>JARYHS010012519.1:55553444-55588896 GCA_031002005.1 Vandiemenella viatica | reverse complement strand
CTCGTACATCCCCTCATCACTCTCTCCAACAAGTGCAGAACTTTGAAACCTTTTCCTACCACCTGTCCTATGTGTCCTGCCCAGTTAAGTTTGTTATCAAAAGTAATTCCAAGATATTTACATTTCAAGTCTTCAGCAAGCAATTCTTTCCCCACCTTATATTCATAATTAACCTTTTGTTTTTTATTTGTGTATCTAATAAGCTGACTCTTCTTTGGATTTATCTTCATTCCATGTTTACCAACCCAATTAGATATCCTGTCCAGATCACCCTGCAACTGTTTACAATCCTCTATCGTTTTGATTCTTTTATACAGCATTATGTCATCTGCAAACAATGTAATTTCAGATAGTAAACAATCAACACAATGATTCATTAGAATAATGAATAGCAATGGTCCCAATACGCTACCCTGTGGCACACCCATTTTTACTTCCACTTCTTTTGATACTACATTTCCTACCCCAACTTTCTGTTTTCTACCTTTTAAAAATTCTTCTACCCAGCAAATGACTTTCTTATCCACTCCAATGGTTTTTACCTTATTTACTACCATTTTATGGCTTACTCTGTCAAACGCCTTAGACAGATCTAGTGCTACACTATCAATTTGGCCTCCCTTGTCCATTTTATCTGAAATATTTTGCATATATCCCACCAACTGAGATTCACATGAATATCCTTGCCTGAAACTATGTTGCCTGCTTGAAAACCACTTACGTTCCTCACATATATTTCTGATGTGGTTGCATATCAATCTTTCCATTAATTTACCTACCACTGATGTCAAACTGATTGGCCTGTAATTCTCAACTCTATTTCTCACCCCTCCCTTATCTACCGGTACTACTATTGCACTTTTCCAGTCCTGTGGTAAGCAGCAATAATGAATCCCACATAAACAATTCTAGTAAAAACAGACCAAATCTCGTGCTTGTGCAGTGGCAAAAAGTTATGAGATTTTGTTCTGAGCCATGTCTACACTTTACAGAGTATATTCACTTCACTTTGTGAAATAGAATGCTTTCTCTTTATGTTATAGATCGTTTATTCCGAATAAAAATAAAAAATAAAAATAGAAAAAGCTCTGGTGACTTGGCCATTATGCATACCAGTTTTCAGACTAATGTGATTTATTGGTTTAGATTTTTTTTTTTAAATGTAAAGATCGAAATATTCTTACGTCAAGCTAAAAAAATTAATATCATTTTGCCAATTATAATATCGTTAACTGATAATTTTTATCATTTAACATTAAAATTAATTTATTAATTTAATTAACAGTCGTTTATTATTTAATTTGTTAACACTTTAAATAACTATGTTGTAAAAATATGCGTTTAAAAACTGTCAGCGTCAATCACGCGGAATCTCGCGGGACTGGCGCGTATCCCGCCGTATTGAAAACACTGCGGGATTGCAATCCCTAGCGGCACCGGACAATAGGAGTAGATTGACAGGGAAACATATTAAACGGAGAGTTCTTTTGAAGTCTACATCAGACGAATATGGGTTTAATAGATAAATTAGTAAAATTTTCCTTAATTTCTGCTTGTGTCTTTAATTTACGAATTTTCTTAAATATTTTGAAAAATATTGGGAATATTTATATATAACTTCTGGCTTTAGGTAAAAATATCGATACATCGACATACCGATATTTTTTCTCGATACGTATTGGTACTAGGGATGGCGATCGTAGATCGATTAATCGAAGAATCGATCTTTTTGACCAAAAAATCGATTTTTTAAATCGATTTATTGTACTGAATCGATCCAGTGAATCGATATTTTACCCCTGAAAATAGAACCTGAAAAAACGGTTTCTACATGTAATGCGTTTGCACATGAAAGTCAGGGTTTAAATGAACACTTGAAACACTATTTATAGTAAACAGTTGTGCATGTGGAGTATGATCCTATACTTTACTGGCAAGAACGAAAAAAAAAAATCAATTTATCATCACGTTTACTCAACAACCAAGAAGTACAGGGCGTTCGCCGGAAAACGCTACCCTCCCAGTCTGTTGCCGTCGGCAACTTGCTCGGTCAGTAAAGCCAGCAGTTTCCGCCACACGGCACCGTGAATCACCGCACTGTTTAACACCTCCGCTGCCCCAACAGTGCAGTGCAGTGACCCTTACATTGTTAAGAACGGTTTCTTTGCATTGTAGATAGTTTGTGACTTCAGTCTCTTATTAATCAGTGTTGTGAATAAACGTTTCTTTGCGGTTTGGCTGGTTTGGGGCTTCATACTCTTATTAATCTGTACCGTGTTTGAGTATGAGTAAAATTATGGTACGTTACAGTTTGCAACAAAGAATATTTCTCTACGATACATATGTGAAGAAGAAGTCGTTTAAAAAGTGTCGCAGTAAATTTCGTCGCGAATTTCCTGGCGCTTTACTGCCAGCTAAATCAACAATTCTGCGTCTGGTTAAAAAAGTAAGAGAAACGGGTTCATTATTTAACAAAAAGAGACTGTCGGTCAACCGTATTCTCACAGAGGAGAAAATTGACGATATCGCTTTTCGACTAGAACATTCACCCAAAAAATCGTTAAGTCAGTTAGGCAGCGTGTGTCTCGAAATATGTTCAGAAGATGTGAAATGTGCATTACACAAGAGGGTCAACACTTCCAGCATCTTTTATAAGGTAAGCTAATGAATTACGTCACATTTAAATGCTTAGCACACAAGTTTATGAAGTTTATGAAGCGTAATTATTATGAAATAGTCCGCGGCCGACGGTCGAACAATGCCGGAAACTGACCGCTCGCTCGCCGGGAGCAGTTTCTTCCTTGTAGCGCTAACAGTGGGTTGCGTTTCCCGGCGAACGCCCTGTATATCTGCATAGTGGGATCATCAGTACCTTGCGAGTGCCCCATTTTTTTTTTATTGCCGTAACATCGCAAGTAATGAGCGGAACCGCTTGGATCCTAGTAGACTGGACAGACTGTTGTTCCTGAAAAGCTTGAACATTAAACACTGGTAACTGTAAACTACAGCATTTCAAATCTGTTTTATGTAACCAACAAATTAAATGAATGTCTTAATGTATACCTAATACTTTGATTTAGTTGTAAAAAACTTTAATTAGCTTAAAAATGATAAAAGATTGATTATTATGGTGCCTTTTTTGTTTTCCGTGATTGGAATTATTATGAAAATACGAATACGAAAACAAAATCGAAAGAAGATCGATTTTTAGAAAATCGATCTTTTAGACCTCGATTTTTTTGTGAATAGATTTATCAAATTTCGATTCAAATCGATTCAAGAATCGATCTTTTTTGGAAAGAATCGCCATCCCTAATTGGTACTGTTTTTAAATATTGATACGATATATTTTCTCATTTGCCCATCCCTGACCTAGGGATGGGCAAAATATATCGATGTATCGATATTTTTTTCTAAAAAATATCGATATTTATCGCCGATATTTTTATTTTCGATATATCGATATTGTATTTAGTGTATCGATTTTAAGCACCAATTCGATATTTTTTCTACGAACAAAATTCAGTATACAATTTAATCGTTACATATATATAGGACAAATACACATACATATCCAATCTTCTGAAAGTGTCTTAAAAAGTTAATTCGTCGAAATATAACAGCTTCATCAGCGGTTGGGAGGTTAAAAAAAGCTGTAAAATTTTAACAACTTTACGTTAACGTCATTTTTATGTTAGCATGTAAGCGATTATTTTATCTTTGTACTTGAAATATTATGTTTTCAACTTTTTATATTTTATTTACGAATAACAATTAATGGGTTGATGAATCACAAGTCATTATGAATGACTGTTAATTCATTTAAATGTCTACAATCTAGTCTACAGTCAAAACTCCTTAATCGCAAGGAATGCGTTCCGTAAATTAGCCGCAAATACGAAAATCTTGAATACGGAAATCTTGAATACGGAAACCTTGAATACAGAATGTTAGTTTATATAGGATTATAGGGAATACCTTCCAAGTATACAGAAAAATTTTGATTTAATGGAGTGATTATCGGACTTTGAACTTAATAAACCAGTTCTGGGTTGCTTTAAAACCTCTATCCAAAAGTTCATTGTTATGCTCTTTATTTTATTTTATTTTATTTGGCCTGAAGCGCCAAATGGCACTATACAGCCATCAGCTATTTATACAGATATTTGGCTTGGATACAAATGAGTAAAGCATTGTACAGATAAAAAAATTTACAGGATAATTATAATAAACTAGTAATTTCACATCAGCTGGAATATTTCTAAAAAAAAAATACATGCATGTTTACAAAATGAAGGATTAATAAAACAATTAAATAGAGGACTCTGTACCAACAGTGCACAAACAATAATTACAGTATAATTAAAATATAAAGGAGATTTTTATATACACATTAAATTATTATTTATATACAGGAATTAACACATTATAAAAAGGACTTATTTGCCTAAATCTTAATGTTTGTTGCTTTTATAAAACTGGCTAACAATTTATATACAATCACATTGTTGCCATGCAACAGACAAGAAATACTTGTTGGAAAAGGTATACCAAAGTTGTTAAGATCTTTCAAGAATTTAGGTCTGTGGGCTGTATATCTTGGACAAGCGAAAAATATATGGTTTGTGTCACCTACTTCCGTATTGCAATATTCACAGATATCTGAATTTATGATGGTTAGACGATGTAGGTGCTGTGCGAATATACCGTGATTGAAACGTATTCTAATTATCGTGGTGATAACCCCCCTATGTTCCAAGGAGCTGGAAAACCAGGGACGGGTAGGAATTCTGGGCTGGATATTGCCATAGTATTGTCCCCTTGTTTTTCTACTGATGTCCCATTCACTCTGCCATTTGTTCATTACCTTGATTTTTATTTGTGGTAGATAGTCCGTATATGGTAACCGAGTTTTAAGGGCGACACCTATTCTAGCTGCTTGCTTTTCCAACTCATCTACTTTTTCGTTAAAGACCACCCCTGCATGCGCCTTCACCCAGAGGAAATTGATTGCTCTGTTTCTTCTTGAGCATTCTACTACCTGTTGAACTATATTTACTATAATCTGATTAGTTCTCTTGCCCCAATATTTGGTTTGAATAGAGTTCAACACGCTCTTAGAATCTGAGATGATGAGAAACTTCCTCTCTGGTAGTGTTGAGCAATACCTGACTGCCTCTAAAATAGCTAATGCTTCTGCAGTGTATAAAGATGTAGTTGATGGAAGTTTATACATTCCTTGATACTTGGTGCAGGGGCAGAAAAAGGCACATCCTACATTACTTCCTGGGGCAGTTTTAGATCCATCCGTATATATATGCACGGTGTTATTCCAGTTTTCTGTAAGATACTTCTGTACTAATATACTGAGGTTTGGGTATTGCTTATCCTCAAGAGTGATATAAAATACCGGAAGTTGAATCATACTGAAGATGGAATGGTATTCGTATGGTGGAAATAGCTTTGTTGGAATTATTCTGTCCGTTTGTTCTTCCCACACCGTGTAGCTGTAATAGATCTCTGAGAGTCGCGATCTTCCTCTATTATTCCACAAGCTACTTAGCTCTTTACATTTAAAAATAGTTGGGTGGTTCCGGTATGTTAACCTCTCAACAATGAATTTGTCGGACAGCAATTGTCTTCTAATATGCAGAGGCATCTCCCGGGCTTCCACCAATAGAGCGTTGGTGGGAGTAGATGTCATGGCCCCAAGACAGGTGCGAATACAACTATATTGTAGCTTGTCTAACCTGGACAGGATCGGAGCTTGCACTGTTGTACAGAATGCATCCATAGTCAATTTTGGATCTAATTAGCGCTCTGTAGATCATCAAAAGTATACTGGGATTTGCACCCCACCAAACGCGTGTCAAAGATCGAATAATGTTCTGCGCTTGATTACAAGAGTTAATTATTTGATTAATGTACGGTTTCCAACTGAGTTTGGCATCCATCAACAATCCCAGGAATCTTACGTTAGATTTCACTGAAAATGAGTAGTTCCCTAACCTAACTATTTTGACCACATTAAGTTCTATCCGTTTTCTGGTGAATATAACAACGGAAGATTTCTGTGTTGAAATTTGAAGTCCATTTGATTTCAGCCATTTGTCTATTTCTATCATGGTTGCAGATAGGTTATTTAAAGCCATCTCCAATGAGACCGCCAAAGAGTATATACAGATGTCGTCTGCGTACTGAAGGATTCGGGTGTTAGGACCTATTACTCTTTCCAGATCCCATGTATAGAGGATATATAGTAGCGGACTGAGTATGGCACCTTGGGGTAATCCAGTAGTAACTTTAAAATATGCATTAAGACATATAGCTTTCTCGTGAATTACAGCCCCACTAAAGAATACTTTCTTGTGATTGCTGTCATGGATTGATGTAGTGAGAGCGGTTTTTAGTTTTTTAATCACTGAGACACCAATAGTTTTTACTGATAGTAAGATCCTCTTCGATCACCTCTTCGATCACCTCTTCCGTGTCAGGTTGTAGGCGATTACCATGGGTGATGTATATCCCTCCAAGGAAAGTCCTAGGAAGATGAACTGGGATGGTTTCCCGCTTCACCAAACATGGTGGTGTAATGGTTAGCTTTCTGGGCTCACATTCGGGAGGAGGGTGGGTCGAATCCCCGTCCGGGCATCCAGATTTGGGTTTTCCATGGTTTCCCAAATCACTCCACGCAAATGCCGGGATGCTTCCTTCAAAAGGCCATGGCCGAATTCCTTCCCATTCTTTGCCCCCCATCCTTTCCCGTCTCTAAAGTCCTCGCTGTTAAGAGACGTTAAGCAATAAAAAAAAATATTCCCCGTTTCCTTCCTCAGTGTGACAGTGCTCCTAAGTGTGGAAGCCGGTGTCGGCATGTTCAGGCCTACTTTTGCGAAACATTCTAAAGGGGGGGTCGCCAAGCTTAACATTCCCATCCGACGGATGAATCTCCATCAACAACTTCGTATGCCCTCGCAACATACGCACTGCAGAGAGGTTTGGTGATTAGAAATTGCCACTTACTGGTCAAGCCCTGATGATGAAAATCACTCAACGCAAATGCCGGGATGCTTCCTTCAAAAGGCCATGGCCGAATTCCTTCCAATTCCTTGCTCCCCATCCTTTCCCGTCTCTAAAGACCTCGCTGTTAAGAGACGTTAAGCAGTAAAAAAAAAAAAAATCCCCGTTTCCTTCCTCAGTGTGTCAGTGCTCTTAAATGTGTATGACAGTGACAGTGTGTGGTTCAGTATAGAGTGTTGTTGATGAGAGATGAAAGAAGGGAGAGGGTGAAAGCCGGTGTCGGCATGTTCAGGCCTACTTTTGCGAAACATTCTAAAGGGGTCACCAAGCTTAACATTCCCATCCGACGGATGAATCTCCATCAACAACATTTTATGCCCTCGTAACATATGCACTGCAGAAAGGTTTGGTGATTAGAAATTGCCACTTACTGGTCAAGCCCTGATGATGAAAATCGTTGATGGAGTGTTAAGTGAAAATAATTGATTTTCAGCACTCTGCGATCACGTAAAAGGTATTGTGACTTATTTTAAGCAGTCTGTCACTGCTACGGATCTGTTAAGATTTGAACAAGAAGCATCTGGGGAAAAGGAAGGAGAGTGTTAACTTTGACTCAAGCTGTTAGCACCAGATGGAACTCCTGCTTTAATATGTTAGAACGATTTGTTAGACTCTCTGCTATTGTAGCTAAAATATTAGCTAAAAAAAGTCAGTCAAATATAAACACACTTGATATGGTTGCAACTTAACAGCTTAATGTAGTACGTGACCTCATTGTCTTGCTTGGTCCTTTCAAAGAAGCCACTGAAGAGGTTAGTTGTACAAATTATGTGACTGCTAGCTTAGCCATTCCTGTTACAAATCTTATTCGACAAGTAACGGAACAAGCTACTCCTTCGACTACTTTAGGATTCACGGTAAAAGAGGTTTTACTCCAAAGAATTGAAGAGAAATTAAGTCCTTTAGAAAGAAATTCATTCCTTGCAGCAGCTACCATTTTGGACCCTCGTTTCAAACGTATACACTTCACTTCTCCAATCGGTGTGTCAAATGCGATATCTACAATAAGTAAAGATATTCGCTTGGAACTTAGACGACGAGGACAACGTTCTCGAGAAGTAAGGTCTACAGCAGCAACACAATATATCGCAGATAACGCTTCAATTTGGTCCGCACATAAAAAGCTATTATCCCTTAGCATTACTGTAATGCAAGAGGTTCCAAGCTCTGGCTCAGTTCCTAATGAGCTTAAGCAGTATTAATGGACCAACCATTAATAGACAGAAAATCAGACCCAGTAAAGTTTTGGGTGAATTGCCAGTGCTCCAGCGCGCTGAAATACCATATATGTCAAGCTTCTTCTGTGTCGTCCAAGAGAGTGGCTCCTGCAGTCAACTTAGCTGTACAGAACAACAGGATTAGATTGACGGAGGAGCACATAAAACAGAAAGTCCTTTTGATGTCCATATCAGACGAATACTGGTTTGATTGATTGAAAAATAATAATAAATTAATAAAAGTTTGTATAATTTCTACCTGTGTCTTCAATTTTCAGATTTTTTTTTTAGATATTTTGATGTATTTTATGATTTTTTATTAGATAATTACTCCCTTTAGCAAAAATATCGATATTTTTTCCCCGATATATATCAATAGTGTTTGTAAATATCGTTTCGATATTTATCGATATATTTTTTTAAATGCCCATCCCTACCCTGAACTGCACGTAAACTAAAATACATTTTGAAAAATCCGCATTTTAAATCCATTGCGATTAAGGAAGACTGCTTAAGTAACGTTAAACTGCGTATACAACGAGCGCATGATCATAAAAAAAAGTATGATGTACTCTGAAAACGACTATTAACATTTTTTTTTTTTTTTTTTTTACATTTCATTTCTCCCAGCAGAAGGCTGGGAGGCGGGCTGCTGGAGAGTCATAAGGGACTCTTTTCAGCCAATCTACTCTACGGGGAGGGAAGGGGGATGGAAGGTCGGCCGTGGCCTTGTAGGGAACCATCCCAGCATTCGCCTAAGTGTCTGAGGAAAACCACGGAAAACCTCAGACAGGATGGCCGAACCGAGTTTAACCCCGGTCCTCCCGAATGATAGGTAGGAGGCCAATATTGGCCTCCTCCCATCTCGGTGACCATTAACATATTAACATGACTGGCTGGTTACTTAACCAGTTAGTTACTCACAAATGCCTGAGAGAAATAACGCCATATACCAGTCGTGTTATTACCCCCAATTTTCATTTTATTGAGTAAACTAATATTAAAATATTGGATCTGTTTGCCTGCCTCTACAGTTTTGACTTTAAAGTTTTCTCTCCATCACAAAATTAATAAGTCATCAAAGCATGAAGATGCGTCCTAATATTAAACCTTTTTTTTTTTTTTTTTTTTTTTTTTTTTTTTTTTTTTTTTTTACCCCACACAACTTATATTCAGAAATATTTTCTAGTTTTTCAATTTAAAGTAATTCCATTTGCTTGCAACCTTCTTCATCATTTTACTGTAATAACAGGAAGGAATTCTCTTCCTGCAGTACTGCTTGAAATTTAATTCAGCTATCTCAGTGAAAGTTACACGATAAAAAAAAAAAAAAAAAAAAAACCTCTAGAGAAATTTCTAATTTTCTTTATTTATTTGTAACAGATTTCTTCTTCTGGTAAAAACTTTTCTTGATTTTGTCTCTCTGGAATGAATATGCGGCATGTTTGTGAAATCACTGCTTAGTTTGTTCTCACGGAACAAATTTGATGAGACCTCTTCAGTATCTCTACCCCATCATAATATCGTCTGCACCTTCGGCATTATAATATCTTTGTTTTACTGTTCATTTTGCAACTGTTATAAAAATGATACTGCAACTAAGCAAATCTGTAACAGCTACACTCTAATAACATTTATTACTTGTATAATACTACTGTAATTGATATGATTTAAAGTGATAAGTAATTTGTTCCAAAAAATTGGGTACTTATCACTCCATTACTGGGTTCGCAATTACTTACCACAAAAATGTCGTAATGCATTACAACCAACCATTTTATTTCCACGATCTTTTATCAGACGCTTTTCTGTATGTTACTCGTATTTTCTGTTAAGGGGACTACATTAATTACGTGGAGTCAAATGGGGGGGGGGGTCCGGAGAAATCTCACCAAGAAAGGGGGGAGGGTAGTCGACAGAGATCTCATGTAATCTTTTTATTTTATCGTTATTTGTAAATTATTAATCATTTCCCTTGGTAACTTATTCCAAACTCTGACAGCCTTACCTAAAAAAGAGAATCTTCCCACACCCTTGTGCCTGAAATCCAGTGCCAGCTTGTGGTCATGGTCATGCACTACTTTTCATACCTACACCAATGTCTTTCCATGCCTCATCGCCTTGTACACTCCCATGACACTCTTTACCCTGCTACTGTCTTACAATGAATCGCATTCCAGCTCTTTTATCATATCTGTTACTGATTGCATTCTGCGATAATTTCCAGAAACAAATCTAGCAGCCCTTTTTTGCACCCTCTCCAACTTCTGTATTTAATAGCAAAATGAGGGTCACATACTACACTACCATATTTAAGCAATGGTCTGACCAAAGTTTGGTAACCCAATTCCTTTACTTCTTTCGTTTATCCCCTCATCACTCTCTCCAACAAGTACAGAATTTTAAAACCTTTTCCTACTACCTGTCCAATGTTTCCTGCCCAGTTAAGCTTGTTATCAAATATAATGCCAAGATATTTACGTTTCAAGTCTTCAAAAAGCAATTCTTTCCCCATCTTATAATCATAATCAACCTTTAGTTTTTATTTGTATATCTAATAAGTTGACTCTTCTTTGAAATTATCTTCATCCCATGTTTAAGGCCAACTAGAGATCCTGCCTACATCACCCTGCAACAGTTTACAGTCCTATACCGTTTTGATCCTTTTATATAGCATTATGTCATCTGCAAACAATCTAATTTCGGATAGTAAACAATCAACACAATTATTCATTAGAATAATGAATAGCAATGGTCCCAGTGCGCTACCCTGTGGCACTGCCATTTTTACTTCCACTTCTTTTTATACTACATTTCCTACCATGACTTTCGATTTTCTACCTTTTAAAATTCTTCTACCATGCAAATAACTTTCTCATCGACTCCAATAGTTTTTATTTTATGGCTCAATCTGTCAAAAGCCTTTGACAGATCTAGTGCTACACTATCAATTTGGCTTCCGTTGTATATTTCATCTGAAATATTTTGCATATATCCCACCAACTGAGATTCACATAAATATCCTTGCCTAAAGCTATGTTGCCTATTTGAAAACCACTTACGTTCCTCACATATATTTCCGATGTGGTTGCATATTAATCTCTCGATTAATTTACCTACCACTGATGTCAAACTGATCGGCCTATAAGTTTCAACTCTATTTCTCACCTCTCCTTTATGTACCGGCACTGCTATTACACTTTCCAGTCCTCTGGTAAGCAGCAAGTATCCAGACACAATTTAAATATTATTTAAAGATAAGGTACAATGTCACATCCGGCTATCTTTAAGATATCTATAGTAATATTATCTACACCAGAACCTGTATGTTTTTTCAGCTTTCTTATTATTGTTTTTCGTAATTATTTCCTGCAGATTACACCACGTTGATAGTTAGCTAGTATCATTCATATGGTATCAACGTGACGTTGTGAGTTTCGGGTATATTCTTACCATTCGTTATCGCAAACAAAACGATGTAACTTAGCACTATCAACCAGTAGATTAGTTTATACACTAATTTATTTATCTAAAATTTAACAAAACTGAGGAACTGCAATTATGTTGAAATAAAGGGGATATAAATTACAATCCTTAAAATTTATTGAAATGGTTCATTGAAAAATGTTGTTGAATTAACCGTTATTAGACAACATATGATGTGATCGGTGTATTTAAAATAGCGAAAGAGTTAAAGATGAAAGTGCTCCTAGAACAAGACTGTTACGTAAAGAAATTACCTCCACGACATAAGCTTCATCGCATTAGGAACATTACTGATACTTAGCTGTTTGTGGTCATCTGAATACCCCGACATTAGCAGATGATTCCGGAAGGTGCTGCCGCGTAGCGGGACATACTTCGACTACATGCCGCAGCGCCGTATGTCCTCACCGTTTCTCTAAGTGGTATCCTGTTGATATTACACTTTGCCCAACTAACATAACACCAAACACTTTACGCAATACAAATATCGTTATTCGTAAACTATTTAGCAAATCTTACCAGACTCTTTCCTTTTGGAAATTAGTCATACTAGTTTGACTTACTTGATTCGCAATAACATTACAATTCAGACCCACATTCCACTAATCACATTTTAATTAATGATAAAATAAAATTACAAAAAATATTTTATTTACATTTTTTACTTTGAAGCTAAGTTTAAAAAGGAAATATATTAAATCATTTCACACGTATTTAAAATGAAATTATAGTGGTGCAGACTAAAATTTAGTACATAACATAAGATGCAAACAAGATGCTTCTAATTTTGATGAATCTATTTTCTCGAAACGAGCGTATCTAAACAATTTCACATTGAGTTTTTTTTTATCTTTATTGCATCTTAAAAGAAAATGAAACATTCTTAAGCAAAGACTATAAGAATACTTCCGCTGTATTGCTACGCATCTCTATTTATTATTTTTGTATAGTTAAGTACCATACAAAATGCTGGGATTAACAAAGACTCAAAAAATGATAGAACACGGTTTAGAGAGAAAATTCAAAAAGCAGCTTTTGAAGAACGAAGAAAAAAATCAACAGGTGGGAGAAAGTGGACACAGGAAGTGAAGGGAAGTCACTTTCAGATGACGGAATAATTATGGGTACAAAGAAGATAAGTAAAAATAAATAACTTGATTTATCATGTCCTCTAAAAAGGGTTGTTTATTTATTTATTATTTATTTATTTATCAATCTTGTTCCATGGATCCCTGCTGAGCAAATACCTCTGGGATGTGAAACATGTCATTGTTGATACATATACACATAATATGAGTCATATCATAGTAAATATATATATATATATATACATATTTTACAAATACAAGAAATAATAAACATACATTTTTGCAACTGAGTTTTGCAAACGTCATAATTTGAAGAAAGAACGAAAGTACGTCTAGCAAGATAATGATAGAATACTGGCCTATTGGCTGGCAGTGATTTTTATGCTTATGTTTCATTTTACATCAAATCATATAGGTTAGTTTATAATTTTGAGAAAGACAGCTACAACGTTTGAATTAAACCAAAGAGTGTAGCATTTCTCTGAGAACTATTAAGCAATATAATTACGTTGTGCGCAAATTTAATTTAATTTAATTGCAATGGAGCACAGGCTCCGATGGCAATTTCCCTACACCCCCTTCTTCCCCCTATCTTGCAGCCACTTACATTTGCCCTCTACAAATTTTAACTTTAAATTCTTTCAACGTTTTCGGTAAATTATTCATCATTTCTCTTGGTAACTCATTCCAATCCCTAAATGATCTTTCTATGTATTTCAAGTGATACAAATCTACATTCACATTGATTAAACAGAATGATAACCATGTAACAAAAACATTTCAAATAAAAATAAAAGCAGAAGTATTAAACGATGCACCATGATTTCGTACGAAATTGAAATCTGAACAACGATTATAACCGGAGCAGCCGTTTCTCCGCCTTGATTGCTTGAGGGATAGAGTTTAAGAGATAAACTAGATTTGCAAATTGTTAAGTAAAGTGAAACCCACATTAAGACAGCTGCCCTGCCCCCCCCCCCCCCACAAAAAAGGGTAGCAAAAATGTCTGTAAACCTGGTAACCATAACATCACACTGTTCTCTTGTTAAGTTGTGCAGCAGTGTTTCAATGTTTTCACGTAGAGGGTGTAGGGTACGAGGGACGGGTCTGAAACACTGCTCTTTCACTATCCCCCACAGAAACACACCACATAAAGACAGATCAGGACTTGGTGTAGGATACGAAAAACCTGATCGTCTACTCATTAGTCGACCATTGGGATAGATTTCCTCGACCAGTATGGTCAGTTGCCCCATCTTGCTGAAAAACGTGCTGTTCCAAATCAAGATTATTTAGCTCCCAAATGTTACCAAACCCCCCTTAAATTTTCAGTAACTTGATGTCTGCATTGACATTTATCCTGTTTCCATGTTCATCATCGATAAAGTATGGACCAATGACTCCGTGACTGGTCTCAGCAGACCACAGTTACTTTTTTTAGAATGTGGCGGTCTCTATTCATACTATTCCGGTGTTTCACAACCAAGGAAACGACAATTCTATTTATTCACGTGACCACCTTCATACCACCACAAAAATAAGGGAGAACACGTTGCCAATAAAGCATTCGTTCTTTGTAGTCTGGCTCCCGTAACTTATGGAAAATCTGCAACCTGTACGAACGTGCTTTAATTTTCGTTGAGTACTGCTGTATGCCATACGGAGTTCTTTTGATATGCGACGTTGACTTTTCTTTGGAGAAGTTAGGGCTTTGTCCAGTACGTATCCAATATTGTGATTTGTTCTTGCGCTCTTTGATGGACCACTATTCTCGCAATTATGTTTGTTAACATTACCTGTCGTTCGAAAGATTTCCACCGTTACAGAACTGTCTTTTTTGGGGAATTGGTTTATGAAACGTACCCTCAAAACACTGTAACATAGTTTTCAGTAATGGCCCAAGATTTCTTCCAGCACCAAAGGACCGAAAATAATGTTCAACAGCCCAGGGGCGCTATTGTGTGATGTACTGGGGCATTGTTAAGGCTGTGGTCACAGTGGATGCGTACACTGACGAGTTATTGGTCGTGCGTACACGTGCGTTTTCGTCGGAGTGAAACTAGCACTGCTAAACAGGTCACTGTGGTCATAGTGGAAGCCAGTTAGTAGTCAGTTGAGGCGTGTGTACGCACGACCAGAACCTGGAAGCAAGTCTGTTTGGTTTTTGATGCGTAGTCGTGCGACCAAAATGAATACAGAGGTTGATTTCTTTAGTTTGTGAGAGAAAATCTTTGTGGGATCAGAACTAGGAAAAAAAAAACCACATCATTTATGTCGTGTAAATGTAAGTCACTAATTGGTAAATTAGGTAACTGATAGCTTTATCTGAGCTCAGTAAACTATACACAAGAGATTCTTTAGCACTATCTATTCAATCAATTTCTAAGTTTTTTTTATACACGACTTAATTTAATAATCAAAACTAGGTTTATTTATTTACCTTAATGTAACTGCTAGTTTCTTCGTAGGTGTAACGCAACTCCGGAAATTATTCTGTTTCTTAATTTTCTAACCAATTCTGTGTAAAATATAGTTGAACATTTCTGGCCATATTCTGATATAGTCGAAGTATTTTTGATAGTCTTTGATTAGATCAGAGAAATTTAAAGCAAATTCTACTTGAGTTTTCTTGATAAAGTTGATATCACTAATCCAACATTCTTTTTCGTTTTCCAACAAGAAAAGTCTTAGTACAGAATTATTTAAAAACATCCAGTCAACTTCCATTTTTAATGAAATGAACAAGTAATTGCGATTTTCACTGTGACAGCAATTGCTCTGACGAGCGCGCATGACAAACTCCGATATTCTCTGACCACGACTACACTGACGAAAAAGTACATTATGAAAAAATATTTAAAAAAATCAATATCTCGAACATGGTGAGATAAAATTTTGTCATATAGTACGACTTGATGTGACCTATCTAGTGTTGCAAACTGAAAAAAAAAAAAATTTCAGCTTTGTGAAAAAAAACCTAGCACCCTTGTTTTTTTTCCTAAATTTGTTTTTTTTTTCAGAAAACAAAATATTTGATAAATTATAGTTTTATTTATGGAACTTACATTTTAAATGTGTGTTTTAAATCTTACTGAATCATATAATGTCTTACATAATGATTCATAAATGTAGTTATATGGGTAGCATAATTTTATTCATCCTCTATGTTAGTACCACATTCACTAGTATCAGCACTACCAACACTAGTTCGGTCTGTGTCGGAATTTTCTGTTTCTTCTTCTATCTCCTCTAGATATATTACTTCAGAAATAATTACATTTTCTTTTACTGGTTATCCTTGTATTGTACGAAAAAGATTTTGATATTGCAATTTTAAATTGTGAGCAAAGTACACACTGTGCATAAAGACTGCGCGATAATTCTGTATTAAGGTCTTTTAAATTTGAATTTAAATCTGCTATCATACAAAATAAGAGCTTTATTTGTTTTTCAATCGTTGGTTTACGCCAACGGTTTCAAGGAAACGATTCATAATTACTGACAATTTAATGACTCAGTATCATTATAAGCTGAGAGTTTAACAAGTATATGAATATAAGTAAAGCACAATAAGTAATAAAAAGAGGCAAAAAGCCGTAGATAAATTTAAAATTCCTAATTTTTTGAAAAGATCCGTAGGTCTACAGATAAATTCGCAGGGTTGGCAGCACTAGATCAAATAGCAAGTATGAATCCAAACAAAGGGGAACGGGGATTTCTTCTCGTGCAACATAACCTCTTCGCGAAGTCCTCGTTCGTAAAAGAAAACTTCGGTCAATGTTGCCAATATTTTCGTAATTTTCTTTTCTACTGAACCAGAAAAATATAGTAGATTTAAAAATTAAGATAAGTACTTAATATAAACTCTAAAACAGTCATATTAAACGATAAATGCCTTACAAATTTGAGATTTAATAGTTATTAAAAAAAAACGTGTCCCAGAAAAAAAACTTTTTTTTTCACAGGTTTTTTTTTCATGTTTTTTTTTTTCAAGTCAGAAAAAAAACGTTTTTTTTGCAACACTAGACCTATCTGCGGTTGCAGGATTGTCCTTTCATTCCTTAACACCCTGTATACATATAAATTATCATTTAAAATCCCTTAAATTATATGAAACAGAGTTAAACAATTACACAAAGAAAGAAGCTGCACGGGAAAAACTACGCTTATAGGTAACTAAGATAAAAACCTGGCGCCGTTGATGCTACAATGAACTGAATTACATGCGCTAAAAGAAATACGGGTCATTTAAATTCCAGACGGAGGAATAACCTTAATTCTTCATTAATCTACTATAGATTGAATGATTTGAACACGCGATCAATAAAAATCCAATGTTTCTATCTGTTGGCAAGGAAGTGAACTGTTTCCTTTTATGTAGCTATAAGAGACATATATGTGCCAATATAAGGGTAAAATGGACAAGTGTTCTTTTCTTTGCTTGCTTACATCTAATTTGAGTGTTGTTGGAACTTATTATTAGTGCGTATGGTATACAAACGATTACTGTACAATATTGTATTTAAACCCGAACAGTGAAATCTTGGAAAACTAAGCAACTAATCGGGAAAAAGGGTCTTCGATACTTTAACCAAGGTCATGAGTAATCACTGTGCGTAAGTATAGGTCAACCTCGTTCTTTATTTTTGCGTTACCTGTGCATAGACAGATGTAATTTCCAACATTAACAGTGTGTGCCTCTGCATCATTTGGAACCATATAACTTACATGAATAAAATATTAATTCGTATTTTAACCGATGACATAATCTATCATTATGCGTGGCTTAGTTGCAATATTTTTAACAGACGAACAAAATTTTACGTCGTTTACCTAGAACAGTGTAGCTTACGCAAAGGTAAAGGATATCCTACACGTCAATGCATGACTTGAGATTCTAGTATATCTAATTAGGTAGAATTCCGTTAGCTTTTGCGTGAGACATTCACAACGCACAGACGCGGGAGACCTTTAAACAAGTGGTTTCCAATTAGTGGTAGGCGTACCCTCAGGGGTACGTGAGGTTATTTCAAAGGGTATGCGCGATAAACACTTGGTAAAGTAATCACTCAGATAAATAAAACTACACAAACATTACTATCGGTAAAATATATTTTAAGACACACTTTGTGTAAGTATGGGAATTATATTACTGCAATCCTGCGATTGTGCGAAACTCTCGACTGGGATTAACAAATTTATTTATTTAATAAATTTATTTATTTATATGTAAGGGGTACGCGAAGTCAAGGAATTGGGTTACAGAACTTTGGTCAGACCATTGCTCGAATATGGTAGCGTAGTAGGGGACCCTCATTTTACGTATCAAATACAGGAGTTGGAGAGGGTGCAAAAAAGGGCTGCTAGATTTGTTTCTGGGAATTATCGCAGAATGCAATCAGTGACGGATATGATAAAGGAGCTGGAATGGGATTCATTGCAAGACAGGAAGAGAATGAGGAGGGTCATGGGAGTGTACAGGGCATATACTGGCGATGAGGCATGGAAAGATATTGCAATAGGTATGAAAAGTAGTGCATGGAAGGGAAAAGATGACCATGACCACAAGCTGGCACTCGATTTCAGTCACAAGGTTGTAGGAAGATTCTCTTCTTTAGGTAAGGGTGTCAGGGATTGGAATGAGTTACCAAGAGAAATGATGAATAATTTACTGAAAACTTTGAAAGAATTTAAAGATAAAATTTGTAGTGGGCAAATGTAGGTAGGTGCAGGATAGGGGGAAGATGGGTGTGTAGGGAAATTGCCACCGGAGCCTGTGCTCCATTGCAATTAAATTAAATTGAGATCTTGCTTGATTTAGTACTAGAGGAAAACTAACTTGGAATCACTGTTTAAAATTACACTACAACAGTCTTTGTATCTCTCGCAGGTAATATGTGGAAGTTTTGTTATAAGTAACTCTACAGAAAATTTATTAACCATTGGTATGTACAGTAGTAATCAAAGACCGTAGTTGTGACTGTGATCATGCGTGTTATTTTATTCACTTTTTTTTTACGAATGTTGATTGTTAGAAATTCATAAGCTAAAAACGTCGTTTTACTGGGTAGAGAAGTGGAATAAGAACGGTAGGGTTCGGTTAATTGTGACAAGTCCTATTTTTTATTGCGTTCTTTCTGAGCTGTAATTCTAAATTAAACTTGATTGAACGTCTTTGGTTGTATTTAAATGTATTTTACATATCATATAAATGCATATTCAGGGCACAGGCCATTACCTAGTTTTGATCATATTGCGATAATATTTGTTGTCATAGTTTGAGGAAAAAATCTGGTATTTTTTAATTGTAGAAATTTTTTAATAGTAGTATAATAATAGTATAATATCGGTCAACATAATCAGGCAGACCCTCACTGGAACAAATTCAAAAGTGATATTTACGGGAGAGATCTCAAAGGAATTTAAAATAAAAACTGGTGTCAGGCAGGGAGATGGGCTTTCCGCAATTCTTTTCAGTTGCGTTTTGGAGAAGGTAATAAGAGTATGGGAAGAGAAACTCAAGGAAAGTGGAATTCATCATGAGAAAAGATTAGGTTCAAAGCTCAAAGGGGTTGGGATACACAGTTTGGCCTTCGCTGATGACATAGCGGTTCTTTCTGAACGTATAGAAACCGCACTCGAAAAAATCAACCTTCTGAAAAATATAGCAGGAAAAGTTGCACTTCAGATCTCTTTTGAGAAGACTAAATTCATGACCAAAATTATGGATTCACCCACAGTACTAAACACAGAGTACGGAAAAATTAACAAGCTCAATATATTTAAATATCTAGGTGAAGTAATTCAGATTAATGGGCTTGATAAAGTAGCAAAAATATCAAGAGCAAGAAAACTAGAACTAGCATACCAATTGACTAAAGATACATACAATAAGAAGAATCTATCAAGGAAAACTAAAATCAAACACTACAACACAGTAATAAAACCAGAAAGACTGTATGCCTCAGAATGCTTGTTATCTATGAAAACTGGAGGAATAGAAGAGATAAAGAAAAGGGAAAGGAAAATATTGAGAAAAATTTGGGGACCACTAAAAATTGAAAATGGTGAGTTTAGACACCGGAGGAATAAAGACTGATACAAAGAAGAAGAAATTGAAAGAATGTCAGACACGATCAGAATGAGGAGAATCAGTGTTTTTGGTCACATAATGAGGATGGATAACAATAGACTTACAAAAAGAATTTTCAATCATGTTTACAATAGTAAGAAGGGCAACCAGTGGATCCAAGGAGTAAAAGTTAGATATGATTGAGATCGGAATAACAGAAGATTTAATACAAGATAGAGCAACTTTTAGGAGATTGATCAAAAATTTCAAGGGTTTCCAGGAGAAGGAGAAGAGGAAATGTAGTAACATATGGACAGAAGAAAGGAGGAAACAGCAAAGTGAGAGGATGAAGAACTATTGGAAGTCAAGAAAAGAAGCATCAAAATGAATGCACGGGATTACTTTTCGTGGACCTTAGATGGACGATATCGAAGAGATGAAGAATAACTATAATAATTTTTTAATGGTATAAGGTATATGTGAGAAGAAATTAAGATAATTGTTTGTAGAAATGTACTTCTATTAAACATTGGAGAAAAAAAATGTAATACTCACAGAATTAGTCAGACTTCACCACTCAAGAATTAAAGTTATATACTACTAGCTGCTACCGCGACTTCGTACGCGTGGATTTAGAATTTGATTGCTAGAATTGGATACACAAAGCTGAAAGTTACCTAAGATATGTCGGCATAATATGACGGGAACTTTATCGATATTATACCATTCTACCGTCGAACCTGTCTCATTCATTCATATCGGAAAAAAGTATCCTCTTTCGTTCCTAATGATACAAAATATTTCGGTATATACATATAGTCGAAAAAAAAAAAAAAAAAAAAAAAAAAATAGACGGAGACTTACTTTCGCATATATAATTATATTAGTCCAGATCACAAAAAAACTGGCTGTGGAACCAGTATACCCTGAATAAAGTAAACGATTAGGACACTATTCTATCGCCAAAGATTTGCCAGAACATGGAATCCTTACTACATAATCCTATGCTTGGCTCAAACTATGAAAAACAATTCATAAAAATTTTTTCTCCCAGTGGGGTTTGTACCCGAAGCAAGCACGTTACCACTGCGCTACGCTGCCATTGCCGTATAACGTTACGCATTACAAACATACATAGATATTATGCGTCTGTCTTTCACAGTTCAGATAGTTTTCATAATATGTTCTTATCTATACAAAATATGGCATTCCATGTCGATCCTAATGTCAAATAGCATCTCCTTGTCAAATTTAATCACGATCGGATTAGCCGTTTAGCCCAAGAAACGTAACAAACAGAGTTACTTTCGCATTTATAATATTAGTATAGATTGTTACTCTCGAAAGCTCAATGTTCCAACCTCCTTTTAATCACGACAATGCAGCAACAGTATGTATGTAACGAACCGCATCAATCAATGTCTCACTGTCGCCAATACTTTCGAAAATAATCCTCAGTCAGTGTTGTATCTGCAGTGCATCAGTTAGCAGCATAACACCGGAAAAAAATCTGAAAGTGTTAAGTTACAGAATTACATAAATGAATTTGAAGAGGAGTATATTAATACACTCGAAAAATTTCTTTTCCGTAAAATTATTTGAAATTAAAGTGCCTTTTAACTTAGTGATTTAATTTGCAGCAACATTGCGATACAGCATTACAAGAATAATGTATCACGACTTTCAACTCGACAAAGCATACAGCGATTTTTTTCTTTTTGTTGATGAAAGAAAAATCTAGTAATTAATTATTTTACAGGTACATGAAAATAATTCCGAAAAAAATTATTTCTAAATGGTGCATTGATTCCACGGAAACAAATTATGCTGTCTACATAAAAGCGACACGACTAGATAAAATAAATGAGCTATAATTGAGCATGTTTTATATATTTTTAGATCATATTTGGATACACATTTCTCTACTTTTTTGGTCATAAAGATCCGCCCCCTAGTAATGAGTCTTTGACTTATGCCCTGACTGCATTCTTCGACTTTCCGTTGGGATTCGAGCTCCCTCAAGTCGATAATTCTTTAACTTGAGGATTTTGGCGGCAAACTTCAAAATGACCATACATTGTGTGATTCTGCAAAAAGAATTTTTGCTGAAGAACTCACGTCTCCCAGACGTAGGGACTAAACATTTTATCCTCATATTAACCTGGTAACTGAAATGTGCAAAGACAGAGATGATGTTATAAAGATAAGATTTGATTTCGTGCAAGACCGTTCTCTTCCACATGTTTCTGTACAAGGTATGTTCTATCTTCGCCTACGATTACTAAACTACTTCGACATCTATGACTTCGAAGCTCAGTCACATACATTTTTCATCTATTAGAAAGGTTTAGCGAAGAAACGTAAAAATCAAGTTTTCTTGATAGATAAATATAACTCCTCTCCTGTCAGATAATAACACATTTTCTCAGACGGCCAAAATAAAGATAATTCATCAATACGGTTTTTATTCTCTTAGGTAGTAACAGAACGTTTTATCAAAATACACCACTACTGCCTCACTCTTATATCCCTAATCTTCAGATCAATACAACGAAATTATTTATTTGGCAAGCACTGAATTCCGAATAGACTTCTTGCAAACTGACAAAGTTTTAGATGTCAACAGACGGTGACCCTCTAATTTCAAGATATTGTCGAAAAAATCATATGGAAAGAAAATTCTTGAGGAGTACATGACCACTTTTCAGCTATCCTTTTACACGGCTGTCCACTGTCCTACGATTGTTAAGGGCTGAGTTGAGGCTCACACCTTCATAGAGGAGCTGTTTAAACCACACATCTAGATAAAGCAGTTGCATGTAACGGAAAGTTACACTGGAATAATTCCCATAAAGTGCAGCAAGACGGGCAAGTCAAGACAAACTCTGCCAACATCGAAGACCAATTCCATGTAATAGTGACCAATAACAATTCAACACAAAAATATTTAGTCCTGATGAGGGAGGCGACTAAAAAAGGATTTTTGATGGAATATTTTATGATGAATTTTAGTTTTGAAATAATTTGCAGATTTATTTTTCAAACTATACCTTCTGCAAATTCTGCGTTATGTGCTTTTTTCAATTTTTTACTTTGTGTAACTTAATGTCATAGCTCTTCATAATTCCTTATATTTTGGTGTTATAATAATTCGTTTTATTTTATTCAATAAAAATGTATTACCATTATTTTGAACTGGATGTTTCAGTGATAACAATTGTGTGCCTCTTGAGCATAGTCAAAATTTTTAATTTTTGCATAAATTCCTAAATTTTTCTCTAAAAATTTCGTCTAAGGTTTGAAATTGTTTGTTGTGTAAAGGTTTCCTATATAAGCCATTAACTTGTTTATTCTTACGTTTAGAATAATTAAAGGCAGTTTTTTGTCTCTCCTGTAAAATTTAGAAAATTGACTCATGCCCCGTCTGACCTCAGCCATTCAATTAAATAATCCTGTAGCGAATTATACATACATAGCATGCATATTCACCTCCTGTGTTTATGTTCTGATTACTTAAATAAATTGTTGCTGCAAAAAGTTCCCGATACGTACTCAGTTGGGACGCAAAAGTGATGGTTTCATTTATTCCTGTAGATATGTTTCAGAACCGCTTCCTTTTACAGGAAGATCGTACCATCTGTGTGGGTTTCCAGAGGCAGATAATCAGCACGTTAAATACAAGAAACCCTTCAATTTTCCTTCCTTCCCAGGCGCTGGACACTACTCGCCATCAGTGGCGTAGCTATCGGAGGGCTAGGTGGTTCCGTGCACCGGGGCCCCCAAGCTCAGGGGGTCCTCGAGCTCAGGATGTCCCCAAGCACGGGCTCACGGGACCCCCAAGCTCAGCTCAGGAGACCCCCAAGCACAGCTCAGGGAACCCCCAAGCTCAGTTCAGGGGACCCCCAAGCTCAGCTCAGGGGACCCCAAAGCTCAGCTAAGGGGATCCCCAAGCTCAGCTCACGGGACCCCCAAGCACAGCTCAGGGGACCCCCAAGCTCAGTTCAGGGGATTCCCAAGCTCAGCTCAGGGGACCCCCAAGCTCAGTTCAGGGGACCTCCAAGTTAAGCTCAGGGGACCCCCAAGCTCAGCTCAGGGGACCCCCAAGCTCAGCTCGGGAGCCCCTGCCAGCATACCTCACACCTCACGCGATTTAGTAGAGCTAAAAAATGTCGTCCATTTGACCTGAGGACACCAATATATTTTTTCACCGGGGCTCTTGTTAATCTAGCTACGCTACTGCTCGACATCCATTATTATTTGGATTATTATCTCCCAATATTAATTAATTGAATATCTACCATGATTTAAGCTGAAAAGGAACCACCAACAAAGTTACAAACCATCAAATAATACTATTTGAGAATTGATTTTCATTAAATTTATGGTCGAAAGACCAGGCCTCGTTTTATTAGACGTCTTGAAATAAACGGAGCAAATACTATCTGAACTGTTTACACCATTTTATCTATTATATTATGCGAGTTAAGTTGACTAAAAATATTTACGCAACACTGGTTTGGCCTTACTGTCGCCCACGTAACGAAGGTAGTAAACTCAGAGACACAAGTAACGTAGAAACTCCATATGACCACCAACCTCCCGTGAGGAAATTATCTTGCTCACAGCGTTATCACAATGTTATACAATTATTTTCCGGTTATTATTCCTTCAGGGTTCATTTCAACGTATAGGTACTACTTATTAATTCCTGTTGTGGTCTGGCCTAAATGTTGCTTAGGCCATCAAAAGACATATATTGGTCCATGAATTGAATCAAGCATGTAGCTGTGGTTAGGTTGAACTGCTGTCTGGACCAGAATACCGTTACATATCGGCCCAGGGATTTGTATGTATGTATGTACGTTCGTTTGAGCCAATTAAGACCATATTATGCCTTCTTTTGGCTTGAATTTGCTTTGGTTTTTGGCTCTAGAGAGAACCCACAGTTTAACGTGATATCGGAATCACGGAAGTTTCTGGCGTACTTCACATTACGCAACCAGAGGTGAAGGTCGGGTTATGGGCTTGTGAAAATTCCCACCGACACAAGTATTCGAACCGTGGACCTTTCGATCTTAACCACTGAGCTACCAGGTCACTGCCTAAACTGTTGGCTTTTTACCTGCTGTTGTAACGTTGAAATAGTACCTGGGATAGTAAAACGTTATATATTGGTTCAAGGAGCATATCAATCTGAACTATCTGTTAATGTTGATTGTTAACTTTTTTGTGGTTGTGGTTAAATAGAAATACTGCCTGGACTAGAAAAAAAGATATCGCATTGCATCAAGGGAACGGAAGAATCGATTAGTATCAACACTTGCCAAACACTGCTCTGATCAATCTCAGCCAATAACGTTCACTGTTTACTGATTACAGATGATAAATTACAACTATAGGTGCTTGCAGTGTTGATAATACTGTCGCTATTGATTGGGTCTCGTATTTAGCGTAATGGAAACCGCGGTGCGGTCGGCGTTGTACCGAGCGCTATCCCATTGTGTGGCTGGGTCGTCTTTGCGTGTGGCGGCCTTTAGTCGAAGAGTATCGCCGCGCGGGAGCTCTTTCAGGGCCGCCAATACCGGCTCCCGCCCATTGTCTGTCCCCCAATTAGTGTGGACAATGGAGCCTTACACCGCGCCCCCTATTTGTATGTTAACGGCGACCACCGCCTGGCTCTCATCTAGATATGGAACCACCCCCCCCCCCCCACACCCCTATACGCTCATCTCGTAACCAGCCGCTCGACGAAAATCCAAAGGTTCCTCTGCTTCGGTAGATTTTAAAAGCTCCCCCGAGATTATTTTTCTTCTCCGTCCTCTCTCCGGACGAGGGAAATATAGTAACTGGTTTCTGGGATGCGCGGGGCGGGGAGGGGTGGAGGGTTTTGTGCGAAAAGCCAGCTTCATATAGCGGCTTTTCGTGTGCGGCGCCTCGGAAGTAACGCGCGCACAAAGCGATGCGGAGCGCTCGCGCAATCTGTGCGATACACCTGCCCTCCAGCGGTCATCAGCTGAACTCAGCTGCCGACCAGAGATCTGACCTTACTCTGGGTCAGGCGTCAAGTTGGGGAAAGTCGCTCGTTAGAAATGTCTGCACTGCTCTTCAGATGTTGCGATGTTTTGAAGGACATCCTGTTTATTTTTCTTCTTCTTTGATCTATCTGTTATATAGCTAAACAAATACATAAGAAACACATTTTTATCCTTATAACTCCGATCCAAATATTTACATAATAAGAAGTAACCATTAAAAATGTTATAAGATCGTTTTTATAACTAACTAAGCTACACTGATAAGCCAAAACATTATGTCCACTTCGAGATTCAGCGCAGTCTGATGACATTGGGGTACGTTATGCGATAAGGAAAGTACGAGGCGCGTCCAGAAAGTAAGTTCCATTTGGTAATAAAATGAAATTGTACACAGATACAGAAGAAATTTTTATTGCACAAAATTCTAAAACTCTTAAACTACTTTTCCACATAACTGCCGAAATTTTGCAGGCATTTGTCATGGCGTGGCACCAGGTTTTGTATACCTTCTTCATAGAAATCTGCCGCCTGTGTCTTCAACCAGTTGGAAACAGTTTCTTTCAGCTCGTCATCATTGGTGAAGTGATGACCGCCAAGGAAAGACTTGAGATGTAAGAACAGATGAAAGTCGCTAGGAGCGAGGTCAGGGCTGTACGGAGGATGACGAAACACGTCCCAGCCAAATCCCTGTACGAGGTTTTTCGTCATGTTTGCAGTGTGTGGTCGTGCGTTGTCGTGAAGCAAAACAACACCATTTGACAGCAGTCCCCGGCGCTTATTCTGAATTGCACGGCGCAATTTCCGAGTGTCTCGCAATAAGCATCTGCTTTGATTGTTTGACCACGCGGTAAGAAGTCAATGAGTAGGATGCCTTTCCAGTCCCAGAACACTGTGCACATCATTTTCCGAGGTGTCATGATTTGCTTCGGCTTAACCTTTGGTGGGGATGAAGTGTGCATCCATTCCATTGATTGCTCCTTACTCTCAGGGGTGTCGTAAGAAACCCACGTTTCATCTCCTGTGACTATCCGTCTCAGAAATTCTTCGCCGCTTTTAGCATAACGGGTCAAAAACTCAAGTGCACTACCCATCCGTTGTGTTTTGTGTTGATCAGTGAGAATCTTTGGTACCCAACGTGAACAAAGTTTACGGAATTTCAGTTGTTTGGTAACAATTTCATGCATCAGTGATCGTGAAATTTGGGGGAAGTCCATAGCGAGAACACTAATTGTAAACCTACGGTTTTCCTGGATCTTGTCATCAATCGCGTGAACCAGTTATTCTGTAACCAAAGGTGGACGCCCACTTCGTTCTTCATCGTGCACATCACTACGCCCGCCATTGAACTGTCGGACCCATCTTCTCACCATCCAATCACTCATCGCATTTGGTCCGTAAACATCGCAAATTTGCCGATAAATTCACTTGGTTTCACTTTCCTCGCATTCAGAAACCGAATCACAGACCTGATTTCACAGGCGGCGGGATTTTCAATCAACGCCGACATTTCAAACAAGCACAACAAAGCGTACTTAACTGACAGCGATCTCCAAATGGCGCACGTTCTTCCCCTTGATACACATCGTCTACAGCGCATGTGCGGAACTGCAATCGCAGCGCTGCAGCGGAGATAAATTGAAACGGAACTTACTTTCTGGACATGCCTCGTATACAAACGGAACAGAGTTTCTCGGGGAGTCATTCTAGCAACGATACTTGTTGCAAATGGGCAAATACACCGACATAAGTGACTCTGACAAAGGACAGATTGATATGACCCGGCGCCTGGAAACGAATATCTTGGAAACTTCGAGGCTGGTCTTGTGAGCATCTACGGAAAGTGGTTGAAGGATGGTGAAACCATGAGTAGGCGACAAGGTGGTGGACATGCACGTCTCACCACGGAATGTGGAAGTCAGTAAATTACGCGTTATATAAAGCAGGCTATGAGGCGACCTCTGGCAGATCAGACGGCAGAGTACAGTGCTGTTTCGGAGCACACCGTTCAGCGCACATTGTTGAATATGGAGCTCCGCTGCAGACGGCCCCTTCGTGTTCCCATGTTGACCCAACGACATCATCAATTATGATTGCAGTGGGCAGGAGATCTTTGAGATTCGAGCGTAAACCGATGAAAACGTGTCACCTGGTCGGATGAATCACGTTTCTTTTTCATAGAATCGATAGTTGTATCCGGATACGCCGTCTTCCAGACTAACGGCTTATCGAAATATGTACTCCGCCACGGGCACAGACTCTTGAGGGTAGTGTTTTGCTATGGGGGACATTTACCAGGGCTTCCATGGGGTCTATGGTAGTGATCGAAGGCACTATAACAGATGAGGACTTTCAGTGGAAATCCGTTCATGCTTCATTTCTTCCACGATGAGGATGACATCTTACAGCAGGACAACTGTGTCAAAAGGACATAGTCAGGTTACAATGGTTTGAGGAATATGATAGCGAATTTACGTTGATGTCTTGGCCCCCAAATTCGCCTTATGACAACACTATAGAACACATCTGATATGCTATCGGGTGGTAGCTCCACGTTCACAAAACGGCCCGTAAGTTAAGGGAATTGCGTGACCTGTGCGTAGACATCTGGTGCCAGGTACCTCAGGTAACCTACCAATAATTTGTCGAATCCATTCTACGCCGAAGGTGGACCAACACGCTGTTAAGTAGTACGTCACAATTTTTGGCTCATTAGTGTACGAGTCAGTGCTCCTTCATTTAAACCTTTGACACAACAGCAACAATCATTTTTTTTTTTATTTTTTTTTTTTTTTATTTTTATTTACGGCTTTACGCCTCGTCGACGTCGAGGTCATTAGAGGCAGAATGGAGGAAATTAGGCCATGGCCTTTTGAAGGAAGCATCCAAGCCCTCGCCAGCAGTGACTTGGGGAAACGATGGAAAACCCAAATCGACGGTGACTCGAACCCACGTCCTTCGGAATGCGAGGTCAGAGCGTTACCGCTCACCCACGACTCTCGGTGTGTAACTTTTATTAGGATTCTGAAAGTAGACTTCAAACAGCACCGCAAGAAGACAATTGCCTCGTGTTATTACAGTAAATTGATACATAAATAAGGTCGGAGACAAATGGAATTATTTAAAATCGAAATAACTAGAAGGAACCTCTGAATATAAATATAATTTTTTGGTAAGATCATGACAAGACTTTTCCACTCAGTTGTCCCACCAGTTAACTTCTATCATCGATTTCTTGTGATTTCTTCCTGTACATAATTTGAATTAGTTAGATGTACTTAATAAGTTCATTAATTAATAAATGACTGAGAGAGGTAGCGCCAAACCCTGAAGTTGGCAGCACTAATTTCCGTGAACGTTTCCTTCGTCGTAAAGCAGCCAGCGCGGAGTGTTATATCTTTGACATAGAAGAAAATACAATCATGGAACAAGACATTATTATTAAACTAGTAGTTGCCCCAATCTCGTTTTACGTGGACTTGTAATCTGCGGTAACCACCAACGATTGCGAGAATTTCATTCAACGAAAAATGGATACTAGTTTGTTTCTTCGTTTTCCGACTTCACATAAAAATTAAGTATACCCTATTTTATCCTCACCGTTTCATTATTAAAAATCCTATCAAAATCGGACCACTGGTTTTTGTGTGAATACCGTTCATCCAAATAGACAGATATATAGAAGTTACAATCTTCTAATAATCTTAAAAGTACAACAAACAAGAATTCGTTTAACATTTAAAAGACTTTTAAGCAAAACTGCCCGATTCAACATCCAAATATGAAGATAATCTTTCAAATATCGAGCAAATCATGACGACAATAGAAGGCACTTTCGACATCTGAAATAATGACTAAATAAAAATATTTTTTTCTTTCTAGGAGCACGTAATATGGAGGAAATATTACGCCAGAACACTCGAAAGGATGGAAACGGCACAGCAAAACAACAGTATCTAAATAACTTGATGTATATTGCTTTTTGAATAAATTATAAATGATTTTGAAGGTTGCATGTGTACTATCTTTCGCATTTGGGATTGGATTAAACATGAATGACTATGATGCTTACGTAGCTACAATTATCCATTCCAAAATAAAAAAAATTATTTTGAAATTTTTTGGCATTGCCAATTTACGTAATAATCTAATAAGCTACTGGGACCTCCTTATGCCCCTACAGAAACCTACGGTGGGAAAGGAAGGAAAAGTGACATAGCAATAATGATAAGTAGAATACTGACAACTTAGGAAGGATCTCATTTACTACTTCCTTCTTATGATGCCATCCCCGATTCAGGGTGAAGGAGGTTACCATGAAGCAAGTTCCACGTGAACTCTCTTAAGCCGCGTTCCCACGACGCCTTGTAACGAAGACGGGACGAGACGGAACGGGACGAATACTCAACAACACGCCATGGGAACAGGGCTGCCTCTGCTAGCGGGGGTGAGACGCAGCTACCCACTCTCTGTCGGCAAACATAAAAGGTTTGTGTAGAGTGAGCTGTTGCCATCAGTTTGCAGCAGCGGCGCACACCCCTTCTGTTGCTGTAAAGTGCTCTGTGCCAAACGACACTAGGCAACGAGGTGGGGAGGTGGCGGCGAGGTAAGCGAGGGCTAACCTGCGGCGCGCGCTCGTCCCTACACCTCGGCTAATGAGGTCCTGTCCCGTCCCGCCTTCGTTACAAGACGTCGTGGGAACGCGGCTTTAGGAAGACGAACAGGGTTAGTTTCCCATTTCCTACCCCAGTATGTGTTCATATGTGTTATTGCAGCTGTAACTCACTATAATAATGAATGTGTTCAGAATAGAGAGTTGTTTGTGATAAGAGATGAGAAAGGGAGGGGGTTGAAACCCGGTGCTGGCCTATTCAGACTTACTCTTCCGGTAGACACCAAGGGGGCGGCCAGATTTAACGTTCCCATCCGATGGATGATTCTCCATCAACAGTGTCATATGCCCACATTCTATATGTACTGCGGAGATATTTGGGACACTTTAGTATAATATACAATCTACCGGCCATATGATAATTTCTTCTATTATCAGGATTCGAACCAGATAATCGCGTGTAAGCACCGGACACCATCACGGTGCCGCAATCAACGGGGTGGGCTGAGCTACTATATCGAGTGTGTGTTTCCATGGTAACGAGTACAGAGATTTTTAGAATATGCTACTTTTCGCGGAATATTGCTGCAAAGGTTTCAGTTATAATTATCGCTTCTTTCTAATTAAAAACTGAAGAAGAACAAGATTTAATAGTCTGAGAATTATTACCATCAAGAATTCGTTAGATATAAAATACTTTACATATATTTCGACAGAAGATATGCATTTATAACTCATGTTTCAGTGGCGTTGGTACCTTCGAAGCGCATTAACTAATAAAAAGAACGAACATGACTTGCTGATTCCAGATGTCTTCTAAACGTTTCTTGTAACTGTTCCATAAAATTACTACCAGATGTCGGATGACTTGTCTAGTTCGTAGTAATTTGTGAATGATTTTACTTTTTTTGAATAATAAAATATTAAATATTACTGTTTTAGTTCTGTTTCTTCAAAGTCGTACTGTACCGACTGAACTTGCTCAGTATTTATTCATATCTACTTCGGAATAGAACTGCTTAGAAGCTCTTGCATACGTGATCTGTCATAATACTTAGCACTAAAGAGTAAAGCCATAATTAGTGGTAGCGCATTAACAAACTCCGTGGTTCTCTTGGTTTCGATAGTATTTTGCTAAACGATTTATAAGGCGCAACTCTTACTCGGTCAATAGTGCGAATAATAACTATTGAATGTCTGAGGTTAGAATCGCGATGGAGCTGGAAGTTTTTCCTCGAAGCCGAACACTGTTTGACCCACTCTCCCTGCTATGAGTAGGAATTAAACTATTTCTTTTTATTAATTAGAGATTTGTAATATTGCAATAATAACAAACAGAAATGTATTTTGGCGTATTGTAATTCATTAAAAACTGATAATAGTGCTTCCAGTAATTTTAAGGACTTTGAAATTATCTGTATTATTATTTAAAATCGTTATAAATATGAGTGCAATTAGGAATACCTGTATTATCAGCACTAATAAAAAGCTAAGCTTGGATAAAAAGCTAAGCTTGGTCATTTTGTCGTATCGCTGACGTAGCGCACGCGGCCTTCGTTAAAGGGCTAATTACTGCCAGAGATGGTACCGTAAAACCAAGGTTATTTGAATTATTTAATAACAGTTTAATATAGTTAAACGACTGCGCAGAAAGTAATTTCCAGAACACTTAAAGAAAAGTGTGTATTACGTTTAAATTAACATAATAAGTAATACTTCTTTTTTGTTTATTTATATTTAGTCGATGTAGATTTTTCGCTTTATTCTCTGTCACTGTTGTAGTAAGCTCAAAGAAATGAATTGCTGTAACTCTGCGCTCAACCCGGACTTAGACGTTAGTTATAAAAGTAACGTAATAATAGCTGATTGTTTAGGTGGTCTTAAGGCGCATTCCCACGATCCCTTGTAAAGAAGGCCAGACGAGACGGGACCTCATTAGCCGAAGTGTAGGGACGACCGCGCGCCGCAGGTTAGTCCTAGCTTACCTCGCCGCCACATCCGCACCACGTAGTCTAGTGTCGTTTGGCACAGAGCACTTTACAGCAACAGAAGGAGTGCGCACAGCTGCTGTAAACCGATGGCAACAGCGCACCGCTACACACGCCTGTGATGTTTACCGACTCAGAGTGGGTAGCTGCTTCTCGTCTCCGCTAGCAGAGGCGGCCCTGTTCCCATAGCGTGTGGTCGAGTATTCGTCCCATCCAGTCCCGTCTGGCCTTCGTTACAAGGGATCGTGGGAATGGGCCTTTAGGACGTTGTTAGTTTTCTCTAAAGCCCTGTTTTCCTACCGATACGTTTTTGGCGTAGCAGAAACCGGTTTTGACATATTCACGTCTGAAGGGGCACGAAATATATAAGTGTTTTGGCAACCTTTTGATTTATTCAATTAACGTATGGATAGTGGCTCAGTGTGTCAAAATGGATCGAAAAAGAAGGAAAATGGTCGCCATGATTGTTATAAAACATATTATTGACTAATATGAATAGGACTATATGTGCCTAGAAAATATGCGAAATTCAAAAAGGAGGCCAGTGACATGGATCAAAACAGGGTAAACGAGTTTTTTTAAAATAAAAAATATTGATAACTAGCCATCTCATTGACGAATACGGAAGGTTTAGAAGATATTTTATGTTGATCGCATAAGAGTGTGCATTAGTTGTAAACCTAACTGAAGAGGACTTGAAAGCTTCCTGCTGCAACAGAGAGAAGCCAACAATTAGAATAGCTGAAAATTGGCTCTGGCTCTATAACTCCAAGGAAAGCGAGAAAATAATAAAATTAACAAATTCACTCATCATGTTTGTTTCCTTTTTAAACGAAGCAATAAAACATTACACACTATTATTAGCATCATTATAAAAGTATGTATACAAAAAAGGCTTGTTTTTATCATACAATATGTCTCAAAATCCGGTAATATTTGGGAGTGGCGACTACTGATTCAGTAATTCGATTTCTGTAATTATTTAAAAATAAATTAGATTTGTCTAAGAGGCGATGTTGGTCGGATTTTTTTACAATAGCGACCACGGTTTTAAAAAATAAGAAATTTTCACTGTCGCTCTCTTGGGATAGTGGTTTCACTAGTTCTACGAGGCACCTTTTAAAATGTTCCTTGTATTCCTTTTCAATTGCATGGTTCTGTACAAACTAAATTAAGTCTTTGGTTTCGTTAACAGAGAAACAAACTTTCAATACATTTCTTTGCCGAGCTTCTTAACATTTTACGATCACAAGTTTGAACTTTGCTCAAAACACATGACACATCACGCAGCTTTCGATGTGTTAGACTCCTCTCAAAGCAGTCGGTCAAGCGCGCTGAGCTTATCGCGTCAAGGTGTAACTTGTTTTAGTTAATTTAATTTAATTGTGATGGAGTGCACTCTCCGATGACAACACACACCCAATTTCCCCCTTTCCTATACCCATCTACTTTTGCTCTCAACAAATTTAAACTTTAATTCTATCATCATTTCTCATGGTAAATTATTCCAATCCGTGACCCCCTTACCTATGAAAGAAAATCTTTCTACACCCTTATCCCTGAAATCGAGTGCCAATTTGTAGTCGTGGTCATCTTTTCCCTGCCTTGCGTTATTTATAATTCTTACACCAACAGCTTTCGACGCCTCTTCATCAAAATACGTCTTGTACACTTCCATGACTCTCTTCACCCTCCTCCTGTCTTCCAATACACCCATTCCAGCTATTTTATCATATCGATTGCCGATTGAGTTCTGCGGAAATTTCCAGAGACAAATCTAGCAGCCTTTCTTGCACCCCCCCCCCTTAAAACTCCTGTATTTAATACCCAAAATATAGGTCCCATACTGCACAGTCAAATTCAAGCAATGGTCTGACAAAATTTTTGTAACCCAATTTCTTTACTTATCTGGTACATCCCCTCATCACTCTCTCCAACAAGTGCAGTATTTTCAAACCTTTTCGCACTACCTGTCTAATGTGTCCTGCTCAGCTAAGCTTGTAATCAGATGTTATGCCAAGACATTTACATTTCAAGTTTCATGAAGCAATTCTTTCCCCAACTTATAATCATCAGTCGTGAGCAGACCGTCGTACGGGTAACATCGCCTCCGATACGAGGAAGTAGTGTGCGCGATCGCGGGTTGACTCGACGGCAAGTGCCAACAACATAAACAGTTTTCAACTTCGTGTGGTGGACAAGAAAAGTGAATTGATAATCAAGAAACAACTAATATAAGTGTTAAGTGACATTGGCCGCCATGTATGGTGGCCAGTGTGGTGAAGGCGGATACGAACAGGTACAGCCGACGCCGCACATACTTTTATATAATGGAGGTAACGTGAACATTGCAACAGAAGATAGCTTAGACAGTCAAGTGCCATCCCTACATCACAACACAAGTGAAGATGGAAGGGAAACGAGAAACATCATACAATCGTCATTCGAAACCGCCAATGTACCATCTTTTGCTGCTAATCTTACCATTGACCAAACGAGACAACAGGAACTACGACTTGTAGGAGAGGAAGAAACGACCCCACCTGCAGCCCAGAAACGCCCCAGCACACCAACAATCGAAGACATCAGCAACAACTGCAACTACAAAGTACCAAGAACAGCAGAACAGCCCGAAACCTACAGACATCAGTATGGAGACGTCACCAGCTAGCAACACACAGCAAACCAGACTACAACCACAACAGTCAGCCATGATCAACAGGTAAATAGCGCAACGCCAGTGATATATGAAAACTATGACCTAGGGCCCTATTATGTGATCGTAGAAAGTGTCGATAAAAACATCAGTAGACTGCATCCAATGGCTATAGGTCGCCTCATTAACTCCCTCTGCCGTGATACAAACAATCCAAATATTAC
>JARYHS010012519.1:55488244-55552444 GCA_031002005.1 Vandiemenella viatica | reverse complement strand
CAGAACAATCGACGTTTTTGCCCCAAAAATATATCTTTTATTTCATCTATTTAAAAAATATAACACGATATTTTACAAGTGCAGTAATCATGAAAGCTGTTAGCTTAAATTAAAACTTAGTGAGAAAAAAAAGTTTTCTTTAGCAGTCAGACGGTATTATGCAATAACGACGTTGTGAGATGTAGCAGCGGCAGCAATCGCGCAATCCTTATGGCAACCCCTGAACACCTCCTCTCCCGCCGCGCTCTAAGGTGGAGATGTGCGCGCATACCACCGGCAGTTTTACTTCTCTGATTGTCATTTTCTTGTTTATGCTTGAATCGAAACCAAAGTCTTTGATGCAAACAGTCTCTCTGCTTGTCAAAGTGAGTTGTTGTTTGCGTTTTGTTTTGATTGAGAGTAGATTTAATGTGATTATGGAAAGTTTGTTAAGGACTGAATCGTGCCGTAAAAGAGAGTATCCAACCAAGTATTTGTAATTACAATGCAGGCAGCAAGAAAAAGCAAAAGACGTATCTGCGAAAGTATAATCCGGATTATTTGATTTTTTTTTTTAAACTGCTTAACGTCTCCTATAACAACTAGGTCTTTAGAGACGGGAAAGGATAGATAGGGGGCAAGGAATGGGAAGGAATTCGGCCATGGCCTTTTTGAAGGAAGCATCCCGGCATTCACCTGGAGTGATTTGGGGAAACCATGGAAAACCGCCGACCTCCCGAATGCGAGGCCACCACGCTCGGATTATTGAAATACAGATTTGTGTTTTCGGGTAATGAAGAGGAGTCAATACCTCAGTACGTGATTTGTTGTGAAAATTTGTCCAATGAAAACATGAAGCCATCAAAACTTGCAAGGCATTTGTCAACCAAGCATCCTAAGTACACTCCTTCAAATAAAAAAAAATACGTTATCTTTCGGCCAAATCTACAATGGAAAAGTCAGTGTCAGGTCAACAAACAGTCTACCAGAGGGTCTTACCAACTATCCTTGTTAATAGCAAAGCACGAAAATGCGACTGATGTGCCAAGTAATCTCCTACTGACTGGTAAGTTTACCATTGTGTTTTTCGGCTCCCAGTCTTCCATATTGTCATACATTTGGGCGAAGTAAAACACAATGATAAACCTACCAACTAACCACTAAAATCGGGTCTGCAGGTAGTTTCCACTAAAAAGCGACTTGGCAGACCAGTTGAATTTTAGTATGCTGCTCGAGTTACTTCTAATCGTAGAATTTCAGCCGTCAACTTGATGAGGTGAAGGTCTGTGCAGCCGCATCCCGGTCTATGATATGTTTGTTGTTTTATGTATTAGCAGTTTTTGTTTTTGTTGATAGTATATCCTTTGTAAGAAAATTTGACTTTTCGTAGAATAGGATAGTCGATAGCGTATCGAGGTCATAGAACAGTTCCCATTCTAATATTAGATAGCTTTCATATTGGGTGGGTCGCTAAAACTTTTTTTTAGTTAAAAGTGGGTCGTGAACCAATAAAGGTTGGGAACCGCTGTCCTAGAGCATAAATGATTGCGGGGAAATCGCAGTGTCTGGTCGCACGATCCAGCGCGGGGGCGCCTTAAAGCGGGCCACCATTCTGGCAGTTTTTTATATATACAATATGTCTGTTTGGGGATGCAGAAAATATTTCATTATTTTAAAAAGGAAAAGCTTCGTTGGTAACAATAAACTATCAATAAAGTTAATTTAACTTTGTTCTTCATAGGAGTTATGCCTCATAGCTGTACACAAAAGGAGATTATTCAAATGCTTTCTTGAGTAAATTTTGTTTTAATGAGTTCAAGGAGATGTCAAATTGCAGGTATTTCAATAAACAGCTAAGTCTGGGTAGTATTTCTGTCAGCTACCAGGAATGCTGCTGGCAGGTGAGCAAATTCATTTCGCCAGATTTACATGAATAATATTTAAAAGTGCTTGATTATAACTATTCAACTAACTGTAAGTTAGCCTAGGTTAGGGAAAACTGATATAATTTTATTTAACTCGAACCGGCGATCACAACAACTCTTGTGGGAGGTAACATTAAGGAAGGAGTTAGCGTTTGTGGCCTTATTTGGCCTCAAATTTGATGAAAGCCGTTCTCTTACCTATTCAGCCGGTCCCGAGGACACAATCGTTCTTCTTTCGCTGAGAATTACCAATTCTATCTAAAGGCGCTGGCAATTTCAAACTGTTGTGTTTTCCATATGACGTACTGTCCTTAATACTCTGACAGGCACGTAAAGTCGGAAATGACTGAAGCATACATGGTGATTAAAAAAAAAAAAAAAAGTTTTTGAGCTGACTGTATATCATACCGGAAAAATACCACCGAGAGGAGAAAAAAATGTCACCGTTTACGAACTTGCTATTGATTGGTACAATTTCACAATTAATGAATCCCCAGGTGGGGAAAGCGCTCGTAATTCGACAGTGTTCTTTTTTTAAGCAAAACTTGTTTTTTTTTTTTATTTTTAAAAAAATCAGTAAATGTAATTTTTCTCACAGAAACCAGCCAAGGAATCTCATACCTATATACCGTCATGGAAAATCAAGATTTTACAATTTTATCCAAAACTGCAAGGTATTTTCTTTGAATTCTTATATTTAAACCCAATTTAAAATCAAGATTTTACAATTTTATCCAAAACTGCAAGGTATTATCTTTGAATTCTTATATTTAAACCCAATTTAAATGGCCTAGATTATTTTAAACCACCGTTAATAAGTAACACTAGTAATATTGCTTCACTTTTTTTTTTTAATCTGCTTAACGTCTCTCTAACAGCGAGGTCTTTAGAGACAGGAAAGGATGGGAGGGCAAGGAATGGGAAGCAATTTGGCCATGGCCTTTTGAAGGAAGCATCCCGGCATTTGCCTGGAGTGATTTGGGAAACCATGGAAAACCCAAATCTGGATGCCCGGACGGGGATTCGAACCGCCGACCTCCCGAATGCGAGGCCAGAACGCTAGGTATATTATTGCTTCACATACAGAAATGTCTAAAATTGTGTTATACAAGTCTTAATCTAATAAAAAAGATCTCTAAATACATTGCGATAATTACAAACAAAATTCAGATCATCGTCATCATATCGTTGGGGACCATCTCCAGTTTTTCTGGTTGTGGTTTACGAGCCTTGGTTGTTGTAGACGATCGTTTTCCGCTGTCTCCTATCCAGATCATATGCAACTATATTATAATTTGAATACATGATTCTGTTAACGGTCTCTAAATGTAGTAACATTATTATCAGAGCTTGAACCCATAACTGGACTGATGGAAACAGAGTTCCACATTAGCCTGCCTTGTTTCAACCCTCTCCCCACACCTTGAAACACACATCACCCATTTGACAGTTGAATACCTAGTCATTTGATCTACGGTCCGAACTAAGCGGCGAGCCATTAAATAGCAGATTGTAATTTCCGTTTTGCAATCGGTTATGAATTTTGTACATCGTTATTTATTTTTTACAGTGATGCAGGACCACAAATTTTTGCATTCATTTGTGAATTTTTTCCTGGTAACCACAAAAGAATTCTCTGGTCTGTCATGAATTTTTTCAATTTACTTCTGGCGAGAACAACGCCTCCGATCTTCCATATCTTCCTAACCTACAGTAACTCCTTCAAAATCGCACTTATGCTTTCCCTTCAGCTGCATATACCTATCACGAATCGGGCGGCTTTTCATTGGACCTTCTCCAATGCTCCATTAACGTCTTTTGATGGGAGCCCCATACAGAAAAACACTATTTTAAGTAAGGTCGCAGCAGTGATTTGTATGCAATCAATTAAACTTCCGTTGCACACTATTTTAAATTACGACCTAAAATTCGGATCATGTGGTTTGTTGCCCCAATCACCTATTCAATATGCTCATTCCACAACAAATTATTGTTGCCCTAGGTTTGTAGCGGAATCTATCGTGTGGCAAAGTATAATGCGTTCGTTGATACGGTCTGCACTGTCGGAGATGCTTTGCCAGGAAGGCGACGTCAGCGCTCAATGCAGTTACCGCCATGTCACGTTTGTCGCCGTACACCTGTGGTCACCCCATTACCCAGCAGGTGTCGGCTGCAATGCTGTGACGAACGTACGATGCGGGGAGGACACGTCGGAAGGAAGGAAGCGGCTAGGGGGTCGGTGCGACGCCATATATCGCGCGGACGTCGTTGGCGGCCAAGTTTATAGCGGCCGCCGCCATAAAGCGGCGAAAAGCTAAATCTACCGTGAGACGAGGCCAGCCGAAAGTGACACATTACCAAGGCCCGACAGCGGACAATGCCCGGAGTGACGCATGTGGCGCAGGAGGCGCCTTGGCTTACGATCCCTGCACATACGGCGCACATGTATGCGTGTTGTCACCTATGTGTTCGCTTAGAGCACTCCAGGATATAACCTATGTTCCTCGCTATTCGAGGTAAACCGGCAGGCGGAGTACCTAGCAGCGGTATTATGGTAATCCAGATGCAACTTGCTATACCTTGTTCATCCTCAGATGGCGGTTCAAGGTCATGTTCCGCTGGCTCCGCTCCTCGTCTCACTGCCTCTTCCATTCCTATCTATCCGAGCTGAAAGCTGTGTTCGCGTAGGCTAGTGGCAATTTTCCCCTTCACTTATAGGGGTAAGGGCAGCCGAGTGGGGATACAGTAAAGTGACCTTAAGTTTCTGTTAACTGAACGCGCTGTAACGAGTTTAGGTGATTATAAAGAAGTAAAATCAAGAATTACTTGATAAATGTGAATAGATCTCTATCACAATGAAGAACAAACGCGGCACCCAGTAGACATTTCAAAGAATGGACCCAGAGATGATGGCATAAAAGATCCACAACTAAGGAGAACAAAAAGTCATGTGTCCCATAAGTGAAAAAAGTACTTCAAGACGTTAAAAAAAATATGAGGTCAGCTAACAATATATATATATGTGTGTGTGTGTGTTTAGAACGAACATTATGGAAGTATGGATCTATCAAATGAGAAACCAAGGAGAACGGAAGATTAGTCGCGGAAGAAGAAGAGGCAAGAACGAGCCAAACAATGAAAGAGTATTGGTGAACAGGGGCCTGGTAAATGTTATAGAATCACCGCCAATAGTGGACTTAAACGAAAATAATAACAATAAAGAAGCCAAATCAAATAACTGCATACTATAAAATCACCGGTAGAAATGGTCAAATACCAGCCTGGGAGATATTGTTCTGGATTTGAATAATACTGATAGAGTTTTTCACAGATTGTAGTTAATCTATTATAATGACTCTTGGTTGATTAATATGCTTCTTACGTATCGAAATGAACTGGCAATATGCTTTACGTCAAAATACCGTTGAAATATTGGCTTATTTTCTTCTTTGTTCGCCAAGTCTTACCACAATTGAATCGAAAATTAGAAGAATCTTCTTGTAGAGAGCCCTGGTTGTTTCCTTAAATAAACCCCGTTGTTTACCGTTAAACCGTTTTAACGATCAAAGGCCGAGTGTGGTAAGTAAAAGGTAACTTTCTGGCCATGCATTCCGGAGGACGGGGGTTGCAATCTCCATCGGACCATACAGATTTCGGATTTCCATAGTTTTCCGGAATCACTCCAGGCGAATGCAGGGATGGTTACTTCAAATGGCCGTGGCTGAATTCCTTCTCGTTCCTAGTCCTCGGTCCTTTCCACCCTCTTATGACCTTGGTGTCGAAAGCCAGAAAAAAAGTGGTCACTTTGGTTCTGGATCCAACGACCAGTACGTAAGTTCGTGGTCTGACAGGAGTTTAAAATCATAAAACCTCACGTAAAAACTGCATATAATTCTTAGTTCTTTGGAAAATTTTGTCCAAAGTAACAAACTCATAGAACGAACATTTATTCTGTAATAATCGGTTACAAAAGGGTTAGGTGTACGTTTAATTTGAAATAAATTCGGATAAGTCAAACATTTGTGATAAAGGGACTTTAACAGACGACATTCCTGTAGTAGTAACATGAAAGGAAGGTGCTCCTGGTTATAACACAGCAAAAAATCGAGCTTCTAATTTAAACGGGACGCTAAAGATGATCCCCGGGAAAGATAGTGGAAATAATTATTCAGGAAAATGCGAATAAATACACGAGTTGGTGACGACACACAGAATGCTCATTTACTGGACCTATCAAGGTATTGTGGGATAAAAAGTATATAGCATTTTAAGAAGGTACTTCTACACGAGAAAGTTTTCCCCCCGTTTGTTGCCGAAACTATACAGCATATCAGAAGGTTGTGAGAGAACAGGTGTCTGTGGAAAATCTAGCACTCTTTGAATCCAATCCAACAGATTTTGTTGGACGATTTGTGGTTGTGGATGAGATGTGGACCATCATTTTAAACCAGAAATGGAGCAACAGTCAATGCAGTGAAAGCACGCCAGATACCCCCATACAAATAAAATCAAGAATGCTAATTTTTCAGGGAACGTGACAATATTTGTTTTTTGCTTCTAGATTTCCCTAGAAAATGTGAAACCATCACAGGGCCATATTTTGCTAACTTCGAATAGCTATTGCAACCAACTGTCAAGGAAAAGAAGCAACTTGTCAAAAACTGCTGTTCAATCAAGACAGTGTTCCCAATTACAAACATTTCAGCTACATGGCTGCAATTCAACAGTATGGATTCCAGTTTATACCGCATCTTCAAATTCGCCCACCTGGCTCCTTTTAGACTTTCAGCTATTTACAAACATTATAATATTACTGTTTGTCATTCATTTCTAAACAAATGATGACGTTATAGAGAAATATTTTTATGCAAATGATATAAAGCATTGGAACGTTGTTTGAGGAAGTATGTGGAGCTCAGAGGATGCCAGTAATTGTTGAAAAATGAACCCTAACTTTTTTTTCATATACGTGTATAGCAGTTATCGGCCCAAGAAATAATGGTACGTCCCTCATGTTTACAGTTATACATCTCTACCCTGCAATTCATAGAGAACGAAGGATCGCGGATTTTGAAGGCTAGATACACTTTCTTTAAAGCATCGACGATCAACGTTGACTGCGACTGACGGTCAATTTAGAAGCGGACGACTTTCTACGAGTAGCTTCGTTGTCATTTTCAGTGCTGTGTTACGCGAATAACTACCGTGAACATTAACATTGCTGATATCATACTGTTACCCGATTGGCTGTTACTCCCATGTTGTCCGATATCAATCCTTTATTTTTCCGTGATTTACTTTTGACGGGCTGTTCTCTGGCACCGTCGTTACATATGTAATGTTCCGTGATCCTGTTAATTACCGTCAGAAGATCTTTAACAACCCCTTACAGTGCATTAGAAGGTAAATCTCTGTTTGTTTACCAGTTTCAATCGGAAATAGTAGCTGCGTGCTTCTAGCGCGGGTAGATAACTTATTTTGAGTGAACTTAGCGGGGCAGTGCGCTCGCCAAGTCGAATCAACGGCGGCACTGCCTATCAATTTCTTGAAGCGATTCCGCCAATTTTTATACATTGATATCAAGTCTCAAATTTCTGTTCTGCATAAATACGAGTAAGCTTAATGAGAAAATTATTTTTTTTTTTTTTCGTTCCTGCTCTTAGTTTGAAAAATATTCACATGCAAATTTCATTAATTTTGTCAATCACTGACTGATGATCATCAAAACTTTAAAGTGATTCCAGTAGTCATAGAAAGCAGAAATTTAGTACACTCTAATAGTTCTAACCACAAATCATAAGACAAATATAAAATGGTGAATTTCCGTACATTTATTCCTTACCTTCCCCAAAAGTAAATCGCTTTCTACTTTCTACCGTTATATCTCTATGTGCACAGATTTCCATTATAAATAGAGCTTACGAAGCTAATATGTTAAAGTCCACTTACTTCGGAAGCTAGTGAAATTCAAAGTTTTTAAAAGATTATGACACTACATAAATACACAGCATCTTTTGTCGTCCTACAGACACGTAATTTGGTACTTGTATATATCGTTTCACCTCCAAGTCAGGGGCGGATCCAGAATTTTGGTTTGGGAGGGGCTTGAGTAGACTTTGGTTTTTTTTTTTGGGGGGGGGGGGGAGAGCTTGGCTTGAGTGGATTTTTGTCGGGATGTGCTTGGCTCTGGGGGGCTTCAGTCCCCTAGCTCCCCCCCTGGATCCGCCCCAACCCCAAGTTATGAGAAAGGTCCAATATTGTTGGTTTTCTCTGTATTTTTCAAATAGCAACCCTAAACATGAAAAGCTTCGGCGCGTATTTGTAAGTTAATTATTTTACTCTGAATGACGCTACATGCCTCAAATTTGTTATGCATTGTTGGCATCGACACTCGTATAGACTTGAATTCCGAAAAGTTCATTGGTTTTCAAATGGCACCGTTACATTTGAGCGACGACTCAGAATAAGTGATCAACTTACAAAAAGAAATGGTGTAGATATACTGGTACAAAAGATTGTGGGATATAATATTGTACCTTATCTTGAAATTTTATTTAAAATGTGTCTGGGGTCTTGCTGCTTACCAGAAGATTGGAAAAGAGCGATAGTAGTACCGGTTCATAAAGGAGGGGTTACAAATGGGGTTGAAAACTACAGGCCAATTAGTTTGACAACAGTGATAGGCCAAATGATGGAGAGATTGATATGCAACTTTATAAGAAATGTCTGTGAGGAAAGAAACTGGTTTGCAAATCGACAACATGGCCTTAGGCAAGGATATTCATGTGAATCTCAGATGGCAGGCTGTATGCAAGATATTACAGATGAATTGGACAAGGGAGGCCAAGTTGTTGGTGTGGCACTAGATCTTTCTAAGGCATTTGACAGAGTGAGCTGTAAAATGGTTTTAAATAAACTGAAATATATTGGATTGGATAAAAAAGTTACCTGCTCGTTAGAGGAATTTTTCAAAACCACAAAGCAAAGTGTTAGAGTAGGAAATACATTATCAAAAGAGGCGGAAGAAATGTGGGAGTGCCACAGGGTAGTGTATTGGGAACGTTGTTGTTCATAATTCTAATCAATGACTGTGTTGTTGGGTTACAGTCAGAATTTAGGTTTTCTGGAGATGATATAATGGTATGGTATACAATAGGCTAGATAGCTTTTGTTTTTATCTTTGATAGTAAACCAGCAGTCGAGCTTTAGCAGCCGTTAGTAGCAGTCCCCGAATTCATTTGTAATTCCGTTTTTGTCTGTTTCAGGTGATATGACTTGTGCAAAGTGTTCCGGTAGGCGTCTGGCATCTCTTCAAGCGCAGGTATGGAGTAACCTAAACGAGGAACGGCAGTGTGTCGAAGAAATTCCGCAGCCAACTGTAGTAGAATCGGCAAGTCTGGACTTTCAGGTACCAGTTGCAGAACACGTCTGGCATCGTGTGGATCGGAGAAAGGCGTCGAAATTCCCAATTAGCCGTCGGGAAAATTATATCTTGCCACTAAGTAATCCGTGTTGCAGGAGGCTGAAGATTAAAGTACGAATGGCCCAGAACCGCAACAGGGAAGATTTACTCGCAGACCCCGAGCCTTGCCAGGAAAACGTTTTCTGGTCATTGGCAGCTCCAACGTGAGGCGCCTGGAGAAACCGCTACGGGAACTAGCCACGAAGAACGGTGCAGACCTTCATACAAACGTTCATTACGTTTCTCTTCCAAGAATCAACCGTACCACGTGTCATGGAGGCCATTCCAAAAGCGATTAGGGAATCGAACTGCCGTGAGTTAAGAGTAGCTGCGCTCGTCGGTATTAATGACTCGTGTCGTGTTTCTGTTCCAGATTTGGTTAAATCCATAGACAAGTTGGGCCGAAAGGCGTATGAAGTCACGCGGGAAAATTCGGTTCCATTGCAGTTCTCAATTTTTAGTGTCGTGCCGCGCATTGATTGTGGGGAGGCCGTGTGGTTCAAGATTTTTTAATTTGAATTGTAATTTGCAGGAGCTGTGTTGCAGAAACAACTGGGGATTCGTCAACCTTCGACCGATGATAGCTGCCAGCTGCGAAGCATTTGACAGATCGGGTGTCCACTACACACCAAGAATGGCGACCAAGGTGGCTGCTAAAATATGGAACCGTCTTGATATAAATTATTTTTTAGGAACACCGTGAGGCCCGACAATCCTTCAGTTTATCGAAGAGGATGTGCCGATAACCTATAAGCTGGTCCTGGTAGTGATAGCGCGAATAATTTTAATATTATAGCTCCAAATATTTCACCCGTTTCCCGTCAGAATGCGAATATGAAAGATGCGATTTTAGACTCCACAAATAACAATAGGAAGCAACTAAGGACAATGGTCCTAAATTGTCGGAGTATTAGAGGAAAAGTATAAGACTTGCACGCCTCAGTTGCGACTAATGATGTCGACTTAATACTAGGAACCGAGAGCTGGTTGACGTCAGAGGTTGAATCTGGCGAAGTATTTGGCCCTCATTTCAATGTTTTTCGGAAGGACAGAACTGTCTCAATGGGCGAGGGTGTGTTCGTGGCCGTAAACAAAACTGTTAATTGCACTGTCGTAACTGAAATGGAACATTTTTGGGAGATAATATGGGTCAAGGTAAAAATTGGCTAAAATTTAATGTTCATAACTGGGTCATTTTATCGACCTCCGGATTCTGATTTGGCTAACGCGGATTACTTCAGAGAGTCGCTTAATAATATTTACATAAAATTTCAAGGACATATATTGTTCGTGCGTGGGGACTTTAACCTACCGCTGGTTAAGTGGGGCACATACACGTTCAGGTTGGGTGGAAGAGATAGGTTAATAACCGAAACGTTCCTAGAATCATTTGCAGAAAGATCTCTTGAACAGATGGTCGAAGAGCCAACGCGGCGCGACAAAGATTCCTAGTCCATTCTGGATCTTTTTCTTATTAACAATCCTGATATTGTAGATTCAGTTTGTATAGAAGACGGTATAAGTGATCACAAGGCGGTTGTGGTAACTTTAAAATCTTGGCTGAATTTGAAGCATGACAAAGAGAAACTCGTATATTGTTTCGATAAGGCAATCGATGCGGGTATGGTTGATCACTTTGCGAAAAAATTTGAAACGTACACGCTAAATACAAATGTTGAGGAACTTTAGTTCAATTTAAAAGAACTAATATGGCACGGTTTAAATCAGTTTGTTCTTAAGAAGTGTATTAAGGTCAGTAAGAACTTCGCTTGGTTCAATAGGGAAGTGAAAAGTTTGTTCAGGAGGCAAAGGCGTTTACATGCCACGGTGAATAAATCGGGGGGACTCATCTTTCTAATCGTGCTAAACTAGTCCAGTTGCGAGTGAAAGTGCGTAAGGCAATGCGCGCGCGATGCGTTATCCGAAGATCTGAATACTAATCCAAAAAAGTTCATATCCCTTCCAAACTGTCACCCTATTTGATAGGTGCAATGCACCCTCCACCACACACTTTTAGTGAATCACGGAGTAATAATAATAATAATAAAACAGGTGAAGTCAGTGAACAACTGCAGGATGACCTGGATAGAATATCTGAATGGGCAGGTTAGCATGGAATGAAGACAGAGTAAGCTTTATTTGGTACACAGATAAAAAAACTAAAGGTTAATTATGATTGTAGTGTGGGGTCAGAAATGCTTGTTGAAGGCTTGAGCATAAATATTTTGGCAAAAAAATGTGATAGCAAACTCAACTTGGCAGAGCACTTTGGGAAGGTGGTAGGAGAGGGTGATGAGAGGATGTACCAGAGAAGTTAGGGAGTTGGGTTACAAAGCTTTGGTCAGACCTTTGGTTGAATATGGTGGTATAGTTTGGGACCCACATATTGGTTATCAAATACAGGAGCTGGAGGGTGTGCAAACAAGAGCATCTAGATTTGTTTGTGGAAATTATTGAAGGACCCAATCAGTAACCGATATGATAAAGGAGTTATTGGAGGAAGGGAGGAGGGTGAAGAGAGTGCTGGAAATGTGCAGGGCATATGTTAGTGATGGTGCTTGGAGGGAAATTGGTCAAAGAGTTAGGAATAGTGCATGGAAGGGGAAAGGTGTCCATGACCACAAGCTAGATTTCATGCATAAGGGAGTGGGAAAATTTTCTTTTGTTGGTAAGGGTTTCAAGGATTGGAAGAAATTACTAAGTGTTGTGATGAATAATTTCCCGTAAACACTTAAGGAATTTAAAATTAAAATACTCCCTTCCCCTTTCTATTTAGGTGTAGGTCATGCCTAGTAAAACCCCATATGGTTCCAAGATATTTTTTTTTTTTAGACCCCCAGAAGACTCCTTCCAGCCAAGAGACAGGAGGGGATTGAGAACAAGGAAGGGGAAATCAAATTCTCTTCCCTCCTATGTTTTACAAACAAAAATTTTAATCTTACTGTTATTGTTATTTGCTTACTTCCTTCCAATGGTGATTATTAGCAAGTGGTATACTGTGTCACTTTTATTGCTGAAATACCTTTTTAAATGTAACTGATTGCCCCCTTTATCTTAAAGTGATTATTATACCAAAACTGTTAAGAGATGTGACACCCAGTCACTCTCCTTAAGTTATATATTCACAAGTAAAAGAAATACTGTGTATTTTTATGTGTTTGTGTAGTGTTTTATATGACCACAGCCCACGTTTCTTTGACTTTTGGTAAGTGGTCAGTTTACTTTATCTTTTCTTCCCATATAAATACTGTCTTGCAGCATTTTTTCTGTTCTAGTCTATCAGAGAAGTCCACAATTTGATCATTTTATGTAAGTGCATAGTCATAGTATTGCAGGTTTTGAGAAATGGAGCCATTGCTGATAAAACTTAGTTTGTAATCTACAAGTCTTCCAGAAAGAAGCATACCAATTCAATATACTAGATGCAGGATGACCATGACTGGTAACTTTATCAGAAGTATAAACAATATCCCACACATTTTTATCAAAGAAAATGAAAAATATATATATTAAAACAATGTATTTCAGTAACTTTTACAAGTGTTTTGTGAGTGCTCATAGAACAGCAAAAGTTACATGTACAACAAATTTCAAAATGTCTCAAACAGGTGAAGAGTTACAAATAAATATGCAACTTATTTTAGACATCAGTTTGTGTAGAGAAGGAACCTGTCATCAAATAGTTTTTCCATCATAAATGTAATCCATATAAAAATAATTCTCTTTCATTCGCTGTAGTGCCATGTTAGCACAAGACAAAATTAATAATGTAGCTGGAAATTACAATTTCAAGATAATTTTTTCACAGTAAGACAAATACTGCAGACAGGTTTTATATACATAATATTCTAAAGCAGAAAATTTTAACACATCACTAATATTCATACAAGTTTTTTTCTTACTGCACTATTTTTAAATAAATATACATTTCATTGTGCTCACTCAACGTAGTTACTCAGCATCTATCTTCCATTTCATACGAAAATTAAACATGATGTACAGACACTTACAAATGCTTTTCCATGCGTTTAACAACAGTTTTCGAATTTTAAACAATCAAACAATGATCACTGATAACACCATTCAATTACCTCTAAAATTTATGGTTTTGAACATCAGTGAAACAAATCTTACCAAATTTTGAGATACAAATTTCTGGTATAAATTATCTAACAGGTTGGGAGGGAGGAAGAAGAGGGTGAATAATCATAGAGATTACCAATATTTATTATTTGCAGTGACCTCTAGTGCATTGTGTGGACAGGAAAATGTAACAAGAAAACAGAAGTAAATTCTTATTATGGAACCAAGTTTTTAAAATTAATATTGTATTGAAGTATTGTTCAAGACAAATGAGATGATTGGCTAATTTTGGATGAAAAATGAAATCAAAGATCTCCATTATCAATTACAATCATAAAGCTTAAGTTATTAGAATTCCCCACAAACAGCATATTAAAAAGGAAAAAAAACTTTAAAAATATGTGGAAACATACACAAATAGATGATGAACAAACAATTTTATTTTGTAAGGTAATTTGAATACTTCGCAACCAACAAAGATTCAAACAAGAAAAACGTTTCAGCTTCGGGGGGGAAAACAAAATTATTAAAACTTAAGGTGCCATATTAATCTCAACTCCCCTAATACTCTCATCAGTGATAGGTTATAAAATTATGAAAATCAAATAGCATAACAAATGGTAAGGAGAAACTGCTACTTGTTTAGCACAAAACTGGCCTACAATCCTCTGTAATCAAGTCTGTAAATTATTCAGTATTCTAAATGCAACGAACAACCATAGTTTGTGTTGTTTATATCAACTACTGGATCCAAAGACATTCCCATCTAAAGCAGCATTTATACATTTTTCTCAAACAGACCAGTCTGAAACAGAAATCTCATCATTTATTTCTCATTCCTTCACCTTTTATTGTAAATGAGTTTACATGCTTCTCTCCATCTCTCTAGTGCCATCATTAAGGAAATCCAAATTCTATTTCACAAACCCCCACTAGGTTTGATAGCATGTCATGAACACCATACTTAATAACATAAGCTGATAATTTGAGTGTTACATCAACGCCTACTGGTGGGTGCTTTCGGCCCCATTGGGGAACCACTGCGTTACATGATGGCAGTGTGGCACGAACACACACAAACTCAAATGACATTTGGGTTTTAGCCCTTTATCAACGAGAGAACATTGCAGAAGGTGGGCACTATTTCAGGCAGTTTTCTTCTGTATGAACATAAAGAAGCAGTTGGCCTTGTTTGTAGGAATATTTTTTTTTTTTGTATGTGTGCTCATTATATGGTTTTGTTTTTATGCTTAGCCCCCCTTCCTTCCACTTTCACAGCAGACGAGTCTGCTTACCTTCCCTTTTGTTAAAACTGCCACACAGATGTTTCTGCAAATTGTAACACTTATATTGAATGATTATATTGTTTTGCTACTGTAAAATACCTATATGACAAATTGAAATATTGATGTGATTGACAGGGACATTTATCATCCAAGGATAATTTAGGGGTCATTGAGGACCAACTGGCACCCCAGTACTTTAAGAGTTGCATGAAAGAAGTTTAATTACATCATCATATGTAGCAAAAAAATAAAATAAAAAAAATGTGTAGTTAACAATTTATTAGTCAAGGAAAGAGCGTGTCTATATTGGAAAGTGATGACTTAAGATTGCTGATGATAAATAAGGCACTAAATATAATCAGTGCCATTGTATCGAGTCCAGCCCTATAGTTAACAATATTTTTTCATAATACGTATTTGTTAAGAAAACTAAATAATACACCATCCTTGTTAATGTCCTTCAATGAAGTAATTATAAAAATCTTTCCTTGTTTTTCTGGGTGTGATGTACACATCACCTAAGAGCGGTGCCATAGAATCACCATTTCAAAAAGCGGGTTATGAGCTAAAAACATTGAAGAATTAAAAGTTTCATTATTTATTACAAGAAAGGGAGTTGGTATATTTTTATTCTGACAAGGGGCAGTGTGTAATTTTTGTTTGAAACGTTAGCGGTGAGTTATTTTTCTTTTTTCCCCAAAAAGGAAGCACAAGGCCTAAAATGATCCAAGGTTTATTGATAGGCGCGAAGACATATTAGGAGCAGGAAGGGGCACGGTGTACGAGGTAACTCTGCCACCCGTCTGGATGATAATGTAGCTCTACACAATCAGAAGCACTATATCTCCACCACGTTTATTCTAACATCACATACTTAGCAAATTTCCTCTGAAATGTCACTGTGAGCACTGAGAAATAGGCATTTATCTTTTTAATAATAAAACTGTAATTGGGACTACAGTCTAAGCTGGTGTAGATAATATTACTGCAGATGTATCAAAGATAGCAGGATACGATATTGTACCATACCTTGACGTATCTGGATTGAATATTGAGTCTTGCTGCTTTCCAGAGGACTGGGAAAGTGTTATAGTAGTACATTTAGAAAGTGACAATAATGAACAACTTTAATTCTTGACTGATGAATTCTGAACAATTCAATGACACTTAGTTTTGTTTTTACCTCCAGGAGGAAATATAACAGTATAATCCAAGTACTATTAAAAATTACCTGATTTTTCCGAAAAAAATATGCCCAAAATATTATTGTATGTGAAAAATTAGGAAAATGGCCTGAATATGCATGTATATAAAATGGATATAAATACAATCAGAAACATTTAATCAGTGTTTAATTCAGTATTAAAGCTAAAAAAAAAAAGCAGGAATAAAATATGACTTTCCATAAAGATCCAAACCCTAATTATGGTTATAGGGTACACAAGGAATTGATTATTGAAGAACTGAAATGTAAATATCTTGCCTTAACATTTAACAGTAAACTCAATTGGGCAGGACATACTGCGCAGGTGGTATGAAAAGATTTCAAAATCCTTCATTTAATGAAGAATGTTATGAGGGATGTGCCAGAAAAGTGAGGGAATTGGGTTACAAAACTTGTCAGACCATTGCTTGAACATAGTGTATTAATATAGGACACATATTTTGGTTTGGAGTTAGAGGGGATGCAAAGTAGGGCACCTAATTTTTCTGTGGAAATTACCATGGAATATTATCATACCTGATATAATAAAGGAGCATGATTGGGATTCTCTGGAAGATAGGAGGATGGTGAAGAGAGTGCCGAGAGCATAGAAGGCCAACCACAAGCTGGCATTTGATTTCAGACTTAAAGGAGTGGGAAAATTTTATTTAGTACGTAAAGGAGCCAGGGATTTGAAAAAATTATGAAGAGCACAGTAAGAATTTAAATTAAACATTTTTAGAGGGCAAAAATATTTAAACTCAAAAGATTAAGGTAATATAAAAAAAAATTGAAAGGGGGTAAATAGTTTATTAGGGAAGATTGCACTCCATCATTGTAAAATTAAATGTAAGATAGCTAACTGACAAACTTACTGAAAATACCTTTTAATGACTGCCAAAAAGAGCCAGCTTATTAGGTACACAGATAAAAAAAAAAAAATTAAAGATTGTTTACGTTTATAAGGTGTGGTCAGATTTACTTGTTGAAGAATTGAAACGTAAATATCTTGGCATAACGATTGATGATAAATGCAACTGGGCAGAGCAGTTTGGGCAGGTGGTAGGAAAGGGTTACAAAATTCTGCATTTACTGGAGAGGGTAATGAGAGGATGTACCAGAGAAGGCATGGAATTGGGTTATAAAACTTTAGTCATACCATTGGTTGAATATAGTAGTGTAGTTTGGGACCCTCATTTTTGGTATCAAATGCGGCAGTTTGAGGTGTGAAAATAAGAGAAGCTAGGTTTGTTTGTAGAAATTATCGCAGGACCCAGTCGGTATCTGATATGATAAAATGAGCTGGATTGGGAATCATTTGAGGACAGGAGGAGGGTGAAGAGAGTGCTAGAAATGTACAAGGAATATGTTGGTGATGTTATTTGGAGGGATCTTGGTCTAAGAATTAGGAATAGTGCATAAAAGGGGAAATATGGCCATGACCACAAGCTGGCACACGATTTTGTGCATAAGCGTGTGGGAAAATTTTCTTTTGTAAGTTAGTGTGTCAGGGATTGGACAAGTGAAGTGATGAATAATTTACCAAAAAGGTGAAGGAGTTCCATATTAAAATTTGTAAATCATAAAAGTAGATGGAGGAATTTAACACTCAAATTATATAAGACAATTAAAAAATAAAATAAAACAGGGAAAATTAAATGACTAAGGGAATTGCCACTGGAGATAATAACAATTTTTAAATGAGCCGCAGCCACCATTTTCAATCTATATCTATGACTATAAAAATTGAATCCCAGTGAGAAAAAAAAATGCACAAATAGATTTTTGAAAAAAGTGTGGATCAAAATCTCAAACATTAACAAAGCACAATGATTAAAACATATATTTGCTTCAAAAAAAAAAGAACTTGCATCTACTGTGAAAGATAATATAAATTATAATACATTGACCAACACTGATTAGGCATGTAGGAGTCATATGGCAATCAAAAATGTCCGACTGTGTGAAATATTGACCTAAAATGTGATCCAGTTATACTATAGAAGACTACATTTAACTTATATACAAGATGGTCTTGTGTAAGTAGGATGTTATCAGTGAAAAATCGCTAACAAGCGGTAAAAAATAGAAAATTAACAAACACCTAAATAGGAAAATGTCAGTTGGCAGCAAATTGCAAGAAATAGAAAAGTATAAATGAATGTAATCTTTCTCGGCGTTGTTTATTTATAAACGTTTCTCGGGAAACAAACCGCCATGCCAGTTTACAAACAACACGCTCAAGGCTGACTTCAAGGCAGACTTCAAGACTTGCAACTGCACCTGAAGATGGCGACGGAGTATAAAGTCGCCGAAATATTGTGCATTAACAACAACATCACTCGGTTTGTTTCCCGAGAAACGTTTATAAATAGAAAAGTATTTCAATCAGTGATATACCCAAAACCTGATATGATCAACAGCTTCTTCCGCCACACACTTTTAGTGAATCGCGGAGTAAGAATAATAATAAAGGAGTGGTTAAAATAAATACTTTGGCTCCCTATGGTACTAAGCTTCCTGACATAATTAGAGTGAAAATAGAATTGCACGTCATATGAGTGACACAAAAGATAAAGCATCAGTGAAAGCATATGACAATTGCGAGAACTGTTCCAAGAAATGATAAAAAGGTTGAATCTGGCAAATCATTCAATCAAGCAACCTATCACATCAATTCAAAAGAATAAAGTTATATCAAGCATAGGATTCTAACACAAATCATTTCAGTCTTTGAACCAAATCCTCAAAATAATCACTAAAAAATAAAAAGTAGTTGTAACAAGATTCTTGATTTGTGTCTGTGAGATCATTTACAGATTCTGTTTACAAATTAAACACCGCCCTTTGGCAATAATAATAAAAAGAACACTTTGAGGCAATGTCAATAGAAATGTGAAGAGTGAAAGTAAACAGATCTGCCACCAAAGTAGGAGACAGGATGCTAGCAATGACAAAAAACCACAAACATTAAAACACAATAATTTGCATGAATCATAGAGAGGATGATGAAACAAGTGGTGCACAGATGACAGCTACATGAATGAGATATAGATGTTAGTTGTGGCTGATTAACCAGCCAGTCTGTAAACAATTATTGTTGGTGGCACAAGGTGTATATTCATCAGGTAGGGGAAGGAAGGATGGGGGGGGGGGGCAGAACAGACTAAATAAAAATAGGGAATGGGAGAAAAAAAGGATATAACTGGAAAAAAGTCAAATTAAAATTACAAGATATTTCACTACATGTTTAAAACAAAAAGATAAGGCATCTCAAATCTACTGCATCCAAACAAACTGTTTTTCTTAAACCTCTGATATTTAAATAGTTTGTCAAAAAGGTTTTCATTTCTCATGCAGTCTCATGAAATACATACCCACACCACACTAGTGAACATTTTTCAGTAAGCAACAAGAGCTTTGAAATATACCATTATTAGTTATCAATTCTGGTACTGCAACTGTGGTCAAACGAGTGTTGGAACATAGGTGCCTCTTATCAATACATATAAATTTCTATTTTCGTTTACCACAAATTAGGATAGGGAAATCAACCACTTAGAAGGTTGTGTGGTGGGAGCACACAAATCACACAAAGTGCTCTGAGGCAACACCCACCCTCCATAACTTTCTCTAGTTGACAAAGGGTTAAAACCCAAAAATTTCTGTCATTTGTGTGTGTGTGTGTGTGTGTTTTTTTTTTGCCCCCTTGTGTTAGTGCCACAACCATCATCTAAGGTAAGTGGTGGTTGATTTTCCTATACCAATTTGTAATTCCTTTCCACTACTTAGTGCCTAATATTTCATTGTTACTATAAATCTTGAGATATAATTAATATTTCTAAACCATGCAAGTGTAGAAAAAAATAAACTCAGCATGGTAAAAGTTTAAAGCATGAGAGAATAAAATGTGCTGATTACAACCTATTTTCTGTCTGGGTTTTAGATGATACCAGGTTTGAAACATGAAATTGCAACCAGATATCATCAGAGAGTTTAAATATACTGTATAAATTAACATTGTTATAAATCATTCCATTACAGATGATCAAGACTATAATGAAGACAAAATTAATTTTGATTGAAAATGGTCTTTTATATAATGCAAGTGGCAAACTGACATTTTTAATTCAATGTCCAGTGGATCTATCAACTCTCAATATACAACACAAAATCATATTTCACAATCATTATAAATGATACAAACATGAGATTTGAAATAGATCAAGAAAGTCAAAAACTTTTTTATTCTATGCAGAAAAATGTAAGAATCAGCCAAATGAATATGCTGTTTGGAAATTTTAAAATGACATTTTTCAGTTCAATAACTATAAACAATTAACACTATTTACTTACAAGAATTAGGTCTTTATAATTTACCATATAATTTGCAAATGCATTCAACTAATTTTAGTTATGATACTCTCAAAAACTGCTGATGTCTTTATCAACAGCAGTAATAAAAATCAATTACAGTCTGGGCACAAGAAAGCAAACACATTTACTAGAAATATATTTATTCTGAAACATACTGAACCTTCAGAAACAAAACATTTTTGTCTATCACAACTAAATACTAATAAAATGAGTTTCATTCCAAGCAGAATTAGGATTTCTAATGTTCATCATGATAAATGTTAACAATGATTCTTCCCCCCACCCCCTTCTATTTTTTTTTTTAAAAAAAGACCCCAATTTCCTTCAGTATGAGTTTGTTTTCTTGAATAAGAGAAAAATTCAACAAGGAGCTACAATTTTTTTTTTCCTATAGTTCCTGTTGCAATGAGATATTTCCATTAAAATTATTTAATTAAAAAACTACATATTTTAGTGCCAAAATTACAAAATCAGGAACATTAATGTGGTTAATAGGTTATTTAGTTTGATCAATCCACAGATCATACATATTAGTAGCTACAAAGGCACACAAACAAATTAAGACTATTGATCTCTCACCTTTTCAGCAAATCACTATAGCAGTCATGCAATTATCTCAGAAAAAAAAAAAACAAACGGTAAGTAATTAAATCAAAAATGGATGCCACATTTTCAATACAGATCAGAACTTCCTTATTCTACTAAATTTATATTTTCATGATCACAAGATGTCATAAAAGCTAACATTTCAAGTGCAGACATCAAATTTTAAGGGCAATATGGAAGGAAAAGATATTCACATTTACTGTCACATTTTAAATGTAATTTTTTCATTTGGAGAAACCAATGCAAATGCATTAAACTTGTCATCAACAAGTCATCTTGCATTTTTGTAACCACCAATGCAAAATTTACAAATATTAACTTGGGGTTAAAGCTAAAAAAAGAGGGGAAATTGCTCTTACATGAATCAGCATGCACAATTGTGAATAATGTATAGAAACAATCTGAACTTAAGCATGTAAATTAAATGAACCACTTAACAATGTAGTCGGTATACAATTAGAATGAAAGAACAATACTTTAAGGTGAACTCTTAATTGCATGTGGTAATAAATGAAAAATCTTTGAATGTGGTAATATGTGAGATTCACATCATATCTGATATGTACTTGCTATCATTTCTAAGGAAACACCCAAAACATTGTGTATATGAGTTAATCTTGAGTGTTGGGCTACTACATCCTACTTACAATGTTTGTGTAATGGGATTAAATTAACATCGCCTCTTGGTATTTTTTTAGTATCATTGTGTCACATAGAAATAATTTGATTGACTGAAGATGTTCACTACAAAATGAGAAATATGAGAAAAGTTACTAACTCTTCAGCTTTACCCCCATCCCCCCTTGCCAAAAATTTGGTAATTAGAACTGGGAATAAAATACACCAGAAGATGGCGGCAATGAATCTAGTCGCCGAAATATCGTGTGACAATGCACTCTTGACTCGGCTAGTCACCCGAGAGCAGTTTATACATTCTCAACGCCGAGAAAGACTTTGTTCTAATATAATTTTAAGTGAAAATCACTCAAGAGAAGATTTTATTTTTAAAAAATGCAGTTTTTTTAGTTTTCTAACTGGTAGATTATTTTTCCACATTTTTTTTTTAATCAAACCCAACAAAAACTAAATAACGAAGGATAGGGAAAATGACTCCATCACTCCCAAAAGTTGAAGACTAAACGAGTGAAACTCGTGAAGGACAAACGAAAACACATACCATATTTCGGTTTTACACTTTATTCATATGCGAGAGATTGTGACGTGGTTCGGCGTGTGCAAACCTCCTAAACCATATGACTCTGTCCCTAGCACATGAATAAAGTGTAAAACTGAAATATTGTACATGTTTTTGTCTGTCTCAAATGCGTTTTACTCGTCGCAGCCTTCAACTTGGCGAGTGATGAATCATTTCCCTATCCTTTGTTATTTATATTGCCTAAAAGCCATTTCCTAACAAAAACTAAAAGTGATTAAGAGATTCAGATGTAAAGCATTTAAATGAACATTAAACACAATTCTAGCATTTAACCAGTTCCACAGCTGATTTACTGAAGAACCTTTCACAGTATATCATCTAAGTAATGAATGATTTCAAACAAACATTTCATTCTTGCTAACATTAGAATTACAGGCACAAATCTGATGCCTCTTTCACAACACTATTACACATGTACCTGCGAGACTGTTTTGTTCAGTTCCTGATCAATATACAAATTAACCAAAATTTAAAACTTACTAAAAATCCTGGAAAATACACTTTGTGATCACCATTAGCATTTCTATTGAACAAAATGATTAATACAAGCACTGCTGCATTGTTTCTAGAGAATCATTGCCAAGAAGTGAATTCAACCTGTAACTGACCAACACAAATAAAAGGCAAACATCACTTAACAATGATAATCACTATTAGAAGAGGAAAAACTATATAAGATTGGAGATAAATGTGGTATGGTAATGGATAAAAAAAAAAAAAAAAAAAAAAAAATTCAGCAACTAGTGTCAACAGATTCCACATTTTTAAAATTCCCATTACACAAATCTTAGACTTAATTATCTACAGGTTCATTTCCACCAAAGACAACTCTACAAATTGGCAACATCCATCAACCAACAACATCCTCTGCCAACTCATATACACAGTGCTACATCTGGTATTTGTTTTATGCTCAGCCAGCTTCCATCGGGAAAAAATGTTTACAGTTCTGCAATATAATTATAGTCACTAAAACTGTTAACTCCTCTTAAAATCAGGAAATCAAACTCTTTATAAAATATTTTGCCCTAAGTATACTACTGCAGTGTAACACCAAACAAATATTTTCTGGAAGTGTGATAAACAAGAGACATAAGTCTGCATGTACTCTAGATCATACTATGAATTTTCCATTAATATCTAATAGTTTATGCTACCTTCTCGAAGTTTTTACAAGAAAATGAAAGGAGACACCTGACAAGATCATTGTTACCTGTAACTTGTTGAAACACATGCTATTAAAAAATGCCACTGGAAACTGGGCCAAAGATAAATACTGATTGAATATATGTGAACGTTTTGTGCAATTTCATGGTAGATAACTACAAATGTATATTTAATAGTCTAAGTAAAAAGATGGTGAAGATATGAACATTCATTTAGACACAGCCATAATAGCAATTTTACAGCAACTCTTAGTTCTAAAGGAAATAAGAATCTGAAGTTGTCCAACATTCTGACACTTGCAGCACAACATGCACAACAGATACATAAACACAAGCAGACAAAAAGCCCCAATGTATACATCTCATTTTGTCCATAACATGAGACCGGTAATTTTAAAAAATACTGTAAACTGTTTTGTACATTCCTCTTGCAGCATATCAACAACATGGTGTGACAACATTAAATATAGTCTGTTAAAATAGCACTAATCTTACTGATTTAGGCCTCAAATTATAGTTACCATTGTAAAATTACATTTGAATTACATTCAAAGATCATGCACTGAAAGACATTCTTGTACATGTGTTGTCACATAACGGTGCCACAAATAATGAAAGCAATCGATTTCAAATTATATACAAATTCTAAAAACTTGTGATGTAAATTAAAATCTAAATGTACATATCATGAAAATATGTAAAAAAATATAAATTGTTTCATATTTGCTTAGGACTAGAAACTTCCCTTTTAAGGGTTAAGCATGTATGAAATATAAATACTGTTATCTTCTTAAAGAGTAATAAATACATTAAAAAGATTGTGTAACACTTAGCAACTCTACATTAAGTGTATGATGATTGTGCGTGCTCCAGTCCTATAAATGCCCACGTATAAAACCACAACGGTGTTTACTCTGCAACAACTGGTACCGTGAGATACAAGTGACCACAATATTTAAAACAAAAAGTTTCACAAACACGCTTATTATCACTTAAACTTTGCTGTAAAGTTTCATCAAAATCCAACAGGCAGTAAGAAAATTCAATCTTTCATTTCATTCACAAGCTAATTTGCTATCAAAGCTACTTAGAGCTATAGCAAATGCCTGCAAAGCACACATGGGATATCTGTAATCCATCGTGAAGACATCTTCAGAGATTCGTCCAAATTGCATCACAATGTAATCCACTGCAAGAAACAAGGTTAATTAAAATGTTACATTAACTTATAATATTTCTAAATCACTGTTTAATAATAGAGTTTAGTTACTTATGATGCAATTAAGGAAAATGGAAGCGGCTTCTAGGCGATATAAATAAGAAAAGAAAGGGAAATTAACCCACCACATACCAAAGTAGACGGATGCGATGAGAGAACACTAATGCTGACAAACAAACAACACAATATTTCGGCATATGCCTTGCTCACAAATAGAAAAAACGGGCCATTAGGCTCGGAACGTGTGTGCACACCGAACGTTACCTTCGGTGTGCACACACGTTCCGAGCCTAATGGCCCGTTTTTTCTATTTGTGAGCAAGGCATATGCCGAAATATTGTGTTGTTTGTTTGTCAGCATTAGTTTAGTTACTTAAGAACAGTGGTGAGAACTAATCCTCAGTGAGGCATTAAATCTCAAGCTCTAGGTTTGAAATTACCTGAAAATGTTAACTCATCACCTTAATTCACAAATCATTCATTTATAAGAAACTAGCTTTTTCCTGCTGCTTCAATCATATGGATCAGGAAGTTTGAATATTTTCCCCCTTTAAACTGTTATTGGTAACAACAAAACTAAAGAGTTTACATTGACAGGTGCCTAATAAAAGTACAGTGCTAAAATAATCTTTACATATAAAACCCTTGGCATAGGCAGACTACATCGTGATGGACTAAATTCCTGGGCCAATTTAGGCTATATTCACACAAAATATTATTGAGGTGTTGTGAAACTAATTCATTCCAATATGTGGCGCTGAAGTGTAATTCGTACATTTATAATTAGGTTATGTTGACCAGGATTCCACAGATAACTATTCGAGAAGCATTGCTCACAAAAGTTTACATTACTACTGTTTTTTTTCCCTTCTTTTTTTGGTATGGTATTTCTTTCACAAGTTTTGTTAAATGTAGTAGGTTCATTAAAGGAAAACTGAATATGTTAATTAAATGTATAAGTATGAATAATATCTGATTTATCTAAACATGACAGAAGCACTCTAGTGTTTGAGTAGACAATGATTTTTGTGTTGGACGGAACTATGAAGCATAGATATTATCTTTGGTTCAAATATGATATGAGAAAATATTATAGTAAGTGGTTGTTACTACAGTTACACTTCTTACTCAATTTTTTGCCTAATATACCACCACATATACTGAAATTAAAAATTGGAGGAGGGCAGCACAACACAAAACAAAAAAACAAAGAAAAAACAATATTTGGGGGGGAGCAACGATAGTATAACCGCGAGTATAAGAAGATTAAAATGGTTGAAAAAATAATAATATTAATAAAAATAAATAAAAATACAATTGAAAATTTTTGAAAAATATATGAATCTATACACCCATCACAACAGATTCATATATATTTTCAAAATTTTTCAATTGTATTTTTATTTATTTATTATTACTATTATTATTTTTTCAACCATTTTAATCTTTCTTATACTCGAGGTTATATTATCGTTGCTGCCCCTACCACCTCCGACGGCCTAATGCATTCTACAAGTGGCTGTGTCGAACACAAGTCTTGCGCAAGACCAGCCACCTCTCTGTTAACTTCAAAAAGGAATTTTCACCCGAAATATTGTTTTTTCTTTGTATATATTTTGTTTTGTGTTGCTGCTACCCTCCTCCCTTCAACTTTGTATTGGGTGTATTTTCCCTTTCTTTTCCATGTAAATATTGCCTCGCGGCATTTCTTTCCTTTCATTGTTACCAAAATTGAAAATTGGTTCTTCAATCATTTTGTTTCAGAATATTAGTGCACATTTGTAATGGAACGAGATTAGCTGTGAAAAATATAATGGCCAATATTATTGAGGCAAAAATCTTAAACAGTAAATTCAAAGCAGTAACTGTATTGTTGGCATGAATACCAATGATACCAAATGCTACATTATTTCAAAGTAAACATCTGAAATCCCTGATTCATTTGGCATTAGAAATGACAGTCAAAAAAACACAAAGACAATCAATGCAAACATGTAGATTGGCTTTAGAAAATCCATGATTTTATCATGGAAAATTGTATGCTGGATGTTGTTTTGTTGCAAAGCATCTGATCCATTTCTTTATGTGTAAAGTGGAAAACAAAAACCATTGTTCATCAATTAGCATTACAATAAATTATTAAATAAATATAATTTTCTTCATTAGAATTACACATGAATTTTGTCATTTGATGTTACAAATTCTAGCATCAAAAACATATGCAAGATCAATTAATAATAAGTTTTAACGGATGCTAAGTGTTAGGGATAATTAGAATTGGGGTTTGGGATTGTTAGTGTTATCAAAGAGCAAATACACCAAGAGTGAGTGGAGTAGCTACAAGTAATTTACAGTATATCTGCTTCATATATAAAATCCTATGTCTAAGCAAACAGTATCATTGAAAAAACACTTGACACAATCAGACCATATTCACACTAAATGTTATTGAGGTGGATTGAAAGGTTTTTAGTTACATTTCATTTTGATACATGGTGCTACACTAACTTCTATATTCGACTCTGAAATGCAATTATGTTTTGTTGAGCACAATTCTATAAGGCCAATTTTGCTCAAACTTGCAGTAAATGCTTGTTAGTCAACAAGAAATTGTTTCAGTCGTTAGCATTCAGTAAGTAAAAGAGGGTATGTTTCAATTTGATGTGTAGTTGGAAAGCTGAGAAACTAAAGATAAAATTTTCAACACACTAGTAAACATTTTTTGTCGAACGTGATTTATGCATAGTATTAGTTTCTTTGCCCCCCTGGTAGTGAGTTAATTGTGACATAACCAGTTTAAAAGGGACACCCGTACTTTAACAATCTATGAGAACAAAGTTGCTGGCATAATACAAAATTTCTTTGATAGATTATCTGTGAATTAACAGCACAAATCTCAAATTCCACGTGGACGAAGTTGCAGGTTCAGGTAGTATCATCTAAAAAGATTTCTCCCTCCCAACTATTTTGTTATTCCCATGGTTCTTTCAGAACTGTGGGAGATTTCATTTATGTTTTCTACATATTTTACTGTCCTAAATAAATAAAGTTAGTAAAGTTCATGTAAATTAGCCTAATCAGTATAAAGAGCAAATAGAATAACTGTTATTTGAAAAGTCAACATAAACAACAATATAATCAAGGTGAAATTGTAGTTGCAGTGTTAGTACACATTGTAAAATTGCATATTCTTGCAGGCTCTAAAATATTTTGTCTTTTTATGTGATATTAATATAGTCTTTGATCTCGTTTTTCTGTTTCATTTAGTCGTCGTTTTCACATTATTTTTATCAAATTATTATTAATTTCCTCTTTTCCACAAAAATATTAGATTTATTTTTTGATACCTCCTGGAATTTGTTTTTTCCTCATGTTTCATTTGCTCATTGTGTTCAGAATCCAGATTAATATAGTGTTGGTAGGCAAATAAATTTTCTCCATTTCTATAAGCATATCACCCCGACTGTCGCTGCCCAAGGCAGTAGTGGAGCTGAAAAAAAGATTGCTGAGACAAATTTGCCACCTCCCATGAAGTTAATGCCCAGGGAAAGTGCCGTTTTGCCCTCACCACCCTTAGATCGAGCACTGCTGTTGTATATGTTCACATCACATGACCATTATCGACAGTAAGTGTTAATTCATTTCCCTATCATAATTTATACTCACTGAGTGCAACTTGAATAATTTGAATGTTTAATTGAAAATTGTTCATTCAAAGATTTGTGATGCTCCTTGAACTTAGCATTAAACCAATGCACAAAGATCAATAATTCAATGTATACCTTCAATAATTTGATGTTTTGTACTAAAACATAGTCAAAGCTTATCATGCAAAGAAAAACTCTATTTACTAATATCTGCAATGCAGACCATTCTATCCCACTAACAGACAGTATAAAGGTTATTTTTTTCCCACCATCCATGATTTCAGTTGTGCAGTATTATGAACAATCTCAAACAATTTTACAGACATCTTGTTGCACAAAATCTTTTGCTACCAGTTTCTTTCGGGGTCAACAAGGAAAATTCAGAGATGAGTGATCTAGACATAGCATGAATGTGCCACAAAGCATTGTCTCAAGTCACCAAAACAGCATTTTTTCTTTTTGAAAGGAAATATTCAAGAAAACTAATTATACCGAGTTCATGAGAAAAGATGATGTCTCTCTACTGGACCCATGGGATGACAGCATAGGGGTGACATTTGAAGAATACATCATAATGGACAAAAATGTGGAAGTGTGTGGAGAGCTCTCGCGCATTTTAGCAGAAGTTTTGGACAAGAAGAGTGCAGATTGATTTGATGTAGATGGGTAAGAGCAATGTAAAGCTGAAGATATGTAAATCGCTACATTGTCAGAAGCACTTTGTCACCTGTGTGAATTTCATCAGTACATTAAAGAACAAACCAACATAAGTGAATTTGTTTTTCTTTCACTAAACATTCTTGAAGACTCTTCTAACCTTAAAAAAGACTAAACTCTCTGAAACAATTAAAAATTTCACAATTCGTTATGTAAAACTGTAATTTTACATATGACCAATCTGCTATTGTGTGCTTGAAGAGTACAGTAATCTAATCTGTATTAATTTTTTTAAAAAATTAATGTAAATATAGTGTGTACAGTTATAGCAGTAATTTTTGGTAAAAAAATATTATTTTGTTTAAATGCTGTACAATGTTCTTTTTTTAACAATCTTTCTTTATTTAGTGAAACATCAATCATTTCAGATATTCATTGGACCTAAAACTAAACAATAAGCTGTAACTTTTCTAATCACATATCTGGATTATTGGCCATTTTCCTACCCTCTCCCCTACAGCTTCAAATCACTGCAGTTCCACTGAATCTGTATATATTTATACTATTAAAACGTTAGTTTGGTCATCGTGTCATGTTGATAACATACGTCATCACACACCTGGGCTTTATTGGCCAGATGTCAATGGTTGGAGATGTTTTCACACTCTACCCATAGCTGTCATTATCATAGCAAGATAAGAATTTTTGTTAGTTATTTATGATTATGTATGGTTTCAATATATTTTAAATTGCAAATCAACCATAATGAAATGCGTATATTTTGTTTAAATTATACATTAATTATTTGCTTTTGGTCTAGGCTACATACAATCGACTGCTGTAAATGTTTCAGATATACAGGTCTATACCAAAAGTAGTAGGACTGATTTTTTAATTTTTTATTTATTGAAGATATCTTTACAATTCCTTAATCCTCTTCGAAATAGCACCCTTAGGCAGCTACACACCAAAAATTACGCTGCTGCCATTGGCCGTACGCCTTCTGGAAGTCAGATTCGGGGACGCTGTTGAGAGACCTCGTCGATGCTGCTTGAACGTCCTGGATTGAGTCAAACCGCTGTTCCTTCAGCTGCTTTTTCATCCGTGGGAATAAAAAAAAAAGTCAGTTGGAGCCAGATTGGGACTGTAGGCGGGGTGCAGCAACGTTACAACGCCGAATCGGGCCAACAGTTTCCTTCCACGTCCTCCCGTCCAACGAAGGCCCGCATGATCAAATCAAAGATCAAGACAATGCTGATCGTGTTTTCTGACCATCGTGGGGTGATTCATAAGGAGTTCATTTCCCCTGGGGTCACTGTCAGTTCGAACTTTTACGTGCAAGTGCCAGCCCGCCTGCGAGACCGAGTGAATCGCGTCCGACCAGTCATCTCCGCCAACTGGACTCTGCATCACGACAATGCGCCGTGCCAAGGCGCGCCGGCATGAGGCAATTGTTGGCCCGAATCGACATTTCCGCGTTGCTGCACCCCGCCTACAGTCCTGATTTGGCTCCATCTGACTTTTCTTACTCACACAGATGAAAAAGCAGCTGAAGGAACAGCGTTTTGACTCAATGCAGGACGTTAAAGCAGCATCGACGAGGGCTCTCAACAGCATCCCCGAAACTGACTTCCAGAAGGCGTACGGCCAATGGCAGCAGCGTAATGTTTGGTGTGTAGCAGCCTAAGGGTGCTATTTCGAAGAGGATTAAGGAATTGTAAAGATATCTTCAATAATTTGTTTTTTAAAAAATCAGTCCTACTACTTTTGGTATATACCATGTATTCTCTGTCCATATATGTGACTATTATACCAAGCTAAGAATTTGGGTTACTTATTTATTTTTTGTGGTGATTCAATACTGTTTCCATTTGAATTAAAATTTGAAACCAACCATAAAGAAAGGTATGCACTTAAATTTTACAATATTACATCGTTACAATATCAAGATTATGAATTTAATAATAATTTGATTTAAATAAAAATTAATTTCCAGAACTCTGCATTCAATCTGTCATTTTAGAAGCTATATATATGCAAGACTGTTAAAAGCTTAAAGAAGTATACATTATACATACCATCACTATCATGGACAATTTGGAAGTTTTTTACAGAGGCCTGTGTGACTCTCCCATGAAAGTTGAGTACATAAGACTGTGTGTCATCATTCCACACTGGAGTCTTATTGTGCAATTCGATAAGGTTATCCATAACTTTATTTCTCCAACATTCTGTATAAAAGATAAAAGGGAAATAGAAAAAACTCTAAGTTCTAAAAACTTTCATATAATCTGGAATAAGAACAAGGAGATAAAAAACACAAAACTGAAGGCATGATGGTTGCACCATAACAAGAAAAGATTATCACTACAAAGGGAACACCCATTAACCACGTGGTTCCATCCTCCAAGTAACCCAACATTACTTTTGCTTGACCCACCCCACAATCCCAACTTTGTGTGGTAGATAATTTTTCCCCTATTCATTCCAGATGACATTTTGTGCTTTCTCTTACCAGACTTTTATTAGAATTATTGGATTATATGATTAACATGACCAATATTTGCTTTAAATACTTCATTACAAGGATTCTGAATCGAACATGACTAACCATTGCGGCACATGATCAATTATTGGGAAAACATCTTTGACAGGTACAGCAAGGGGATCCTTTTCTTTTTGAGGTGTTACTAAAAACATTCTCCTCATCTCATACATTATTGTTTACTAATCAATAAAATTGAACAAACTATACATGCCATGCAAAACAGTGGGAAGTGTTGCATTATCTTTCTTTCTACATTATGAGGGAAAAATTCTTTGTCTCATTAAAAGATTTCTATAGCTCACTGACACAGTTTTGTATATTTAAAACTTGTGACAAGACAGTGATTTGTTGATGTAGGGTTTTATCCATAGAAAAGATAGTCAAAACTGGTTTAACATGCTTAAGAATTATTTGGAGTCAGTATAAAGAATTTTTAGGCTCTAAAAATGGTGAAAAACTGTTAAAAAGCTAGTCAAAATTATTTCTGAGGTGTAGTGCAGGGTATAAGGAACTTTTTGGCATAGTAGTCAGGTGTTTTGGACAAAGTTTTCTGGCAAGTTTTGAATATGTATGGAAATTAATTTGTTTTGGCTGGAGTGATTGGTGTCATGTTGGCCAAGCTTATGTGTTGCAAGAACTTGTAACGTTCACAAAAGGAGCTTTCGGCATAGTCAAATAAATTAACGAAAGTGTTGGGTGGTGGTGCAGAATTAATGTGGTTTGTAAATAAATTCAGTCTGAAGTTTCAAACTTTTAAACAATCAAAAACTTTATCATTGCATAATACCATTCCATAATTCCATGACATGCAACCAACTGATTTGTTTCAAGACAAACTCACTGGAAAAAACATTTACAATAAGCCCCAAAGTTTATTATGCATTGCCATTTCACATCACAACCACATTTTAAACTTTAAATATTACTATAATGAATACTACACAAAAAGATGCACTGAAGTTTAAGTGATGTGGTGACATGCAGCCAATCAAAATCAAAGTAGCTTTGTTTAAAAACATCAAAACAATATGAACCACCAGTGGTGGTGAAAATTCCAGACGACATCTGCAAGCAAATTTGAATCTAGTTACCAGGTGTCTAATACTTTAAAGTGTGTCAGCTAGTTTCAATGTGCTGGCATGTATCTGCTAGTTCATACATGCTGCTCCTGTGCCAACCAAGAACTAGGACATCCCGTGCACACACAATACTGTCAGTATACAGTGTATTTAAGAGACTGATGTAGTAAACCTATGAAGATAAATATCCATGTGCTGTTGTGTATTCTTTATTTTAACTGTTCCAAATAATACAAACATAGTTTGGCTCAGAAATGCCCCCCCCCAACCATCACATGACCCAGTGTAGCTTTCAATCCAATCCCCCCCCCCCTTTTTTCCCTGAACTAGCAACATAGCTTATGAACACTCCCAAACACATTTCATGCAATTCTACAACTATGAGAATATATTGTAGGATACTGTATTCATACAGTATAGACCAGCACTGGTACCTATGTTAGACTTATCACATGTCTAAATACTCCTATGCTTGACTTTGGGCAAGGGTCACCTGAAACAACAATTTGTTGGGTTTGTCACATTTACGTCACTAACATTCCTGCCTTCAGCTGTGATATAAGGTGGGACTGTTTACTTTGTATATCCTTGTTCTTGCAGATTGCCTTACGACAGCATTTCTGGTCCATTAAATTTTTTATAAAGATTTTAGAAATAAATAGAGAGCACCTCTGTCAAAATTTTTAATAAGCTGTACTCACCAAGCAAACCTTCATGCTCATCCTGAGGACAAATTTGAACACGTTTATGTTCATGTGTCATACCTGGCAAAATAACTGTCATTTTTCTTGGTCCTTTAAAGCCCAGTACATTTGTATCCTAAATTATAAAGAAGAAATTAACAACACAGTATGACTTATGAGTAAAATATCCAGTAAATGGTAATGCAACTTCATAATTGTTTAGAAAGTGTTTAGGAATTTTGCAAATTCTAGGACAATATGAAATTAAGGCATTTAGAGAAATATAATTACTGTACTATCAACTTCAAATTTTTTCTCATTTGCATGTTTAGCTTTTGTAATCAATACAGACCAATTATTCTTATTACTCACATAAACAACAGCAGCCAACTCTTGACGAGGTGTTCTCTTCCACTCCTCTGTGGATGCAGTTTTCTTTGGAGAATAGCCACTGTCATAAATAGTGAAATGGGTTCCTAGGAGATTTGATCGCAACTTCCCTATGTAAGATTCTCCACCTCTAGAAAGATCAGTAGGATCTGTCGAAATGAGGTAGTTACTTGTTGCACTCTTCTTTCTTTTTCTTCCAGCTAAAAGGAACACCTGGTAAGGTCACACAACAAATTTTAAGAATTTACAGATGATCATAATACATATGTACACTATAATTTAATCCTAAACAAATTTTCAAAACGAAAAACACAGTAGACCTATTACTTAACAAAGTTAATCAAAGCAAGGCTGTAGCAAAATATATATATATAAAATAATAAAACCACTATACAAACAAAATATTTTAGTCTATCCGCTTAAACATGAAAATAGAAAATGGATAAGTTTGCATGATTGCATGTAGTCAACCAAATGAATGATGACCACTGCATCCAGAGGTGTTGGGGTTGACAAACACAATATCACTGGAAATGTTATGTATGGGATAGAAATTTATTGTGACATAATAAAGCTCACCCAATACACTCGTGTCAAAATATGTTCGTGTACCAATTCCCATATACAGAGTTCAACTGGGTATGTGCCTTTATGGAGTACTCCATTGGTTTGACTATTGACTAGTTATTGAGGTCATGAGAGTTGTGGGAGCCAGAATGGACCTAACACAGTGGTCTAGAAATTAAAAATAAACTGTGTTTGTGACCATTCGACCTGATGGGTAAGTGGTTTGTCAAGGTAAGGACTTGGGCAGTAGAGGCATGTGAGCTGGTACATAATATACATGACGCAGTAGGTTTCACCAGTGGTAGGGTTAATACAAGGTGAATGAATATTGCTTATTTTCCAACTAAACCTTTTACACGAGAAAGAGCCAGGGGGTGGCTGGAGAACATTAGAGGGTTAGTATTTGTGAAAAAGAATATTTTTAAAGTTTAATGGTGATGCAAAGTGTTGTGAGAAGGATAGTAGGGAATAAAACACATTTCTGGGAAAGATCTGAGAAAGTCTAAGTCTTGAAAAGGATTTGGCTGAGTGATTCCAACCCAGGAGAGATGTGCATGAGAAAGACAGGATTGGTTTTGGGTTGTGCATGATGACTTTTGGGGTGCAAGATGAGTTATCACTTAGGATATCTGTTTGCAGACAAATTGTGGGATAAAACAACTTGTGAAGGTTGTTGAAGTAAAGGATTAGGGAGTTTTGACTGGAGCTGCAGAGAAGAGAATGTTTTGGGTGATATGGTCGGCAGCTACCAAAGCATAGCTATGTGGGTTTAATGTGGGAAGAGGTCTGTAGGTGACCATTATGAACAGACATGTCTACATCTAGGAAGGTGATGTGGGTGGGAGAGTAGGACAGTATGAAGATTAGGGAGAGGCTGTTGTTAACAGAGTTTAGGAAATCAAGGAGGTTTTCACCAAGAGTCCAGTCATCTATGTACCTGAACCTCGCACTTGGTTGTAAGGTAACCCTTCTGCCAACCTTCATCGCCTTCGCTCTGTACGTAAATGTCAAAAACTACCATTCATTTGACTGCGTTGACAGTAGAACTTGAGCAAATTTAGCTCTGTGCCTCATTTACTTTATTTTTGAGAAAGCACTTAGCCAGAAATATTGAATTTTTTTGCGTTTATCTTGCTTTCTATTTCATTAGCCCTATCCCAATTAGATCCACCTTCCCAATCCTAACCCCGTGCCCTCCCATTATTTCCTTTCTTCTGCCCTCCCAGCCTTCCTGAATTAAATACCCTGCTACAGCCACCTCAATCTCACAAAGATGTAGACTGTAACAAAACTTTTAAAAAATCAAAGAATCAAAGCTTCCTGCTGACAAAGGCTCAGTCACTGTGCTCACAGAAACTACATCTGTTCAAAAATGTGTTCATTCCTCAAACTCTAAGGTCACTTGCAAGATCTCTCACATCAATTCATTTCCCTCTTTACTCCTAAGACCCCCCAACCATATATTCCAAACACTGGGGGGGGGGGAGAGGGGTATTACAAGGTAGAGATGTCATTGTTAGTCCTGAAGGCATTACACTTATTAATAACAACATTGTGATTGGGGGTGTGTATGAATTTTTCTTTTAATAGAAAAGGGTAGGATGTCTGGTAGGGAGAAATTTGGAAATTCATACCCTACCATGAATCTCTTGCCTAACCCATAAGGATAGTAATCCCAAATGCCTCAAAATCATTACCTATGAGTAGTCCATGCAGTACATGACTTTTTGAACTATCGTAAGACGAATAGGTTGGATGTGTCTTATCTTAGCCTTAGTGAACAATGCTCTGAATAAATTAAATCATTTCAACACTAGACTGCAACTAAATGGGTTTCAAAGCTTTAATTATGACAACCACCTCCACAGAGGAAATATGGGTTAACAAATCACTGTAGGTATCAAACATTACTAATACTGAGAATAATAAGATAGGATAGGGAAAATAAACAGTTACCTGTCACTTACCACAGATGAAGGCAGGAGGGCGAGACACGTAAAAACACAGAAACACACGAATTGCACAATATTTCGACCTTAGTCTTACTCATGTAGGAGGCGAGACATATGGCAGGGGGAAAGATGTGGTCACATCCCAACCCGCCACATGAATCATGTGGCGGGTTGGGATGTGACCACATCTTTCCCCCTGCCATATGTCTCGCCTCCTACATGAGTAAGACTAAGGTCGAAATATTGTGCAATTCGTGTGTTTCTGTGTTTTTACGTGTCTCGCCCTCCTGCCTTCATCTGTGGTAAGTGACGGGTAACTGTTTATTTTCCCTATCCTATCTTATTGTCAGTGCCTCGCGGCAGTTTCTTTGTTTCCTTTATCCAATAATACTGAGAATATTGATGTTCATTGTTTGTTTAGTGAAATCACTAATTAAATTTTTCAAAACCATCAACAGACTTAAGTAGTTCGACTTCTTTCTTCAACTAAGGGTTCAGCAACATACTTCAGTTTCAATCAATATTCAGCTTCACAAAAGTCAGTCCAGAAAAATCTGTTAAATATTATCAATTCTCATACTTGTCCAAATGTGTTATGAAAATTTTGCTCTACACTTTTAAGACACTTTCAACCAATTTAAACACATCACTAAATTTTCTTGTTCTTGTTGTTGTTGTTTGTGCTTTAGGGTGCGTCAATGACACTAAATTTTGTACTCTGCTCTGGAAACTAAACTGGTGCAAACTGGCTCCCACACCTTTCTTTGGTGATCTGGTGACAACCAAAAATTCCCAGTTTTTAAAGGCTATAACATGTTCTGGAAACTTTGTATATCAACAAAACAATGGATTTTATTGAAACTCAATTTAATAACACTACACATTACACAAAAAATGTAGATATGGAAATTTAACTGAGCTAAACAATCCTTTCCCTAATGTTAGCTCATTTAATAATTTGTATTTTAATCTTTCACCTAACCAATCAGTGCATGTGTGTGCCAGCTCTGTGTTCACAAGTCTTTACAAGATATTGTTGCACTGTCTGAATCTTTCTTACAAAAGTTGGCATCAAACTGAACTACGTATTATTTATGAAGATCCCTTTAACTTCAAAAATCCCTCAGATTGACCAAAATTAGTCCAAAACTTCTTAGCCTTAAACATTTTACCAATCTTTTCCACAAATAAAGACATATATCATCAAATTACTATCTCAACACAATACCAACACACACAACCTTTGTACACATCCTCCAATCCTATGTCAGAGAACTCTTCTGACAGTCTACATGCCAATACCTGCAGATTACTTTCTGTTCACAACAGACACCTCTCTACAATAAAAACCCCTTTTACAATAACTTTATAGCTTTTCCACATATGGCACACTCATATTTCAACCTTGTCATAGGATGACAGACTTCTGTTCTTCAAAATATTACTCTAAAACTATGCGATTCAGATATGTAGATGAAATTTTTCTGATCTCTTCCTTGTAAAAACCCTCAAACTTTAAACTCCAAGTGGTCCTACTCATACATCCAGATAACCTACCTTAATGTTGACAGCTCTGTTAATAATTTCCACTTACACTTATCAGTCCACATTGAAGCTACAATAAAAATACCTATGCAATGATAGCTGCAAAACAAACCAACCACACAGTATAAATCCTTGCCTACAGCATGCCATCTGAAGCAGACATAAGTTCTTGTCAAAAATACCTCACTTAATACTCTAACAAAAACTGAAAAAAGTGTAATGATAAAATGTTAAGTCATTATTTTCCATAATTAAATAGATATCCTGGAACATAACCCATCCAGCACAATAAAATACCCATTGCACACAACCACAAACCAACCATAATTCTATCCTTTTCATTCAGCTCCCTACTGGCCTGGAAACGCAGTGTGCTGTGTGTAAATGACCTTCTCACATCTTTCCTACAAATGAATAACATTATCCACTTATCCTTTCCACAACACTCCACATCACCTTCTGCATATAACTGAACTATACTTGATGTAGTCTTCTCGGGAGACTAGCCGAGTAATCAAGTTGTTTCCACACGATATTTCGGTGATCTGTAACTCCGTCACCATTTTCTGGTGAAGTGCCAGATCCATCGGAATGCAACCTTCTGATGGATCCGGCACTTCACCAGAAGATAGCGACGGCGTTACAGATCACCGAAATGTCGTGTGGAAACACCTTGATTACTCGGCTAGTCTCCTGATAAGACTACATCAACTTTCAACACCGAGAAAAACTTTGTTCTTAAATAATATACTTGTCCACAAACACCAAAACTCTAATGCTCCCATTTTAATGAACCTTGTAAAATATGCAATATGTTTGCACCCACCACAACCTAGTACAGTCCTATCACTAGTGAAACCTACCCTATTATAGTCCATGCCACTTGTACTATGACCAACCGTATGTACCAGCTCACCTGACCATTGCTCAAATTCTTACATTGACCTTACTACAAACCAGTTGTCCATCAGAATAAATGGTCACAGACAAACAGTTTACTCCCAAAATCTAGACCCCCCATGCAAATGCCACAACTCAAGTGTGTCTGTAATGGGCAGTCTGTAGATTGGGGATTAAAATAGGAGTTTTAGTAGTTTATTCCATAAAGAATGTTGTAAGTTTCTTGAAGCGGGCATAACAAGCAGTGCCTACATGCAAGAACATGCAGAGTATCAAGGTTAATGCAGTCCGAAGCATACATGCCGCTAACACATGACTTCTTCATGCACAAGTACTTTGTTGTGGTGTGGTCTTGGTCTATTCCCTATTCTGCCAGCAGCTATGTAGAAGGTAAGACATGTGTCTTGTCTGTGCCTTTGGCACTAGGCAAAACTATGCTTTACCTTCAGCCTTGTCTCATGTAGTTAGTTATTGAAAATAAGATAGGATAGGGAAAATAAACAGTTACCCGTCACTTACCACAGATGAAGGCAGGAGGGCGAAACACGTAAAAACACAAAAACAAAAGAATTACACAATATTTCGACTTTTCAGTCTTACTCGTGTAGGAGGCGAGACATATGGCAGGGGGAAAGATGTGGTCACATCCGAGCCCGCCACATGAATGAAGCACAGGCGGAAAAAACGCGTGGTAGTGGAAGAATTGCCGGGAGGGGGGGGGGGGGGGGGGGAATAGGCCTGACCAGCGATAAAAGTGAAACAAATAAATATAATGTCTGTGTAGCTTAGTTAAAAAAGTTATAATTGAAAATATATACAAAAAATTAAAAAAAAAAAAAAAAAAAAAAAAAAATAAAGAAAAAAGAAAAAAAAAAAAAAATTATATAGAATATATATATAAAAAAAAAAAAAAAATAATAATAATATAAAAATAACCGACTGTAAAATGAAATGAGAGATGGCAAGTGACAGGTTTAACGTAGGTTTAAGCCAGGGGTGTGTCTGGTGTCAAGGATATGTTGATAGGCTAGTTCCCATCTGCGGAGTTCTGAAGGGGTGGTGGTATTTGGAAAAACTCTAATAGCTCTGACTGTGAAACAGGTGTTGAGGTTGTTTGAATTATGGAAGTTCGCATGAATTGCCACGGGATGGTCTGGGTTGGAAGTATAAACTGTTTGCCTGTGGCCATTCATTCTGTAGGAAAGTTGTTGAGTGGTGAGACCAATGTAAGAGGCAGTGCAGTGGATGCAGGTGAGTTGGTAAATAAGGTGAGTGGTAGCACATGTGGCATGTCCAATTATTGGGAAAGATTCGCCTGTGACAGGATTAGAGTAAGTAGTGGTGGCAGGGTGCATGCTGCAAGTTTTACAGCGGGGTCTGTTACACGGGAAAGATCCCTGTGGAGGTCTAGGGGAGTCGGCAGGTAAATACTTGTGGACCAAGATGTTGTACAGATTGGGCGGTCTGCTGAAGCAAGTGCGGGGAGCAGTGGGTAGGATTTTGGGAAGGAGGAGACGCATTTCAGGGAAGGAACGTAAGAAATCATGCCCACGGCGGAGTATCTGGTTGACAGATTCCAGGCCAGGAAAGAACTGGGTGACAAGTGTTGGACCACGGTCAGCTTTAGGAGGTGCAGAACGAGGATTGTGGGTGATGGCACGGGAAATTTGTTTTTCCACCAGATCATGGGGGTATTGGCGGGAAACAAGGGCTTGGGATAGTTTTTGGGAGTAACTGGAGATTGATTCATGATCCGAACAGATGCGTCTGCCACGGATTGCAAGGCTGTATGGGAGGGAACGTTTAATGTGGAAGGGGTGACAACTGTCAAAGTGTAGGTATTGTTGTAAATTGGTCGCCCTCCCACTCCCGCCGGGTCGCTCTGATGGCGGTGGTGGGGGCGGGGTCGGAGGGTATAAATATCGATGCGCGCGGAGCAGTCCAGCAGTCGCGTCCTGGACTGCGTTCCTCACACCGACCACTGGACGCTACCTGAAGATGATGGCACGGTACGCCATCGAAAATTCGTACATTTACGACCAAATGACCCGGCTGCACGCCCGAGAGATCTTCAAACATCAGATCCGCCGGGAAAACTTACGATTACATATTCTCAGGTATGTTAGGTAAATTATTCAGTTTGTATAAATTAAGAGTTGTTTGCCATTAATTGCAATAATATTGAAACGCCTCGTAGTGATTATGTTCATTAATGTTTGGTCGGATTTTATTCAGGATCATTAATTAATTAATCATTCAGTGCAGTAATTCAGTATGACATATTTCAGATATGTTGTATGAAGAAGTTGTTTAGCTATTTGTTAATATTCACTTGATAGCATTGTGGCCAAGCATCATGCATTATTCATGATTGACTTTCGGGTTATGCCGCATTGTTTATTTCATTACCTGAGCTTTCGGCTCGTATCCTCCAGCCTTTGTCAGCTCAGGTAATGAAATAAACAATGCGGCATAACCCGAAAGTCAATTAATCATGAACAAAGATGGCCGTGGAAGTCTGAGGAATCATGCATGATATTTCCTTCTAGGTTTTTATAATTAAAGTATGTGTTTAAATTATTCATTGTGTCATCTAAGTCATTATAGTAGTTACATCAAAACCCGTATTATTTCAGATAGTAATTGTGTGGAGGAGCTGGTGATATATCGCTAAGGCAAGATTTATGTAATGTCACTATTAGAGCAGTTCAGGATCCCTGCGTCAAAGATCGCCATGGTGTCAAATATCCTCATACTGACAATTAACATCTTGGTGCCCACAGACTTCATCTGTCGTAATCTGGACTATGGCTTAAGACCCAATATTACTTCTAAGAATTCATGCAATTTTTTTCAGAATAATTTGCTAACTTGTACGTTAAAACGTTTGGTAAATTTTTTTGCAACTGTTTCAAATTCGTATTCATTTTTTTTTTTTTTTTTTGGTGAGAAATTTGAGGCTTACAGACATGTCACATACTCTTTTACTGTTATAATTATTAAAAAAAACATTTAATTCACAAAATGTTTGTTTTAAATTCTGTTTTGAGTAATCGGCAAGAAGTTTGTACGATGGGAAGGAGGTAGCATGGCGCTTGCTGGTAGCAGCCAAAATTAATCGTCAACATGGCAACACGAAAATAAAGTAAGCATCCAATTTTCAATTTTGTTGGCATAGTGGGAGCATCCTTTTTTATGTAAACAATGTATTTTTTTAACATGTTTGTGCTAAATCCTTAGGTGAAAATGTGCAGTTAGATAAATGTGGAAGAGTATTGGTAGTCTGGAAAAATGTTGTAAAATGTATCTAAATTCATGGCAATTGATTTTATCAAGCTTAAAAGATCTATCAAATGGTAGACAGTTTTTTTTAACCTTGTGCTTTGTCAAAAAAACCTAACAAGTAAGTTATAGACATCTATAGCTCAATATCTGTCCTATCATTTGATAAAAGTAAATTTGATAATGATATTGTGGTATTTTTGAAATTGGTATCATTAAAGTGGTTTAGGCAGGAGTATTTATTTATTTATTTATTTTGAATAGTTGTGTATTTTGGGTTAATGTGTTAGTAAAATGCTAACTTCAAGACATTTACAGCATTATTCATGGAATAAACTACTAAAACTCCTTTTTTATACCAGTCAGCCCTTTATAACTAAAAATCTGTTTTACTGTTTGAGCCATCAGAGTACTCCCTGAAACTACATCTCCATCCGAACTTTATATTTGGGAACTGGCCTACCAACAAATTCTGGTCACCATGCATCATATACCATGTATCAGTGTGCCCAATACAGAACTACATGGAAGATTTTGAAGAGACAGCACTAGAGTGCTACTCTCAAAACCTCCAGTTTCTACTGTTATGTTGATGATACTTTCTCCATGTGGTCGCTCGGTATCCAAGCATTGGATGAATTTCTCAATGATCTTAATGGAATCCATCCCAACATACATTTTATGAAAAAAGTACAGAAGGACAGATGCCTCCCATTCCTGGACATCTTGATAAAGGACAAACCTGACAGAACTCTGTTGCTTAGTGTATACCCCAAACCTACATGTGTGCAGCAAGTTACCATCACCCAGCACAGTTCAATTCTGTATTGGCCATACTGATAGTGAGTGAGCCATCTCCGATCATAAAGAGCCTGCCAAAAGAAATTAAACATCTTAAGACAGTCTTTGAACAGAACAGCTACTCTCAGCAGCAGTTAGATTGTGCCTTTATTCAGTATCTACCAAGACCATTGACTGAGCAAGATGAACCACTGAAAACTATTGCTATCCTTCCATACGCTGGGAACTTGTCAGAAAAAATTGGAAGACTCCTAGCACAGTATGGGATAAAAAATTATCTTCCAGCTGCCCACCAAAATACATGACATACTGCATTCAGTAAAAGATGACTTAGGCTTAAAAACACCTGGGATTAATTCCATACCATGTGAATGCAGCAAATTCTATTTTGGTAAGATTATCAGAACTATCAAGGAGCACCTAACCAAGCATAAACGACGCTCAAGGCTGATACAATAGGAAAAGTGTGATAGCTAAGTATGCTTTTGATGAAGAGCATGGGCTAGGGTTTGATAAAACGGTGGTGCTGGCCAGGGCCTCTTCATTCTGGAATTCTGTCAAAAGCAAGGCTTTGGAAATTCAGCTAAATGATAACCAAAAAGGATGGCAGGCTCTACCTGAGTGAAGCCAATCATTAGGGATCTCTGACAAGAACGAGGCAAATCTTCACAACAGGGCATAAACGATGCAAATGATGCCGCAGATTAAGCGAGCACTTAAGACCAATCAGAATGAGCCTTTTAGCATTGTAGACTTCCAGCATCGTGGATCGCGAGCATATTCAGCCATATCATCCAAGTTTCTGCTGTGCACAGATTGGTCAGCTATGCAAGCATCAGTAGGTAGGGTCTTGGCTACCTGATACGGCTCCATATGCAGGCTGTAACGTAAATACATTCAGCTTATGGATCGTGCCTTCCATTTCTGCCACACACTGATTGGACAGCCCAGCAATCATCAGTGGACAGGATCTACTCCTTGCAAGCTGCTATTAGTCAAAATAAGGTCTTCTGCTAAGCCAGTCTAGGTGGTGACACTGAGCTTGCAAAACCTGAAGCTATCCAGCACCTTATGACAGTAGAGCCAGTTGTAGAAACATTGTGTTTATAAGACACCAACCGGCTGAACACCCGAGAAGGTTATATCTCATTCTACATCTTCATTTGTAACCTCTCATGATACAATATTAAGGTACAATTTTCAACACCACAATGCTCGTCCATACAGTGTGTATCTCTAGTAACTACCGGCATGAAGAGGTAATCATACGGCCAACAATATCCCCATATCTGTCTCGGATAGAACATGTGAGAGTCCAGCTTGGATGTCAACTCCATCCCAGTACCATTATCCAGAATACTGAGGACCAGTTAAAACAGTTGTGAGGTCTCTTGCCCCAGGAGAAGATACAACCGGTATATGGCATACAGTAAAAGTCCAATTATCCGAGGTAAACGGGACAGGGAATACTTCGGATAACGAAAAACTCTGATAATTGGAGGTCAAGGAAAGAGGTTACAATTAATCAAAAAACGTATTGAAACTGAAATAATACAATTTATTTATAGTGTAAAACTAATATGTGAAGCAATAAAATTATTTTTTGTAAATTAATTACGATCACTTGCTAAAAAAGTCTTTAATTGTCATAATTTTGTTTCTCTTCTTAGCGGAAGTATAGTGCCAATGCAGTAGCATCATTACGTCGGCTGCTGTGCTTTCTTAATATTGCTTAATATTGTACACACTCTAATTGGAAAAATATTCCACATCTTCATAAAAGCTCCCATTCATATTCAAAAAATTGGCCTCGGTTAACCTGGCGGCTCGGATAACCGGACTTTTACTGTACCTCCGAACCAAATCGGTGCATGTATCCTGGCCAGAGAGGGTGTAACATCATACTGATAAGTAAACTGATATTAATAAGGCCTTTGAAAATCTGACTTGATTTTATAAGCACTGAAATAATCTCAACCAATGATGTTTCTTTTCGTTTCCTCCACTTCTGAGCAGTTCAATTTTTTTGTCTGGCAGTGTGTTTGGATAACTTGTTGACAGTAACAGCATAGTGCACCTCTGACAGCTCTACATTTGTAACATCTTAGTTTCATTTGGGACAAGTAAAATTTTATTTTTATCAGCTTCCATAAATTATTTTTATATCATGAATGTTTATCTTGAATCAAATAGTTTGAATTTGTAATTAATTATTATATTTGGGCACTGAAGATTGTTCTAAAATAAATTAATCAGTAGATTTTGGGAAAGGTCTTGTATCATGGTTTATAAGGTTCCCAATTTCTCAAAAACATTATGAGCACAGCCCACAGCTTATAAGTAAGTTATTTGGTTAACTAAATGCTTAGCTCCACCAAATGTTGCTAGTTAACTTAGCTTCAGCAGAAGCATGACATAGGGTTTCATTGAACAGTTTATTAAATATGCTTTAAATTATGCTATTCGGGATTGGTTGATTCATATGGAGGTTCCCTGTGCCAGGCAATAATATTATTATTTAGATTTAATGTAACTGACATTTATATATTCAAGTAAGTAGTATTTTAACAAATGAAGGGGATTAATTTAAATTAACACAGTACTTCAATTTATACTACTAGAAGTATAGTAACTTCCAATAAAAGTATTTTATAAAAGTGTGCTAAAAAGTTACCTTCTTGCCATAATCACGTTCTAAATGCAGAAAATACGTAGGATACAATCCACGGTCCATTCCTTTTCTGTCTCTTGTTATTCGGCACTTGTAGTGAACACCCTGTGTACCTGGTTCCAAGACAAATGTCTCAAGGCTCCCCTCCACATCACCTTCAATTTCACGTTCCTATAAAATCAGAGAATAACCATGTATAAGAATAATCATGTATCATTATGACTGGAAACAACTGCTCCTTACATAACATACTTTAACCAGAGCTGTATTACATACAATATAGTGAATATTGAACAGAACCAATGACAAACCAGAAATATACAAGTTTGAAGGGGGGGGGGGGGAATGTTAAACAATACTCAAGGAGCAGCTCTGCTGATCACTGGTTTGTGTGGAAACAAGAGAGGGAGAGGAATGGGTGGAAAAATAGGAAGATTACTGGATATTATCTTAAGTTGAGACCAAGCAGCTGTCTGGAACCCAGTATATGTTGGTAAGCAAGGACTCACCTTCTGAATTCAAAGATTCTGCTTGTTTCTGAGATCTCTGATGGCTTGATGAGATACTGGGTGGTGAGGATTCTGGGTGAATAACATTTGTCTGTGGCTATTCATTCCGATGGATAGTGTATTTGTGGTCAGACCTGGGTAATGGTTGCAGCTTAGCTATGAGGATTCACATGTGCAAGCCCTATGATGGGGAAACTTTACTGGGTTGGTGAAGGTGGTGGAGGCATGGTGTATGTTGAACAATTTGTAGCATGATTTGCTGCACAGAAAAAGAGCCTTTGGGCCATCTTGTATACAGGGAAGCCCATGTTTGTGGACTAGGGGTCAGCTGAGGTTAGAAGGTCAACTGAAGCAAGTTCTAGGGTAGGGAGGAGGTAGGTTTTGTGGGAGGACGGATATCATGTCCTGGCAGGCTTGAAGGAAATCATGACCTTATTAAAGAACTTGGTTAGTTGAGTCCAGACCTGGAAAGTACTGGATTACCAGAACTGGACTGTGGTTGGTTTGTGAGGGTTTGGGGTTGCCGACAGGTTGAGCATGTTATGTGGCATGTGAAAGTTGTTTCTGAACTAAATTTGGTGGATAATTGTGGGACATCAGTGCTTCGGAACTTAAAAGTGTGAGGGCTTGCTGCGTAAAAGTATATGCACCTCCCATTAAGGCCAAAGCTGTAGGGAGGAGGCGGGGTGTTTGATGTGATAAGAATGTCAGCCATCATACTGTGGGATTACTGGAGATTGCGATTCCTCCAGGAATTGGCATCGCAATACTGCAGTTGTCAAACGCAAGACTCCGCTAGAAATACTTTCCGAAGTACTTTTAAAGGTTTAATCCTGGTCTAGGCTGTATAACAACCTACTTTTTGCTTGAAAATAATGGTCCAGGCTATATTACAATGGAATTAATGTTTGAAAATTTTATGTCTTGAGACTACAGCAGTATTATGACGTCATTACAGAATGTTGTTGTAGAGGAATCGCGATCTCCAGTAGACCCCATACTGTTGTGGATTGGTAGGTTTGGTATGGACAGATCAGCTGCAATGGCCATTAGAGACGGATAAATCCACATCTAGGAAAGATTACAAACTGTAATAAGATTGATTCTCTCATAGACTATACAGACATTTACATTCGGCAGAACAGGACCGTGGATGACCCCAATAAAATACCTGAGAGAAGCTTGTGTAACATCAAAACAGCAGAAATGTTTGTCTTTTTGGGTATTTTATGCTTACTGATACGAAAAAAATGTTCCAAACCAATCTTGATGAAGTGTGGGTGAAAGTTAGCCACAGAGAGAGAATTTTTCGACTCCTTCCGTGAAAGCTGCTGAAACATTTATACACCCAGTAACTAACTCGTGATTGATGAAAAATTAGAGCCCTTTCAAGGTAGGTTTTGTTTATATGATATATGCAAAATTAGACTGTTTTTTCTTAAATTCCTTTCCATAATTTCTAATATGGTTTCTGAACAGATAAATGCAATAAATCAAGGGGAAAAAAACAGGCAGAAATTTTAAGCAGAGGATATTAAAATGATCGCCATATTCTGCCCATCCAAAATTGTACTGAATGCCAATTGAGGGTTAATGATATCACGGCTCACATTAGCAGAAAACTATGTTCATGTGTATTTATTTACAAATATTATACTCACATTTGAACTCATTCCAATAAAACTGGAGTCTGTAGATGGAGCTACTGCAAGTGCCATACTGTCTACAGGTGTGGGTGGGGATATTGGTGTGGATTCTTCATCTTCTATGTCCTGCTGGTCATCTCCAAGTCTTAGAGTTTCTACTTGACTAATATCTGAAAGATAAAACAGGGACTTGACAGTAATGGAATTAGTCATGAAATGTTCTAAAGAAGCATGAAAACAGCAGCTTTAAATGGTTTGTTCATAGGATACTTGGAAAACACTGATGCTGAATTTGAACTGCAGTATTTTGTAATTTACAACTCTGTTCAGATTACCTTTGTTTAGCTTTTACAGTAATACCTGACTAAAGCTGTGGACCACGAGTTACACTGTCATTTCTTCAAAAGGAATGTTTAATATTTATTCAATTTATAGCTTAGTACAGTATCAGGAAGTTATAACTGAGAAAAAGTATTTACTTATGGTGTACAGTCAACAAAATATTTTCATTCATCTATACTATTATAAGTCTGTAAGCAAGCTGGGTGTGTCTCTTTATTTGAACCGGAGCCACTCAAAAACTGACAGCAATTTGGACGGGGTTTTCAAATTTTTAGAACTAATGGTGTGAGTCAAAATCTGCCCAAATAGCCAATGACTTATATGTACCATGGGAAGGAGCAAGCAATTAAAAACCTTTATATACAGGAAAATGTGGCCACAGATCATTATGCACTTTCAGACACTCAATCCTTTCGCAAAAATCTGACAAAAGTAAGGATTTCATTTTATTTTTTTACTTTTGTTATTCAGTTTTCTGTACTGCAGTACTCTAAAGTAAACAGAATACTTGAATCAAATGTAATCACCATTAATTTACATAGTAACAGGTCAGTTGTCATGTGAAATGCGTTAGATTACTAATGTGGTAGACATAGATTGTCTTTGGTAAACAAACAGTTTTTCCCTGGTACAATATGTCTTATGTGATCGCTAAAGAAAGTACAATAAACATTATTACGCCAATATTTTTTCGTTACATATCATTATGGATAAGAAATTCAGTTTTTTCCCAAAGAAAGATGTCTTAGAAAAAAGCTAACAGGTAAGTAAGTAGTTTTTCATTAATAACTTCTACAGAACTGCCTATTATTTCAATGGACTTTAGTCGATTAATATATATTTGGTGGCACTAATGTGCAAATATTCTTAAATGTGTGTACAAATTTCGGGTGCTGTTCAAACAACAGGCAGTAAAATAAATGGTTCTTTCTATAAAATAACTACATAACCCTGATTTTCTAATGTTTATCTCCATACGTGCAATTGAGTTAATGATTATAGCAACATGCAACCAATGAAATTAAAAATTAATAAGCACCTTAAGTTATGTTACACCGCATAAATTATAAAACTAGATCCATTATGCCTTATGCTGTAACATAGCGTGTCAATTGCCATTCTGGTCTAGGCTACATTTCAACTTAACGACAAACTTGGCTTCTGTCACATGCACATTTATACATTCACTGGTTTGTTATCGAATCTTGGCCTGCTGGAGGTACCTATATGCAACTAAAATAATAACATCAATAATACGGCTTTATTGAAAGCAAAGAGAAATTAAAATAATTCATATTCTGATGCTACATCAAATTAATTATAAAGCTAAATCCATATTGTCTCTTATGTTTCAACAAAGCTTATCAACTGTCATCATCGCCCAGGCTGTTCTTCAACCGAACCATAACCTCAGATAATATTGATGTTTGTAAATCATAGCTTCAGTCAAATGTGCATTAATACATACAGTGTACCGTGAACAAATCATGACATTTTGGAATTATTTATATGTGGCTGAAATAATGGAATTAGTAATTCGGTGATTGGAAAGTGAAGGAAATTAAAAATAATTCTTAATGTGTGATACCACGCACAATTTGTTTTAATCCACGTAAATTTATATTTTATAGCAAAAATAACTGATCGTACTAACATATTCAAAATAAAACCAATATCCTAACAGCAAAAGGGGAAAAAATATTTCAGAAAATTAAATTGGGAATTACTGGATGAAGGTAGGAGGGTGAAGAGACTGCTGGGAATATACATGGCAAATGTTGGTGATGAGGCATGGTGAGATATTGGTCAAAGAATTAGGAATAGTACTTGTAAGGGGAAACACGACCATCACCACAATTTGGCGCTCGATTTCATGCATAAGGGGGCAGGAAAATTTTCTTTTGTTGGTAAGGGTGTCAAGGGTTGGAACAAATTACCAAGTGAAGTAATAAGTAATGTACCAAAAATGCTTAAGGACTTTAAGATTAAAATTTGTAAATCAGAAAAATAAATGGGGGAGGGATTTAACACACCAGTTATAAAATAAAATAAAAAGGAATAATTAGATGACTGGGAGAATTGACACCGGAGTATTATCTTTTTTTTTAACTGCTTTACGTCTCAACAGCGAGGTCTTTAGGGACGGGAGAGGATGGGGGCAAGGAATGGGAAGGAATTCGGCCATAGCCTTTTGAAGGAATCATCCCAGCATTTGCCTGGAGTGATTTGGGAAACCATGGAAAACCCAAATCTGAATGCCCGGACGGGGATTCGAACCGCCGTCCTCCCGAATGGGAGGCGAGAACGCTAACCGTTACACCGCCACACTCGGTCCGGAGTATTATCTCCATTGCAATTAAATTAATAATAATAAATCGTGAAGTCCTGTGTATCAGCATTTAAAAATGGCACACAGAAGTGTTACAGTGACCAGCCTACTAAGTAAGGTAAAGGTAACATTTTATACATATCTTAAACATTGTTACACCTACTTACATCACAAATATAAAACCATTTCTAAACAATATTTTTTCTTCTCACAATAATTATCTCTTATCAGTATGAAAACCGAACCTAAGGCAATATATGAACAAAGGAAAAATTTAAGACATTTAGAATTCACTCCTCTCAACATTAATATTTGGTAATAGAATAAAATCGGTAAAGAACTTTTACAAATACCAAAGCAACACGCGTGAAGCAGTGGGCAAATGCTAGTAGTTAATATAATCACTCAGAACTGCGTTTTTTCTAATTTTTACGTGGTTAACACATTTTCGACAACTTTTCACAAATCGATAACAAAGATATTTATTTAAATTTGGATAGGACAACATCTGTCGGATCAACTAGTTGATAATAAAGACAAAAGTTTTAGGTAGGAAGATGAATTGTGATCCTAAGTGGAAAATTAAATCATCATGGATTGAACCAAAATGATGAAAAGGAAACTGATTACCAAATTTAATACAATTTTTTTTAGACAAAGTCACTTATTGTTACAATACATGCTGCTTTGTCAACTTTGATAAAACAAAAGTAAAAAATACTGTACAGACTCGGGGTTTGATTCGATATGCTTGTGGAAGTAAGAAAAAGATAAATTTAAACAATAGGAGCTACTTTTTGTTTCAAGTTCTACCAATAAATTATATATAACCTTAAAACCAACAACTGTTAGTGAGAAATGTGTAATACCAGCTGAAATTCATAGTAGTGACCTATAGAACAACAGTCAAATGGGATTACTGGAGATCACGATTCCACCAGGAGTTGTCATGACACTGCAGTGGTCAAACGCAAGACTTCACTAGAAATTCTTTTCGAAGTACATTTAACGATTTTATGCTGGTCCAGGCCGTATTAAAACCTAATTTCTGCTTGATAATAATGGTCCAGGCTGTATTACAACGGAATTACTACTTGCAAATAGTACGTCTTGCGACTGACAACAGCAGTATTCCAACGATATTACTGAATGTTGTTGTAGCGGAATCGGGATCTCCAGTAGACCCAGTCAAATTTAGTTCAGTATGCAAAGGATTTGCCAATGGTAAAATTCTTTTAATAAAAACAAAATACAAACAAAAATAAAAATAAAATGCAAGTTAATACATAATAAACAAGTGCACTGGTAAAAATGTGTTATACATCAACTACCAGAATCAAGTATACCCAAAGTGTTATAGAGTTGTGACAATCTATTTTGTAAACAAAAATGCTAAGAAAAAATCTAATGTAAGAAATTTTTCCATTTGTGTCGTTTACACGTTAACTGTATTAACTCAGCGGTCAGTACCTAAGACTAGATAAACTGACGCATTAAAATTGACATGAACTTACCGCTATCATGTGGAGCAATTTCAGAAGCGTCTGGCTGTAATGATATTACCAAATCTGGGTTGCTAGGTTCCATAGTAAACTGAAGTGGGCCATCATAACCTACCAAACATACAGAATATTATTAGTAACGGTGGCTATAAAATAAACCAACAACGCACTAATATATCTGGTATCTAACCATGCAATTCTCTTCCTCTCGATGCAGTAGACAGCCTCGCTTGAAATCCATTTGGGCCTTTAGCGGAAGAGGCGCGGGCATCAGACGCTTGCACCATTCCAAGGGTCTGCCTTTTCTGTCTCATTTTCTGTTCCATTAATTGACGCTGAAATTAAGTCTGATTTAGTCCATGAAACAACAAAACAAGGAAATATTTTCTTTAACTAAATGTATAATTACCTGTTGCTCTAATTTCTGCTGCCGAAGATTAACTGTCGTCATGGTCGTTGAGCTTCCCTGTAATCCAGAATGAATCAAACAATCCCCGCACTAACGATTATAGACAGAAACCTTTGACTGTGACAGCAAAACAAACAGGAAAATCAACACCGCCTTTTACAAAGACATTACGATTAAAACAACCAGTTAAAATTGACAGGGAAAGCAACATTACAATACGGAAATTCAACACATTGTTCCCAAGATTATATCACGAATTGAAGTTTATTGTTGGCTAACCTGATACAATACAACTTTGTTTCAATTAAAACATTTGAGCATCAGGCAAAGACGCTACGACGAGGAGGAAGTGTTTGTATACAATGGTGGAAATGAGTTTGGATGCTGTAACTTAAAGACAATTTCATATTGAAAAAATGGACTGTCATTTTGTAAGCTTTTAAAAAACTTATATCCTTACAACTGGGAAGTCTTTTCGTATCGTTGGAAATCCTGTGTAGTGCGTATTATTCCTTCGGCAACTTACATATTTCGACGGGAAACTAAGCACGTGTTAAACGAAGGGTAATTGTAAACGATTAGTGTAGTCTATTAGAATGGTGAAAAGTAAGTAATTGTTTAATTTCAAGCTATGTTTTTATGTTAATAAACATATTACCTTATTGGAGTGAACCATATCACTGATGCAAAAGTTCTAGCGGGATTTGTTACATATGTCGATGTATATATTTATATATATATAGTTTGCAACGAAAAAGCAGTGGATGAAGTCAAATATCTTTTAGTCCAATATAAACCAATTTCATAATATTAAAGAACAAATTGTTTGCTAGCACCCAGATGACCTGTGGGCTAGTTAACAAAATACTGATATTTTGCTTCAGAAAGTTCCATAACGCGTTCTGAGAACTTGCTGATAATGTGCATCTTCATATTTTAGTCGTCACCAAACAAACACTAAATGATTTCCATTTCTTTTTTTGCTGCAATGACCTCTATTACTCATTAAAAAAAAAGGATAATGAAAAGAGGGCATTAAGGTATATATATTTTGTAGCAGTTCTCAAAGTACCAAGCCTTTTTAAATAGACTGAAACTAAAGCTCTATGGCTTGTTTTGTATTCTGAGTATTTAAGTGAATTAATAATCTTTAATTGTAATCCCTGTTAGACATATATATCTATATTACCAGGCCTACTTAATGTCGCAAATATTCTTTTTTCATTATTCTACTACACCATAGGTGGATGATAGTAGGGCCTACATGCATTGAACCTTGGGGTCTTCTGAAGATTAAAATTCTGTCATAACATTCCTTCACACTCACAAATGAAGTCATAATACTGTGGTAGTCAACCACAAGGCTAATCCATTATTTTCAAACAGTAATTATCTTGTAATACACCCTGGACCAGCCTGAGATCACTAGATCTACTTTGACAGTATTTCTAACAATGTCTTGCATTTGACTACAGCAGCATTATGAAACCAATTCCTTGTGAAATCGCAGTCTCCAGTAATCAGTATCATCTTCTGTAATTTGGTTTAGTGCAGATTGTGATACCCCTTCAACTTTCTGCCACATGATGTAATGCTGCCACGACATGATCCGTAAGACATATAGAGTGGGCGTGTAGCAATAGATGTCACTAGTGGCACCAGCATGGAAACAAGGGTGCTCTTGGATGGGGACAAACCACCTGAACAAATTCCTGTGAAAGTTACACCCTCTGTTATAAATTGGTACCATCATTTCCTGTTTACTGTGTCCTTTCTATAGCAAAACTTTATAACTAAATAAATTGTCAGCAAGAAAGAATTGAAGTTTCACAATAGCAAAAATTAAACTATTGCAGAAGTGAAAAGTATATTAATTTTAAACATAATGGCTTGATTATTTCCAGTTGGTCTTATCCATGAAATTACTAATATAAAAATGGTATAGAGATTTCGGATAATATCTGGATTGCAATACCGCTGCAATCACTAACCGCCTCGCAATGTAAATACTTCGGGATGGAGTGAGTATGACGTTACTACATTGCAGAATGAGATGCGTTCAGCCTTCGATCGATTTGTGAATAAACATTAGGCCATAGAACGTATCCAATAGTAATAATAAAATTGTGGATTGAAAAAGGTAAAGAAAATTATTACTTGCGCAGTTAATAATATTATTAAAATGTCAACAACATTCCAAACTGATATCATTCATTAGTAACATTCCGTAATGTCGGTTCCTGTAATTTTAACATTATTAGCCACAATTCCATTGATTTGTATTTGATTGCATTCTTTTGTATTTCCTCGCGTGGCTGAAATTGCTATTAAAACCATTCATACGACATAAAATGTTTATATAAAAAAAGATTTCATCAATAACCGTTTCTGGTTAGGTTGTAACGTGGCCTGGACCATACTAAAAGAGATAGATGCGATTTGGAAATTGGATATCAGCCATATCATGTGCGGCGGTTACGTTTCACAATGGTCCTGGCTGCATTGAGACGCAAACGACAGTTACAGCGATAGACACAACATAGGTATCCACTATAAGGTGTTCAATAGTTACATTTCAGTTTGGTCCAGGCTGCATCGAAACCTCATCAGTAATGAATTTATTCCTGTACTGGTGCAAATGAATGATTTCACTATATCAGATGTATTAGCGATGGACTAGTTTCCGTGGAAGGCCACATTGGTGACAGTTAAAGCTGCGCATAAAACGTATAGGCTATGTCACATTCAACAATGTAGTGACATCATACTAGCCCAATCCGGAATTGTTTACATCGCGAGGCAGTAAGTGATTGCAGCAGTATCACAATCTAGATATTACCCGAGATTTCAGCTCTAAATGATGATAAGGCTCATCTACAGTATGAAGTATGGAAATATAAATTTAAATCAACTGACACTAGCTGAATACATAGGAAATAGCATAAAATGGGCTAAAAAGTATGTCGGTTTATCCTGATACACAATATCTGAAAAATTAAAACCGTAAACAAAATTCCTTCAAACTGTAATATCCAATGTGGAAAATTAAAGAAATAATAAGTTATTAAAAAAAGACTATCTGTTTACTTGCATTTAGAAGATTTTCAATTGCATAGCAAAAATCTGTAAAAATATACAAACAGTATCATATTCTGCAATTGAACCCATTTACTAAATTGGAAAATATCAACCAACTACTCATAAAAGAAAAAGAAATATGTGTGTAACAGTGTATAGGACTACATGCACAAAACGTGAAACATATAACCATCATACACACTTTATCTCTATATGTTTTTATGTTTCTTTCATACAGGAGTGGACAAACGATACTATCTTTATTAAATATGGGTTGTAAAAAATACAGCAACCAGTCACACTTGACTGGTTGCTGTATTTTTTACAACCCATATTTGACATCACAGTCGCGGAAGTTCCACCAATCCATCATGGATAAAATACTATCTTTATTGAATTTGTGCAGCAAATAGATACTTTGGCTAAGTTATTCTCGTAAATAAATGAAAGTTTTAAAAAGTTTGGTAGATTATAGAGTATTGCATCAAGCCTTAGTCTGTGTTTTGTTTGTGGAAATTTTATTTTGTAGAACAACATGGTCAAAATTATCTGATAACCATTCTTACAATCAGTAGGGGTTTTTATTTGTAACAAAGGAAAACTATTATATAGATATTTACAGGTAGTATTCTGATTATTGTTACTAATTCATGTTACTATTTATTACTATTATTATGGTTCTGCTTCTGTTGTATTTGGTGAATTTTTATCATATATACTTTTTAATCAGTGGTTTATGTTAACTAAAATAGGATAAATATGTTTCACATGTAATATGATCCACTGTTTAACATGAGTGGCTGTTGTATCAGAGTACCAATAAGCACACTTGCATGGAAAATTAACTGCGCATGTGCAGAACGTTAATTGTGGATGTTGAGAATGTTAACTGCGTATGTCCCTCTTGTGCCCAAAGAAGTTCCATTTCAACAATGTGGTTTCTTTGTGCGACCTCAAAATTATTTCTCTAACATCTCAAACACATGCATGAAACTTATCATTTCCTCCGATCAGTAGTAACTTGGCAGAAAGAAAATGACTTGAGGCTATTAGCTTCTGTGATGCAGGCTGTATTTCAACCCAACTATTTAATTTAATTAATTGCAATCGAGCACACGCTCCGGTGGCAATTTCCCTACACACACATCTTCCCCCCTTTCCTGCACCCTCCTACATTTGCCCTCTACAAATTTCAACTATAAATTCTTTCAAAATTTTTGGTAAATTATTCATCATTTCTCTTGGTAACTTATTCCAATCATTGACACCCTTACCTAAAAAAAATAGAATGTTCCTACACCCTTGTGCCTGAAATCGAGTGCCAGCTTGTGGTCATGGTCATCTTTTCCCTTCCAAGCATTACTTTTCATTGCTACACCAATATCTTTCCTTGCCTCATAGACATTAATACAACTGCAAATAGTTTAGAATGACGGGATCCCTGTAGTAATGACATAACATAAGTGATTATGCCAAATAGAATATATATCATTAATAAATTTGGAAGAAGTTTGTTAAAATTAACAAGATTCTTCCAAATTTATTTAATGTTTGTGACAATACAACCCTCCCTTTTGATTTATATATCCATTTTCCCATATATATATATATATATATATATCTTATATATATATATATATATATATAAAAATAGACGTGTTTTTTCCTATATTTCACTTTTGAGCCAACACTACCTAGCACAGATCACTGATGTTTGTGGGTGGAAGTAGCATGGAGTTTCCTGTCGTGCACAACGTTGGCCGAATGCCGATAGCTGTGGGGATGTGGGAGATATAATGACGAAGGTTGGTCAGTGCAGGGCGTTTTCATATTTCGACCAAAAATTCGAATCTCCGTATACTTCTCTTTCCTGCCACAACTACATAACATAGAGCTTTGGTGTTTGTGTGTGGTAGTAGAATCGTCTTTCCTGTCGTGCACTATGGTTGTTAGATGTCGGTAGCTATGGGGGTGTGGGAGATATGGGGGTTGAAAGTGGTCGACCAGTGGCAATTTCATACTTCTGCCAAAGACAAAAGTGTCATGGTGTATCACTTTTCAGCGAAAACTAGAGATCACAGATAACTGGCGTTGGTGTGTAGTAGTAGCACAGAGTCACCTTTCGATCACAACAGCGGCCGATTTTCAGAAACTGTGGTACTGTGGTAGATATGGTGATTGTAAGTGGCCGACCAAGGATATTTTCGTATTTCGACTGTTTCCGCATATGTCACTTTTCTGCCACAACTACATAGCATAGAGCATTGGTATTTGTGTTTGGTAGTAGAATCGTATCTTATGTAGTGCACTATGGTTGTTAGCTGTCGGTAGCTATGGAGGTGTGGGAGATATGGGGGTTGAAAGTGATCGACCTGTGGCAATTTCATACTTCTGCCAAAGACAAAAGTGTCATGGTGTATCACTTTTCAGCGAAAACTATTGATCAAAGATAACTGGCGTTTGTGTGTAGTAGTAGCACAGAGTCACCTTTCGATCACAACAGCGGCCGATTTTCAGAAACTGTGGTACTGTGGTAGATATGGTGGTTGTAATTGGCCGACCAAGGATATTTTCGTATTTCGACTGTTTCCGCATATGTCACTTTTCTGCCACAACTACATAGCATAGAACATTGGTGTTTGTGTTTGGTAGTAGAATCGTATCTCATGTAGTGCACTATGGTTGTTAGATGTCGGTAGCTATGGGGATGTGGGAGATATGGGGGTTGAAAGTGGTCGACCTGTGGCAATTTCATACTTCTGCCAAAGACAAAAGTGTCATTGTGTATCACTTTTCAGCGAAAACTAGAGATCACAGATAACTGGCATTGGTGTGTAGTAGTAGCACAGAGTCACCTTTCGATCACAACAGCGGCCGATTTTCAGAAACTGTGGTACTGTGGTAGATATGGTGGTTGTAAGTGGCCGACCAAGGATATTTTCGTATTTCGACTGTTTCCGCATATGTCACTTTTCTGCCACAACTACATAGCATAGAGCATTGGTGTTTGTGTTTGGTAGTAGAATCGTATCTCATGTAGTGCACTATGGTTCTTAGATGTCGTTAGCTATGGGGGTGTGGGAGATATGGGGGTTGAAAGTGATCAACCTGTGGCAATTTCATACTTCTGCCAAAGACAAAAGTGTCATGGTGTATCACTTTTCAGCGAAAACTATAGATCACAGATAACTGGCGTTTGTGTGTAGTAGTAGCAGAAAGTCACCTTTCGATCACAACAGCGGCCGATTTTCAGAAACTGTGGTACTGTGGTAGATATGGTGGTTGTAATTGGCCGACCAAGGATATTTTCGTATTTCGACTGTTTCCGCATATGTCACTTTTCTGCCACAACTACATAGCATAGAACATTGGTGTTTGTGTTTGGTTGTAGAATCGTATCTCATGTAGTGCACTATGGTTGTTAGATGTCGGTAGCTATGGGGGTGTGGGATATATGGGGGTTGAAGTTGGTCGACCTGTGGCAATTTCATTCTTCTGCCAAAGACAAAAGTGTCATGGTGTATCACTTTTCAGCGAAAACTATAGATCACAGATAACTGGCGTTTGTGTGTAGTAGTAGCACAGAGTCACCTTTCGATCACAACAGTGGCCGAATTTCAGAAACTGTGGTACTGTGGTAGATATGGTGGTTGTAAATGGCCGACCAAGGATATTTTCGTATTTCGACGAAAGGCATGTGTCTCTGCAGATTTATCGTTTCTGCCACGACTACATAGCATAGAGCATTGGTGTTTATGTGTGGTGGTAGAATCGTGTCTGTTGTCGTGCACTATGGTTGTTAGATGTCTGTAGCTATGGGGGTGTGGAAGACATGGGGGATGAAAATGGTCGACCTGCGGCAATTTCATATTTCAGCCAAAGACGCATGTGTCTCGGTGTATCACTTTTGAGTGAAAACTATCACCGGCGTTTTTGTGTGGTAGTAACACAGGGTCACCCATTCGTATTTCATCCAAAGACTTGTGTGTATCCGTAAATTTTACTTTGCTGCCGGAACTACATAGCGCAGAAGACTGGTATTTGTGTGTGGTAATAGTACCGAGTCTCCCATCGTGCACTATGGTGTTTAGATGTCTTCAGCTGTCAATATGAATACTTTACAATCACGAACGAATTTGTGGGTACCAGCTATTATAATTGTGGAAGTAAGTTTCTGTCTTTTTGTTACGTTTTGACGACTAAATGGCTATATAAATATTGATGGAATTTAACAATGAAATAGTGTAGGAAGGACACAGGACATTTTTTCGGTATGAATAACAGTTTTAGTAATGAAATTTTAAGAACTTATCGAATGATGAAAGACAGACAGATTCGTGTGTTAGTCTGTAATGTTACGTTGGTTGCTCAGTCGCGCAGTCTGTTAGTGTTTGATTTGTTAATAAATTTCGATAAGAAACAAAATTAATTATTTAGTATAGAAGTCAATTTGCTCTGTACTGTACTATTCATTTGTGTCTGTATAAAAGTTTCTGGCACCAATTTGTCTTCCTTTTTGACATGCCTTACGGACGTAAACCTGGCCTAAGGTGCAGGTCTAGAAGACAATGTGCTGCTATTAGATTATAAGATTCAGATGCTCATGTTGAATAAAGAAGAAGAAATAAAGCTGCCATCAGTTAACCCCCCCACACACACACATCCCCGCACCTTCGCTTACTTTTCTGTTTTTAAATATGTTGTAAATTGATTCTCTTCATGAGACAGATTAGACGATAGGATGATATAATGATGGCTTTCCATCATATTATGTTGACTCGGTGTTGTTTGGGACAAATCTTACTAACAGTTTTCTATATTCAATTCTGGCAATGAAACTCCAAGTCCACGCGTACGAAGTCGCGGGTAACAGCTAGTATATATATATATATATTTATATACGATTTGATTCCTTTCCGCTACTTAGCGTCTTTTTTTCATTGTTATTATATATATATATGTTACAAAAAGGTACTGCCAAACTTTCAGAAAACATTCCTCACACACAAACAAAGAAAATATGTTATGTGGACATGTGTCCGGAAACGCTTACTTTCCATGTTAGAGCTCATTTTAGTTTCGTTAGTATGTACTGTACTTCCTCGATTCACCGCCAGTTCGCCCAATTGCAGGGCATTTGAAAGCCCTTGTCTACGCAACCCCGGTACCAAATGTAGAGACTCTTCGTGCTCGTATTGTGGACGGCTGTGATACAATACGCCATTCTCCAGGGCTGCATCAGTGCATCAGGGATTCCATGCGATGGAGGGTGGATGCTTGTATCCTCACTAATGGAGGACATTTTGAACATTTCCTGTAACAAAGTGTTTGAAGTCACACTGGTACTTTCTGTTGCTGTGTGTTTCCATTCCATGTTTAATGTGATTTGAAGAGAAGTAATAAAATGAGCTCTAACATGGAAAGTAAGCGTTTCCGGACACATGTCCACATAACATATTTTCTTTGTTTGTGTGTGAGGAATGTTTCCTGAAAGTTTGGCTGTACCTTTTTGTAACACCCTGTATATACTAGCTGACCTGGCAATGCTTCACTATTGCTGGACTTGAGTAGGCACATAGATTAAATGAAAAAATATTTACATATAAATTTTAAACTGCTGTTTCATTCATTTTCAGTTGGAAAGGGTGAGAGGGGATGCACTTTGGAAAACATATGGAGGCAGTATTTTTCTGTTTGTTTCAAAGTATAAGTCTACAAATTCTTATCTAAATCTGATAAAAAATGTGGTTTGCCTAAATTATGGGGTAAAAATGTAATGGGGTTGGAAAGGGGGAGAGGGGATGAATATTCGGAAACCATACATAGGCATTATTTATCTGTTTGTTTTAAAGTATAAGTGTACAAATTCTTATCTAAATCGGATAAAAAATGTGGTTTGCCTTAATTATGGGATAAAATGTAATGGGGTTGGAAAGGGGTAGAGGGGATGAATATTCGGAAACCCAGCATTTTTCTGTTTGTTTTAAAGTATAAGTGTACAAATTCCTATCTAAATGGGATAAAAATGTGGTTTTGCCTAAATTATGGGGAATAGGGGGTGACTTTTCGGAATTTTTTTTCACAGGAACCTGCCCAGATGCACACTCGAAAACTCTCTAAAGTTTCATTGCAATCTGATAAATGGTATAGGAATGCATAGAAGACGAACAAACCCACAAACATTGATTTTTATATATAAGATGATAGATTGTTAGGAAACAAAGGTGCTAGAAGTGGATATATTGAACATTAGGATAGGAGAAAAAAACCACCGCTTACCAAAGAAGGGGATTCCTGCGGCGTTGGTACACGAAAAAAACGATCACACAAAGAATAGAATTTTCAAACATGGCTCTTCCTCAGTAGAAGTGATATGGCTGCACGCAAGCACTAGAATAGAATTTTCAAGCATGGCTCTTCCTCAGTAGAAGTGAGATGGCTGCCGGCAGCGCTTGCGTGCAGCCATCTCACTTCTTTCTGAGGAAGAGCCATGCTCGAAAATTTTATTCTTTGTGTGATCGTTTTTTTCGTGTGCCAACGCTGCAGGAATCCCCTTCTTTGGTAAGCGATGGTTTTTTATCCTATCCTAATGTTCAATATATATATATTGGTAACAATCGAAATAATGAGGCAATATTTATATGGAAAGGATTGATAAAATATGCCCATGACTCACCAAGATTGAAGGGAGGAGAGCAACAGCAACACGAAATAACAAACAAACATAGAAACTACAATATTTCGAGGTTGTAATAATCTCGTTTGGTGAGGGTGGCTCTACCATTTAGACACCCTGTATGGCGTCAGCAATTGAAACTTTTCTATCTTTCTCTATCAATATATCAATATTAAGCCTCGCACATGACATGTCTCAGGGGTTACAAGAATATGAAAGATGGGTAACAAAAGACATGAATTTATTATAAAAATTAAAAGACATCCAATTTTGACATGTGAAGTTTTACGGATGGTTTGCTCAGTTGAATATTTCAAACAAGTATCTAGCTAATCAGTGTGGCTTCTCAGGAGTATTTTCCGGGCTCTTGATATGTTGCAATGAGTCTCCCTTTTGTAGGCACATTACCGTGTCCGCGCACTGCTCACTGCCGGCGACGGGAAATGAACCTCAGGCCCACAGAGGATGGCGGTGGTCTCCCCGTCCCTCCTCTCACCTCGACATACAGTCCAGAAGTCTCCGTCTCCACTCCACCTCCGAGCAGCATTCCATGCAACAGGATACAAGAATATCCGAGTGGCGGGTCACTATTGTCTGTAGGTTGGCTGTCCCTGCTGTTATTGTCAACAGCGCAGCGGGTGGCTTTACGAACCGGGACTCGCGGCTTCCGCTCGCCGAAAAATAGCCCTCGCTTTATCTGTGCACACTGCGTCGCTTTGGAAACGCGACTTATTACAGCTTGCCGACCAACCCACCTAAATTTAAATTCCATGGAATTTAAATTTGCTTATAAAGTCTTCTCTGCAACTTTGTTCTCAGTTCAGTTCCTGCCCTCTTGATAGCAATACCCTTGATTTACAAAGCCATAAAACCCTGCAAACTTATAATTTCATAAGATATTTACATTCACCCATTTTCAATCAAAATTCCCCTGCGGAAATGTCATGTGAGGACACGTTAAAGGCGCCAAACTGTGAATGTTTACAATACAACTCGCTTCGTGTGCAAAACTCCCCAATGCATCAGCCATCCAAAGTGTACCATCCACATAACAGCAGGGTCCAGCCTTAATCTATCATTATACATTATACACAACAACATAAAAAAATACAACACTAAAATAAAAAAAAACAATGGTTCACAGTACTTATGATAGTGTCATAAGCACTCACTATAGATTAACAATGGAATGTCTTTAAGCGTTACAGGTCCATCAAAAATAAGAAACTATGGACATTTTTACGTGAGGTTGTCCCTCCACAACTCTTCCTCTACACAGCTGAAGTCTTTCAGTACCTATTGTTCTTAACCTATAATATATGCATTGTTATACTATTCCAAAATATCAATTGAGAACATGGTGCTCTGAGGAATCGTTATGAACTTAAAATTTCAAAAACACATTAAATCTCCCATACAGAATAAAAGATAATCCTCCATAATTCACATACACCTTCACACATAATACAATTACAGATGAAAACACGTGGCAATATCAATCAGTGCCACCCAGTAATCACATAAAATCTAAACTTAATGATCCAATTTCTTAGAACATAATTACATCAGACTATAGGGGGAATAGTTAGTCACTGTCTTCAATATATACAAAGCGTAACATAACAAAGCTCATGCTACAAAACCAATTACTCTAACGACAGATTATCACAACATTTGTACACATACCTCGAATCTAACATTTACTACATGACTCATCATTGACAACGGAACACTATTCATAACAATACTACAATCAAGCGTTACTAGCGAAGGTAGTTGCCTCTTCACAAACAAACAGTCATCTCACCCCGTTCATTCACCCAGAACAAAGTCAAGGACACACACCTGCCTGCTCCAGTCCACTCATGACTAGGGGATAGTCTACCTGCCGGTCCCTATTCCGAGAAATTCAGAGAGTCAACGCTGACCACACGCTGTCATAGACAACTTCCTACCCAGTCAACATCGCCATAACCACAGCAAATCCCATGCTCTGCGGCGGATCACCATTGAAAATCATTGTGCATGGACTTCTTACCCATATTGACAATCGATTAAAGTCAAACGAATAATCTGGATTATGTCGCTTCAAAACTACCAACAACGTCGCCAACCATCTTCGCGGCAGCATTATCACCACTATGCTCTACATCCCGCATCAAGCTGGAAGAAAATCACCAACAGCCTCCACATCTATGAATGATGGTATTGCCTTAGGCTACGAGCATTATAGATTCCCACCTCAACATTGCCGTCTACAAGTAAATACGCATTTCTGCCTACAGATTTTTTTATACAGAATGGCCCTTTGAAAAGGTGGAAGAATTTGGCAATTTTTTTCCTAAAGCATCTGATTGAGGTGCACAACGAACCAATACCAGATCACCGGCATTGAAGACATAGGCTTCTCTACCCGTCTCCCTCTCCTGCCGCTTCCTCGCCTTCTCCATCAGAAATTCCTTCGC
>JARYHS010012519.1:55203269-55487244 GCA_031002005.1 Vandiemenella viatica | reverse complement strand
CCCATCATTAATACAAGCAAGCTGTGAGATCAGATTGTCATAAATAAAATGCCATTAATAAACTCAGTTTAGCGAAAAAAATTGGAGTTGTCAATGCTGCCGAAATTAAATCCAAGAAGTAATCACACGATTTATTTATCACCGTTGCTTATAGTCAACTTTAAAATACTTATACTACATTTTTTAACAATCTCTAAATACAAAATACATTTAGTTTACTGTCTCGACGAAGCAATTCTGATAAGCCCCCATTTAGATTTAACAATCGGGCTCCGACGGGTGCTCTCCTCTTAGATCTAATTTTTTGCGAGGCAGCACAAAGATTCTTACCACGCTAGGCAACGATAATCAACCTACGCTACCCACAGACCATACAAATTACAGCTTGTGGAACCTTACGAAAAAAACAAATATTATTACAATTATTTATAATATTTACAATTAACCAAAGCAAAATATTGTACTACTACTAATAATAATATAAATTATTTGAAGGTTGTGAAAGTGTCGCACGTCTAGAAAGACAGAATTTTGCAAAATTCTTCCACCCTTTGAACTTAGGGGGCGTACATTAATTGCGTGAGATGTTTTATTTAGGAAATCTGTAACCCCCTCCCCCCTTGGCGAGTTTTGGTGAGATCTTAAGGACCCTCCCCCCTCCCATGCTGACAACCTCGTAATTTTTATTTCTGTCGATCTCCCCCCTCCTTTCTTGATGAGATTTGGTGCCATTTCGATGGACCTACCCCCCCCCCCCCCACCAGACCCCCAATTCACCTCACGTAATTAATGGATGCCCCTTATTACTCTAAGCCCCAAAATGTCGGTCTACGTTTCTTTCTGCTTATCGATGAGCATACAGGTAATACCTTTAGAGGAGAAACTGGGGAATCTCAATGCCTTTCCCATCATCGCAACTGGTTAACCTTGCAAAGCGATATGCTTCCTTTGCAGATCACGAAAAGAGGTTTTCACGGCGTTCGCGCCACAACGGAAAATATCGAATGACGGATGAAATGACTTCAGGAAAATAAAAAAGAAATATCGTATCAGATTTATGCCTCCCAATTACGACGGACGCGTCGAAATAAAAAAGACGGAAAGGGCAGAGGAAAAGAAGCAAAAAAACTTTAGGAAAGGGGAAGCATAACGATATAAAGCAGTTTTATGCGGGCGTTATAAATCAGAAAGTGCTACCCTTTAACGAAGTGAGTCGCCGCTATCCCTTCAGGACTGTGGGGTCGCCCCCGGTAATGATGTCACATCCCCCCTGCCGAGCCGCGCATGCAAAGTGCGCCCGCATTTCCATAAATGAAGAATAGCGCCACTCGACTGACATAACAAGCGACAAGCGAATTCTTGGCGGGGCGCTCGCCTCTCCTCGCCCTTAATAAACTAAAACCCCGCCAGAGACGGTGATTATTGGCTTCCGGGCGGCGAGCACCATCCTTTTCTTCCGCTGCTTAATTATGGTGCCCTTTTCACTGCCATCATTCTCCCCATGCCGGATGTCCCCTTTTTTCCTTCTTTTTGAAAAAAGGAGATCGTATGCAGGACGCCAATTTAAGTTTCCCCGGGGTGGGGAGGCGTGTAGGAAGCAGATAAGGGAAGGGGGAGAGGACAGGAAATAGAGATTGGTTTCGCCCGGTTAGACCCTTTATTAGCGATGCCGTCAGTCAAATGATGGTAGGCTATATACTGTGTCCGATACTGGCTGGGGAAATCCGTACTGAGGTAGAATCGGCATGAATTTTTAAATACTCCGACCATGGAGCAGTGTCAACTATCAATGCTATTAATTCTTTGATCTTGACTATACACTTAGTCCGACGTCATCATTAAGGACGGGAGAGGATAAGGCTTTTTTTCCTTATGGATTTATACCTCGTCGACGTCGAAATCATTAGAGGCGGGATAGGACTAGGGTCTATGAACGCCAAGGAATTCGTTAATGGCCTTTTGAAGCAACTATCTCGGCATTCGCCTGGGGAAAACGGTGGAAAGCCCAAATATCTGGATAGCCGGACAGGGGTTAGAACCCGCGTCCTCCCGAATGCGAGACCAGATCGTTAGCGCTCATCTACCACTGTAAGGGTCATTTTGAAGACCATTACTATTTGCGGAATTATAGGAATATTCAGTCGTCGAGCTACTGGCAATCGGCGATCATTGACATGCTGAGCGCGGTCGAGCATTGACCAGACAGGAATCTGCATGCTTGCAGTCAGCACCTTTGAGTGCAGTCCCCTTCGTAATTGTAAGTCAGCCGAGGTGGCTTGGGGAGTACAAGCGATGAAGTAGTGTCTTTACTGTCGGGCAGTCGGCGAGAGTAGTCGAGCATACTTCGATAGCCACCTGTTAGGAGCCTACCACCCTCCCAGGCATCTCCCATCCGGGCGACCTTCTGCCTAGCAATTAACTATTACAGTTCGGGGCTTAGATAAGTTGGCGATAGTTGGAATCCACTTTGCGGCACGCTATAAACTGTACTACTCCGTGTCAGTGGCCAATAAACTGGTTCAATTGCAAGTCTTTCATTCTTCATGTAGTAAGAACTTATATCAATTTCTAACCTTCGGTCTGTGGCCGTCAAACCACAGTGGTGTCAAGCATTAGGCCAAATAGTCCAATGGTAAGATTCTAGTGGTGTTGCCAGAAGAACAGAAGAGACGCTTCGAGCAGAACTGTAATTCCCTAAGGTTAGTTCGTCAGCACATCTATCCACACACACGCCCACAAGCCTTGGCCAATCAGCCCCTGACACCACGCTCGTTGTGGAAGGGGGGAGATAGGGGGCAATGAACGGGAAGCAATTTGGCTAAGGTCTTTAAAATGAACAATCCCGGCATTAGCCTGGAGTGATTTGGTGAAATAATGGAAAAACTGAAAATAGGATGGCTGGAGAGGGATTCGAAACCGCTTCCTCTCAAACGCCAGGCTAGAGTATTAGTGCATAACCACCATGATTTGTCTCATATTAATACAATGCTCTTCCGACAGAAGATAGTGATATAGTTGGATCGCCGAATTGTTGCGTGTAAACACCGTGTTCACTGGGTTTTAGTACATTCATACTCAATGCCCGGAAAGATTTCGTTCTTATATCAATGCTACTTTGCTAAACCTACAATACTGCAAGTAATCAACACAACACTGTAGAATGAATTTAAATACTGGAAAAATTTATAAAGCTACTATCGGCTCGTAGTATGTCGTGATGACTAGAGATGTGGACAGTAGAAGGATTATTACTTTCACCAAATTCCATTCCGTTACTTAATTAATTAAAATAGTAAGGTTCTTCATTAATGTGAACTCATTGTTTAACTTAACTTCGTATGATTAATTTGATTAATCGTGAATACATCAGGCTTCTTATCCAAAGATTACCCGTGACACAACTAGAAAACTATTAAGAGTTTTGATTCTAATTACGTCATTCTTTATCGAAGCAAATTTTCTCATTCTTTGTCCGAAAACGCTGGAAGTCGTTCAGGATCGAATTTTACAGAAACAATGAGTATGGCCAGCAAATCTGGTTACAATTTTCAGGGAACACTTCTGAACGTTGACGGTGACTGAAAATCGTGCCTCACAATCCGCTGTTGTTTATTTACACTTGTAAACGTTACTAATATTGTTTCAGAAAGCAATGTAACTATCCAAAATATTAGAAGCAAATAAGTGAAATTACGAATATAATAATTATCATCATTTACTGAAATTAAATACACAGTGAAATGTGTTGTAGCTGCTGCTGGTGTCTTTCGTGGAAACCTGACTAATTAAACACACAAAATTAACTATGGGTTAACATTTATAATAAACGCAATCATAATTGTCATTCATATTGAAACTCATAAGCTGTATGATTATTTTAAGTAAACAAGTATTCAAAAAGTCTGCCACTCAGTACTGTAATTTCTAAGTAGGGCTACTTGCTAACAATAATTAATTTATCAAGGCTCAATGGCGGTCATATTTAATTAAAATTAATATTGTTACTCAAACTTTCAGTAATATTTAGTTCATTACCAGCATTTAAGTATCAGAAACGATAGAGTTAGCACTCCGGTAGTATTTTGTTTGGTCGGCCGTGTTTTTTACCATCGCTTTTTCTAACAGCTGAAATCAGCCTAACTCGGGAAATTTTTCCCTGACACCTTCTCGTTGAAATCACGAAGAATTAGTGCTATCGACAACATGGTACACTATATAGGGACGAAGTGGAGAAATTCCTACTTTGTTAGGTAATTCCATCATACGAAGCCGGCTTGAGATAAATTTTTCGTCTTGTAAGACAGTGGTTTCAAATTAGTGGTAAGCGTACTCCTAAGGTTTTGTGAGGTTGCTTGAAGAGGTACAAGCGGTAATCTCTAGGCTAATTTAATCACTAAGATAATTGAAAAAAATTAAACAAACATTACTACAGCGAAAATAGATTTTAAAACAGTGTGTGCTTGTCTTAATTTTGTGGTTCTCGGGGGGGGGGGGGGGGGAATGGGAACCATTGGTGCAGGAGATACAACTGAGATAGACTTTGGTCGGGTCGCAGTGTGCAATAGTCAGTTTTGAATGAACTGTTACAAATACCAATTAAAATGCTTCAACGACGGTGTCTAGTCATCAATATCTTTTCTTAGTTTGTGTGTCGTTGTCGATGAATGAGTCGAAAGAACTTCGATTGTAGCATACTGCAGGAATCGTCCCGGTAGTTATTCTAAGTGATTTTCTGAAATATGGATTAGCTGAGGTGGATATCGAATCCACGTCCTTCCAAACAAAAAGGTATAATATAATTACAGGTAGTATGTGAAACATGTATCAAGCCTGGATGAACACATTCGGGAGGACGTGGTTTCGATTACAGAATTCACCATATAGATTTCGGCTATAAAAGGTTTCCGAAAATCAGTCCAGGCGAATGTTTGAACAGCTCTTCAAAAGGCCATGAGCGGATTCTTTTCCGTTCCTTATCCCCAGTCCTCTTCCGGCTTTAAAAACCTCGCCGAAGACAACCCGAAAAGTCACAGAGTGAAGCTGGTTCCTGGTGATGAAATTCACTGCATTTTTTTTTACTGAGGATTTTTCTGTTAAACTCGATTGTTTTTTGGAAATCTGACTTAAATATTTTTGTTTATAAATGTAATAATAGACGTATCGCAAGTGATACTTGGTTCCTCAGCGATACGTTCAGGAGGTAAGTAAAAGAAATCTGGCTTCGGGAAAAGTCTGCGATAACCGCATAATAACCGTGATGTGGCACTGTTGAAAACATACAGCAAGCAGAAAATTGGATCATCGCTAACATGTTTATACCATAAGTTTGGAATTAAATCCGTTTACTGTAAACTCAAATTTTTCCGGGACTTTAAAAATACTGACTACCCGCTTAACCAGAATGGAGTGATATTGTCTGGAGAGAATTACCTGAAGCCAGTAATGTGAAGCCTAAAAAACGACTGTACCAAGAATTTCAGACCACTAAAACCCTTCTGGTCGGCCTGTCTTCGGAGTAGAGTCTTTTTTGGAAAAAAATAATTTTTATAATTAAGTTTTTTGTTTATAAAAGATTTTGTTGTTTTCGCAGCCGTCATATTAATATAAATTTCTTACGAGATTAACGCTGCGTTGAAATACTTCTCCTTCTTCTTCCCGACGTTTCGATTGGGGCTTAGGTCTTCGTCAGGGGCCGTTTGCCGAATCTGCTACAGACTGGGATCTGCTGGAGACTGGCGTGGCTTGTTGTTTACGTATTTGTACCGTCGATTGTCCTACCATCCTATAGTATAGGACAATCGGCCGTACAAATACGCAGATCCCAGTCTGTAGCAGATTCGGTAGACCGCCCCTGAAGGCGACCTAAGCCTTGGTCGAAACGTTGGGAAGAAGAAGAAGGAGGATTTCAACGCAGCGTTAATCTCGTAAGAAATTTATATTATTAATTTTTTTGAAATAAATAACTCTCGGGTTTTCTGCTGGTTAATTGATTTATTTAATTATTTTTCTTTTAATAACGTTTCGGCAACTGCCATCGTTGCCTTCATCAGGTTAACTCTTAAAAGAAAAATCAATTAACCGGCAGAAAACCCGAGAGTTATTTATTTCAACAATACGCCGGGAAAAACTAAAATGTCATATTAATTTTTTTGTTTGTTTGCTAGGGCTCTACGGCTCGTAGACACCGAGGTCATTGTAGCCTGGAGATGGTAGCAGCGAGAAACAGGAAGGAGCTCGGCAATGGCCTTTTCGAAAGCAGCATCCTGATATTCGCCTCGAGTCTGAACCATGGAGAACCAAAGTTTAGATGACAGGACTGGGGACCGCTTATCTACCAAACTCGATGTGATAATGATTAAGCAACTAAATCCTAACATTAACAATTCACTGTTCTCAATACTGGTGTTTCTTATGAAGTTGGATGGACTGTTTGTCATTTTAAGCGAAGCCAAGGGTTGAAGACTCTAGAGGCAGCGGAGCCGATGACGACATTCGTTCGAAATGGGAATTTTTGCTCGCAACCGATACTTCATAATATAAATAAAAGTAAAGATTAAATTCAGTTTTTATTTAAATCGTCAGGTGCTATGAGAGGGAGTGTCATTAAAACATTCAAATATATATAAAGAACAGTAAATTATATTTCATACACTGACTTCTATGAATCGCTTGATTTACTGGTTCTGCTCGTGGAAAAGCTTATATAAGAAGGGCGTGCCTGCTTACTTCGTGAATCCGAGAAAAAGTTAAGTCGTAAACTTGGTTTTGGAGAAATATTTGAACACCAGAAGTGAAATTAACAGTTATTGTTCGCCAACCTTTGTAAATAGACTCCAGTCTACTGTATTAACTAATACTTGAGTGAGGGAATAATATTTAATTTAATTAAAATTGCAATGGAGCGCACGCTCCAGTTGAAATTTACCTACACACCCATCTTCACCCTTTCCTGTACCCACCTACATTTGCTCTCTACAAATGTAAATTCTTTACGTTTTTTGTGAATTATTCATCAATTCTGTTGGTAACTTATTCCAATCCCCGACACCCTTACCTAAAAAAGATAATCTTCCCACATCCTTGTGCCTGAAATCGAGTGCCCGCTTGTGGTCACGGCCATCTTTCCCCTTCCGTGCATTACTTTTAATCCTTACACCAAGGAAGGACGAGACAGTGAAAATTATGCTAGAATTATATATCGCTTAAAAAAACTCTCCAGCTATCGGGAAAGAGTCGCCTTGCTTGCATTCAAAACCGTAAACAATAAACAGCTAACCTCCGTCACAACCACATAAATTTACGTTTGTTCATAGTGAACATTAGAACACTTTTCAGCTCTGACACCTACAATTTTTTTAAAAAATATTTAAAGTATAATCTAGATTCTGCTTGACAACTGCGGTACTGATATGCAGACAATCATTATCAAGCGAGACAGAGAATTCTGTGCAAGCAACAGTATAAAAATTTTCTCGGTTTCCTATAAAACTATACTCAAATCTCTCAAGCCTGTAACAAGTATACCTGCAATGAAATCGGGTACGATATAACAAAACTATTATTTCACCACATTCAAATTATTTTCGGAATTCTTGTTACTGAACGAAACGTTTCGAATTTTTCTGAATTAATATTTCATTCTTTTAAGAAAAATATTCTTTTAATTAATTTATGCTAGCTAAAAGCAAGAAATGTTACGTTTAGAGTGTATAGTCTTCATCTCAAATAGTGTTTTCTATCTAAACATTAATTATATTGATTATTTCGATTTTCGATAGCAATAATCTGATAAAAGTGATGTTTTATGAAAAGCTGAAAGAATATCATGCTATTTTAAAATGAACTGCCTTCACATTGTTTCAGTCACCTGTCAACAAAAAATATCGAATAAAAAATAAATTAAACAAATAAATAAAAAAATTAAATAAAAAATTACTCCAAAAGTAAGATTGAAAAACTTCACGAAACCACCTACCATTTATAATTCAACAGACAGACACAAGTGATAGTAACATGAAGATGCATGGGAGAAATTTGGTGTTATGATAAACTGCAAAGAGTACATCGTTTATAAACAATATGTAAGAAGACGAGAAAGGGTATTTTACCTTTTGTGCTAGTGAAACATGTCGCTGTTGATAAATGAGCTATATAAAACTCCATTCACCTTCAATTTTTTAAAAATATATTATAAATTCTAATCGTAAAATCAATTTATTTTTGTGTCATTTCTGATATATAATTATTCCTTACAAGAAGATCAGAAAAACGGAGAAGTAAATCGCCTGATTAATTTTTAAACTCCGAAATTTTTAATGATAAATTTCTTTGGTTTCATCCTTTACTGGAATACCTCTATCCATTATGCCTCTAAGCCAACATTACACACTATTTATGAAATTCCTTACTGGCCCAGTGAGTGGTACACAAAAGTGTCGTCGCCCTCGTGGGTGATCTGGTCCAGGAAAGTGACTGTTCCGGTCTCCAGCTGGAGTAGACTCCCTCCAGGGCCAGCTATGGCACGCGCCGCTGAGCACATTCTGGCTCACCGGGGTTGCCCCGAGGGTAGAGAGATCGATCAATCGATCCATCGCTGGTGCTGGAGGGGGGGGGGGGCATCCGCTCTGTTTGCCTCCTTCCTTCTTTGTGGCGCACGAGCCATCTGCTGCGAATTAAACCGGCAGTGAGCAGCACGCGGCATAACCAGCGCCTGCACGGCCACCTAGCGCCGGCTACCGCAAACGAGCGTCGCGAAATGTTGGCAACATTGGTTACGACGCCATCTTCGAGACAAGTCGCTGTGTCCAAGATGGCTGTTGCTCTACATCATGTTAACCGCTGTGTTCAGTTGAATATGCAGTTTACTGAAGTTGCTGAGACCACAACACTTCGCATAAGGTTTTGAAGAACTTGGTTTTAATTCTTCAGAAATGATATTCAGAATATGACAGATCTCCAGTTAAGTTTGGAGTACTGAAGTATTTGAACGGCTGAAACTTCTTTTGTTCCATTAGTTCTACATTCTTAGTCCATCAAAGATGACGAAGCTAGTATCTACACTAAATAATGTCTGAATCATATAAATAGTTCCTCAGTTCGATTAAACAGTGCAGATTTGCCTGCACTAAATGCTTTTGTACTTCATTTCAGGAAGTAATATATAGAAAATATTGTAGTTTTAATACATGCTAAAATAGATGAGGAAAATATTTCTACCGGTGTCGTAGAGTTCAACAAAAATTAACTATCAATAATTACTTTTTTAAATGAATGAATACAGCCTAATACAACTGACATTAAAATTCTCTATGAAACGATAGAAAATCTATCTAAACTAGCTTTGATATTTTCTTTCAATATGTCATTGCCGTTAAAGGTTTGATTGCTAATGGAGTAGTAAAAGAATTTGGCTCCATATTCTTAATTTGGCAAAAAGTTATTGCGAGATTTTTTGAACGGAATTCCAGTACTGCTATAGACTGACAACGCATATCGAAGGAGCGGACTCCAAGAAATATACAAGCAATTTTCCATAACTGAAAACATTGCAACATTTGTATTCAATGGAGTATTTTCTGATTTTTAAGAAGCTCAATCTTGACGCTTTCGAAGTAGTTCTCTTCATATTCGCTCCGCGAAATCCAACATTTCTTCTAAGAAAATAAACATTCAGTACATCCGGCTTCATACTGATATTATTAGCAGTAAAGGATTTTAAGTGGTGAGGTTGTGACAGACTCGCAAAAATCCCAACCTATTTCACGATTTTCTTCCATTAGACCAGTGAACCGGTTTCGAGGTTCCTTGCATCCTTTGCTATTAGCTACGACTAAAAATAAATGCACTGTTATGGTGGTTACACGTTTTGGTGAACGTGCAGCTGTGTTTACTCCTTTAGGCTGGATCACATAGGTGTTTTTCAAGATTCTACAGCCCCTGTACTTCCAATGTGAGGTGGGAGCCTTTGAGACATGCTATTATTCTTATAACAATCGTTATACATAAGGAGATATGAAAAGAACTTTGCAAAAATCACAGCAGAAGGGAGTACAACGATACAGATGGAAACGGCATACTTCACATTTATTTGGAGAAAGCAAAATGTCTTTTAATTAAGACGATTTTATTTTGTTAGTCCGTATAATGGTCAGTGCACCAGTTTATTATTCTAATTGCCAAAAATACCTGATTCATCTCAGACAAAATAAAAGTTCTGAATCTGATCATTTAAGATTCGGGAGAGAATAATGGACAAGGAAAGTGTAGGAATTCGACCGTGAATTTTTGACGGAATAATGGTGGAGTTCACCTGCAGTGATTTGCGAAAACTGAGAGCAATCGAAATCTAGATTGTCGACTTGGCGGTCGAACCCGTGTCCTCGTGAATGTCAGCCCCAAACGTCATCAATCACCGAGTACGTTCTTATCAAGAAATTTCTACGTACTTTAAGAAACATCACATATCGAGTAATTACAGTTTAAAACATTATAATTAAAAAATACTGATTCAAAGTTTTCAGAACTGGAGAATTGTGAAGTACAGAGAAATCAAAATTGTAAACAAATAATTGACTCTCGAAATTTGTGTGTATAGCTCTGTGTTTTTGCGACATAATTTTTGCTAACACGGTAACCTTGGTCACAATTTTCTGCTGCAAGAGAGAAGTCACCGAACGTACTTAGCGACGACAGTGTATTTAAGCAGTTTACACTAAATTTTACTTTTTCACTTTTTTTTCGTAGATGAATGAGGTTAACCAGTGTTTCTCAACCTATGGTCTGGAGGATGGTTTAGGAGGTCCGCTGTCAGAATATTATAAATTAGATACCGTACTCGTCCATTATAAACCAAAGAGCGAATATATGTTATAACCACAACTATTTAAAAGCCATGGGTAATTCAATGAACAGGCAAAAATCAGGCATTTACGGTATATGAGATTAAGACAGCATTGTTCCTACCATTGTCTATTCATTAAATATGTTTCCATCGTTTAAGGATTATGTTAGTGACAGTTTTTTTAGGGTCTTGTAGTAAGTGTGAGGGACGGCGGTACGTGGTAGGCTTGGTAACTTAAGAGTGGTGAAATAAACAACAATAAAAGTTGTCAGGTTTTGTTTCCCTTATTTTATTTTGTACATGTAGATCCTGGGCCGACGTCAGGGGGGGGAGGGTGTAAGGGGGTGAAATGTACCCGGGCCCGCCCGGCTGACGGGGGGCCAAATCATCGGCTGTAGGGGCCCCCCCCCCCGCTCGATAAGTTTCAGAACAAAAAAAAACCTACAGTACCGATATTATTCAATTTGTTATTAAATATTAAAAGTCTGCTTAATATTTCACTTCCATTATTACACTGAAGAGCCAAAGAAACTGGTACACCTGCGTAATATCATGTAGGGCCCCCGCGAGCACGCAGAAGTACCGCAACACGACGTGGCATAAACTCGACTAATGTCTGAAGTAATGCTGGAGGGAATTGACACCATGCATCCTGCAGGGCTGTCCATAAATACGTAAGAGTTCGAAAGGGTTGAGATCTCTTCTGAACAGCACGTTGCAAAGCATCCCAGATATGCTCAATAATGTTCATGTCTGTGGAGTTTGGTGGCTAGTGGAGGTGTTTAAACTCGTAAGAGAGTTCCTGGAGCCACTCTATAGCAATACTGGACGTGTGGGATGTCGCATTGTCCTGCTGGAATTGTCCAAGTCCGTCGGAATGCACAATAGACATGAATGGATGCAGGTGATCAGCCAGAATGCTTACGTACGTTTCACCTGTCAGAGTCGAATCTAGATGTATCATGGATCCCATGTCACTCCAACTGCGCACGCCCCACACCATTACAGAGTCTCCACCAGCTTGAACAGTTCCCTTCTGACATGCAGGGTCCATGAATTCATGAGGTTGTTTCCATGCCCGTAAACGGCCACCCGCTCGATACAATTGGAAACAAGACTCGTCAGACCAGGCAACATGTTTCTAATCATCTACAGTCCAATGACGGTGTTGACGGGCCCGGGCGAGACGTAAAGCTTTGTGTTATGCACTCAGCAAGGGTACACGAGTGGGCCTTGGGCTCCGAAAGCCCATATCGATGTGGTTTCGTTGAATGGTTCCCCGCTGACACTTGTTGATGGCCCAGCATTGAAATCCGCAGATATTTGCGGAAAGATTGCACTTCTGCCACGTTGAACGATTCTCTTTGGTCGTCGTTGGTCCCGTTCTTACAGGATTTTTTTCCGGACCCAGCGATGTCGGATATTTAATTTTTTACCAGATTCCCGATATTCACAATGCACTCGTGAAATGGTCGTACGAGAAAATCCACACCTCATCGCTACTTCGGGGATGCTGTATCCCATCTCTCGTGCCCCGACTATTATACCACGTTCAAACTCACTTAAATCGTGATAACCTGACATTGTAGCAAGGCGTTGCCGACCGCAGCGCCGTACTCTGAGTGTTTACATATCCCAGTGTTTGCATACGCATGCCTATACCAGTTTCTTTGGCTCTTCAGTGTATCGTAGGAATTCAAAATATGCTTTAAGATTTATTATGTTACTAGTGTATTACGCACGTGACCGTTTTTTGTGTAAGGTCATGGGTCTAGAATAGCTTCCGTTTTTGTGGTCGAAGATAATTACAGATAGAACTGATGTGGTAAAATAGGAACTTGACTTGTGTTTCACCCTAAAGATTCACTCTGCAGAATTTGAAGAATTTCTGTTTAGTTTAAAGGGAGTGCGATTATCCATCGCAGCAACAATTACTTCGAAAGCATCACTTAGTTCTGGATTAAGACTGGTCAAACATCCATAATGTAATCTTTGGTCTACGTATCCGTAGCGGTCAGAGAACCTACTACAGATTCACATTATTAAATAGCTGAGCACCTCCGAAGAAATTGATTGCCAGAATTCTCGGTTAGGTCCGACCTCTGATGTCCACTTTAAGTAACCTAATAACTCATGTCCAGTTAACTCGAAAAATACCATTAACGAAAGTGGTGAGGAAAATACGTATAAAACAATTAAACCATAATGTATAAACTTGGCCAAGAAGCAACATAAGCGGAAGTTTAAATTTAATTGGAATTAAGGATAGGCATTCGTTCATACAGCAGAGACTATGAGTAATTTAGGTTTTATTTAATTTTTTATGTTGCATTCATCAGCGATGTTTTATTAAAAATTAGTTCCATGTTTTTTTCAACCATAAAGTTTATCCATTTTATTAACTATGAAATGCTACGAAAAGAAAACTTAATGACTGTATTCTGGCAGTTAATTTCATAGCAGTTACTTAGGAATTAAATTGTAAAGACAACCTCAAGTTTCTAATATCTCTGGTCTCTGTTAATTTGTGAACGAAGGCCGGTGTGAGACGTCATCGTTTTCCAGCCAATAGCTATCAAGGTGGGTGAGTGTTCTTAAGAAATTATATAGTAAATAAGGGTGCAATGTAATATGGCCGAGATATTAATAAAGTACACTTAGGTGTAAAGTGTAAATAAGTTAGTGATCTGAAGCATAATTTTTGTCAATTTACTGGTCCTTGGGTTGAAAAAGGTTGCGAAACGCTGAGATAAACTAAAGTAAATATGCATGAAATTGCTAGATGGAAGACACCGTGTGATATTCCACCCCGTGTCGTTGCTTGACCTACAGCTTAACTTGAAATCCGAACCACGGAGCGTCCAAACAAATCAAATCCGTTCTGAATTTCTCAAAAACAAATTAAAAGAAGTGGTGCTATCGTTGCACGTGTTATTTCACAGAAGCCAGAGGCTTCTAATCGAGGGAAGACAGAAGATGTCTGAGTAGCTGGGTCTCGAAACTGGCCCTATTTTTTAGGGTTTTGAAGGTTTTTTTGGGTTTATCCTCTAACACTGATTTAATTTCCTGTTTTCCATACGGCATAAGGTTGATTTCTGTCAGAGGCCACTTCTGTAGTAGCTGCAGAATCGGTATAAGATGCGTTCCACTGTTTGTCGATTCAACCTCATCCTACTGATCCCGTATTCTCAATAAGTAGTTAATCATTGGTTGTAGTCTAGGAGCCGCGCAAATATTGAAGTGTTATGGATTTATGGATTGAATGCTGTGTTATTATCCGTATAGTATAAGAAAAATATACGGTGTAGCTGTTTTCTTAGTAATTCAGATATATTTTGAATGATATATAGGAGTTTTTATCAACTTCTGTTGCACTGAATCATGTCTTACAAATATATTCAAATACGCATTAATAATTATTTCGTTACTGAACAGGAACACATGACTTACCCGGTAACTTTGTAGTGACCTGACTGACACCCTTCGGGGTGACCTTCGAAGTCACTCTGTCCAGCCGAGCGGTGAGACAAGGACAGATTGCCATACGGGAGGCATGGATAAGCGTCTACATAGAAATCGACGATTGTTAAGATATGAGTATTGTGATAGGATTATTACTTGGAAAATCAGAGCTAATCATTGCTGAATATTTACACGTTTATTTACATCAGGATTCTGAAGGCATGAATACCAACAACTCTACAAATATTTACACAGAAATGGAAACAGCTGTGAATAACATTTACTATCACTATTACTGTCTGAAACTGATAATAATGGTGCAGTGGGGCCTTGCTAACCAACAGAAAGATTATGGGAATGAGGAAAGAGATAGTGTGAGATTTGCAACATGCGTACCTCTAACCCAAAACGACCGGACTATTGTAATACACTGGAACTTCTGTCTAACTATTCCTATCCGCTTCCATATACAACTCTTTCTCAGCAGAGCCTACCTGCTGGGTTGCCGTAGAACATCTCTTGGGCTGCAATGGCTCCGTTCCGAGGCGGAGCCCGGCAACTTCTCGCGTCGACTCCCGGCTGCACAATGCGACAATCAGCTCTGCAGACAGACAGACAGACAGTCCTGGCTGTGGTTAGGGTTTTACTGTGATAACCTCCACCTCACTCCAGGGCAAACCCTAACATGCGGTAATAATGACAGCTTGCGTTCTGGTTTCGGCGCTTGACAATTGACGAATAGCTGACTCGTGTTTTACTTTCCCGGTTGTGGCTCTCGTAACATTGGTTAATTTTGCTCGCTCACTTGTCCTCGATCACAACCCAAACAAATGTATAAATTTCAGAAGTAAAACCTCTAGTTTTAATACAATTTATGCGTTCTCTTTCTTATATGTAACTAGCCTCGTACCCGCGACTTCGTACGCGTGGATTAAGAATTTTTTTGCCAGAATTAAATATAAAAAGTTGTTGGTAACGATGGATTGGTCCCAAACAATATCGAGTAGGCATAATATGACAGGAAAGCTGTCACTATATCATTCTACCGTCGAACCTGCCTCTTGAAGAGAATCAATTTCCAACATATTTCTGTCACTATTCGATAAGATTTCAAAATTTCGTGACTACAACTGTTAATCATACTGGAAAAAATATCCTGTGCCCTTCATACAGCTTTCCTTATAAAATTCCATCACACCGATATAGCCATATAGTCGACAAAACGTAACAAAAAGACAGAGACTTACTTCCGTATTTATATTAGTATTACTGTGGTTCACACTCACACACTGACTGCGAACAACATCTGAGGGATCATTATAACGTAAAAAAGTGTACACCAACAAAATCGCAAGACTACCTACGATTTGCCTCGAAATGCACCCCTAACTTTATAATATCTACAGTTTAACATTCAATCCAAATAACCTACGGCCCAGGCCTGACTATCACGATGAAAAAATTTTTTTTAAAAATCTTGGCCCCCACGGAGACTTGAACCGGAGACCACAACGTTCGTAAGCAAGCTCTTTAGCCACTGAGCTGCTAGGTCACTACACGGAAACACGGTCTGGAGACGTCCACATCCAACGTGTCTGTCTATCGCCGTATTTCGAAGTTATGACACAACATGTGTTACTTATACAGATAATCTTTCAACCAAATGTAGACAATATTTTCTCCTTGTTTCAAAGGATAAGTGCGCAAAGTTTCATCGAGATCGTATGAAAACTGTGGATTTGTATGAAGAACAAACAAACCAACAAACAAACAAACATTCATCTTTATATATAAAGATAACTGGGGTTCACACTCACACACTGACTGCGAACAACACCTGAGGGATCATTATAACGTAAAAAACTGTACACCTAAAACATTGCAAGACTACCTACGATTTGCCTCCCATTGCACCCCTAACTTTCTAATATCTACAGTTTAACATTCAATCTGCATTACCTACGGCCCAGGCCAGACTCTTACGATGAAAAACAATTTTTAAAAATCTTAGGCTGCACGGAGATTTGAACCGGAGACCACGACTCGCGTACGCAAGCGCTTTTACCACTAAGCTGCCAGTCCACTTTGCGAAACTCGGTATGGAAGCGACCATATCCAATGTGTCTGTCTATCGCCGTATTTCGAAGTTATGAGACAACATGTGTTATTTATACAGATAATTTTTCAACCAAATGTAGACAGTATTTTTCTCCTTGTTTGAAAAGGTAAGTGTGCAAAGTTTCATCGAGATCGGATGAAAACTGTGGATTTGTATGAAGAACAAACAAACAAACAAACATACATTCATCTTTATATATAAAGATTGTAAATAACGTTGAACATATTTGTGATAAGACTCTTTTGTGCTTGACATTCGTTGATTACGATTTGAGAAGAAAAATTTATCATTACGACAGCTGCCGCCGATCACGTGCTTCACCCCTACTCCTGCTTTACTTGGCCACAGTATCTGAGACGAAACAGAAGTTAAAAAGTGTTATTTTACCGATAAACCTTTTCGGAAGTGCCATAGCGAAGTGAAGAAGCCTTCCGCAGCGCCGTGTAAGAGGCAATTAACTACACTCATGAGTAGGCCTGATGCAGATCTTTCAGGCGCTGTATCTGTAAAGTAGGTGTTTTTTGAGCAAGTGGAGATTGCTAATGCATTTTCGAATACAAGAACAGTACTGACGAGCTGAGAATACTCCTTAATAACTCAGATGTTATGAACAATTTTACAAGGGTTCGAAATAAACTTAAATTCTGACTAACCTTGCTATACTTGAGCAGTATGATCCCACATACTGTTCTAGGTAGCGCGGCGATAAGAGAGAAATGCTTACCAAATCTTTTTCCATCGATTGATCTTTTTGTATGAACAGGTAAATAATTTCTAATATTTTCTTACCTCGTAAGACTGATTTGAATCCTTCATTAGTTGAAATATATCCTAATGTTAACAACTATAATAATAATGACCTGGTGACAATAATTCTATTGGCTGCCCATTCCGCCCCTGCCGTAACTGTCTTAACCTAACCCCGTAGTCCTATCGGGTACAGAGGACCTACAGTTTAACGTGGAATCCGAACTGTGGCAGCGTTCAGCCATACTTCACATTAAACAGAAAACTGTGCCAGAGGTAGAGGTCGGGTTAAGAACATACGAAAATCCTCGCTGAGACAGGGATTTGAACCTGGAACCTTTCCATCCCCAGCCAGATACCTTAACCACAGAGCCACCAGAACGCTCTATTTCCTATTGTACAGCGCCCCAAAATATTTCTTCCTGGTTATACGCATATATGTCACATCACCACGATTTTACATCATATTACCTTTACTATAATTGTTGAACACAAGATTATTCGCTGATTGTACACTTATGAAGACGCATCAACATACCCTTTCAAAACATGTAGAGCAGATAATTGCAGTTTTTGGTTTGTTGTCATCCCTTTCTTGTGACATATATTTCAAGCGATCTGTCATTTAGTGGTTCCACATGAGGATTGAAAGTGAAATAGCTCTCTTTTCTATTTGCTTTTCAATCAAATTTTTATATTGCTCTTTACACAGGTCGCAGATTAAAGAAGGTTTACATAATTTGGTCTGTACTGCTATTAGTGAAAACATAGATTAGCGTGTTTCTGGTGACAGAGATTCGATCTGCCATTCATTCCATCTCTTTCGTGGTTGGACCTACAGTTTAACATGGAATCCGAGCCAAAAAATGTCCTGACGTAGCTCATATACTCAAACATGACTCTTAAAATTTCCTGGCTCTTTACGATGTTTGATCCCGCCACCGAACCCCCAATACCTGATAGCTACCTCCTTAACTAGTGAACCACCAAAGCACTGACTGCTAACAGGAATTAAGTTATTCTGAGTTCACACGTGTTGTTACTTGCAATAAGCCGAGCGTGGTGGGTGAGCGGTAACGCTCTGACCTCGCTTTCGGGAGGATGCGGGTTTGAATCCCCGTCTGGCCATCCAGATTTTGGTTTTCCATGGTTTCCCCAAATAACTTCAAGCGATTACCGGGATGGTTACTCCGAAAGGCCATGGCCAAATTCCTTCCCATTCCTAACTCCCAGTCCTTTTCCGCCTTTAATAATCTCGACGTCGATGAGGCGTAAAGCCAAAAAAAAAAAATGCTTTGCAATTACTTGGTTCTTCATTTCCATTGGTAATCATGAGAGGAGTGGAGACGCAGCCATCTACTCTAGAATAATATATGATGACCAACTGTTTGTATACAAGCATCTGCTAACTCTCATGATAAATAACTTTCGATATCTGAATATATTTTCAATTTTTATTCTTTCTCAAAACTAAGGAGTTGAGGCATCATTATAATTGAGGACAAAGTAATATTATTAAACATAGCCGGGATCATGATAAGATACGATTAAAACCATCCATTCGTCTCTCCAGAGATTATAGTCAATTGGAATGTTCATTAAAATATTTTGCTTAGAATATTATCGATTTTGGAATCAAATTGCAAACAAAGTTATTTTAAAATATCACTTGTTTTTGGTCATCTTCCATTAAAATATTACATAGTCCGCTCTGATAATTCATAGCAAGGAAAATCTATGTAAGATTTTTTTTTTTTTTTACTTTATCCATGATATATGGACTTTGTGAAAGTCTGTAACTGTTTAATATAATAAGGTATGCAAATAATTTTCTGCTACACAGTTACTTTAATAAATTATTATTTATTTAATTTATTATTTAATTTATTTTATTGATATGCATTTAGATGTAACTTCAGCAGCTGTTTGTTTTGTAGATCTTTCTTCCTATGTAGTTGCTTTATTTCGGTATTTATCCATAGTTTTTCAGCTTTCTGTTTGGTTATATTGGCTGTGTAGCTGTTTCGTCCTGTTTTGACTTTATGTAGTTGGGAATTAGGCCTAAGCTCTTGCACTGCATGTTGAACTTTAGATGTGCTATTGTTTTGAAAACTTTTATTTTAGTGTTTTTATATTTATAGATTACTTTCATTGAATAATAATTTATTAAAGTAACTGTGTAGCAGAAAATTATTTGCATACCTTACTATGTAAGATATGCCTAGAAAGTCGAAAACAAGTCATATAAAGCAATCATAAAGCCTTTTCTAAAAGCGAAGATTAACTTTTTCAGTTCTATCAGTATTTGAAAGACAGTGTCTCCATGATGGCACACGAAGAGACTTAAGTCAATTTCTGTTAATTCTTAGAGAGACAGCAATAACCTTATCTTCCTAGGTACTTGGTACCTCACTTCTTGTTCGCACACATTTATTCACTTCTTTTCTAACAAATTTGAAAATATGTAATAATTAAGGTTATGAAATGTATAAGAGTTATGTTTTCTGGATTCGATTTCCCGTTATCGGCATCATTCTGCATCACTGGGTATAACTATTGAACTTACAATTCATCAGATAGGTGTCGTCTACTAAACCAGTCTGTGTCAATTAAGAAATGATATTCTTGCAGAAAACTTAGAGAGCAGGATTAAGGTCAATAGAGTGGCGACGGCGCATGTAGTTCGCAGACTTATTCTGTGCGAGATATTTTTTGTTGGTGAACTGTGTAGTTTATTAAGCGGAGATTTTGGACCGTTGTAACATTCCTGCCTCCCTATCGTTAATACTTCTCAGCTAATTTGTTTATTATCGGACTTCTCTTTGCTGAAGATTTACTGCATTCACTTTTAGCAATAGCAAAACAGTAGGTGAAGGGAACATTACAAAAATAAAATACCTGGATAGATAATGAACCACACAAAATCAGATTATATTCGGTCCAACTTAATCGCATAGATACCAAGGTCTACACTCGAAATAGGAACTCGTGTTCAATCAAGTAACCAACAGTCACACAAAGGCCTCTACACACTTCATCTTAATGTCCTTAGTTTCCTTCGCTTCATAACCGTAGCGAGAGTGAGTTCTTTGGTAAAGACACAGAGAGAGAGGGAGAAACATAAGTGGACTTACATCTAGCATTACCCCTCTGGATCACGACTAACCAATACTGAGAAGACTGGGAGCCCTGTTGTATTCCGGTGGGCCTTAAATACCCTTTGGGTAACTGTAATTTGGATTGTCTGATGTCTTTTTGGAGGAGCACTGCCGGCTTTGACTTCATAACTTCCCAGGTGCTGTGTGTACAATCTTTGCGGAATGGGATAATACATTGGCTCCCACAGATACTACCCCTCCAAAAAGACGCCTTTTCGTGTTCATGGGTTGGCGACTGGGGCACAACCTCCTCCGCGCCAATCGAAATGGTGGGAAGGGGGTGACTGACCTCTAGGTTTCACCTTGCTGCGATAATGGCAGCTGCAGCCGCCTGATGAAATTCCTAAACTAAAATACATTGCCTGGCTCACTCTCGCTGCCGCAATTTAAAATTGTTAATTACATTATTTATTGACTATTTAACCCTATCCCTAAGGTTCGTTCCCACGGCGCGTGGTAGGCAGGAGACACCTTTCATCTTCTACCGCCTGGCGGTGGGTCGAAGCGCGCGCAATCCTTAACATATGCGGCAAAGATGACAGGCATTCCCTAGCACGCGCCGAGGGACACGCTATGGGAACGAGGCTTTAGAGTTCCTACTTCTAATTTTTCGCACTTTTACCCCATGTACATGTCTTGTGGCATCACACCGTTCCGGCTTTCGCCTTCATAGCTGCAGAAAACCGCCTAAAAACCGCAGTAAGGACGGCTGGCACGCGGTGACCTGAGCTCGCACGCGGCTCCATTGTACATCCCTGATCCACTGTGCGGCTCCTCAGCGCACTAAGCCACACTGGCGGGTACCTGCGGTCAGTGGTCTCAAACGTCAAAATGCGAAATCGGTATATTTGTACCATAAATCGATATATGAAAAAAATACAACTCCAGTAACCATAATTTGCGTGGTAATTCGGCACAAACAAATGATGTACAAAGATGAAACGAATGGCATGTGCACTTAAGCATAAAAATTTTGCTAATTTCACTTTGCAGCAATATTAAAACAGAATTATTACGCTTCATCATTGTGTTCGATCCGTCAGGTGCAAAACCCATTAGATTATTTTTATACGGAATATCATTGCTTCTGAAAAAGTTTACATTATGTTCAAATAAAGAAACTGCGTCGGCAGCTTCTAATGGAATAAGAGCTAAAAAAACAATCTTTGGTTTGATGGTTTTTTGCATATCTCACGAGTAAAAGCACTAGTGTTTGGCTGTGCTAAGATCACTGGACTTGTCAACAATAAGCAGATCTGCACATAAATTATCAAAAATTTCTTTGCCTATTATCTGATCAATAATGGCGTTAGCTTTCGTCGTCGAACGTTTTATTTCTTCTGCAATTTTTGAATGGGGTCAACGGACTGAATCAATTTCGATAGGTACATTATGTTTCGCAACAAACGAGGCTGATAACAATGTAAAGAACGAAATGATTTTACCATTCTTACTTTGTAAATCAAGCTTTTTAGTTTTTGTCATATCTTTTACCGAATGTGCTTATGAAGAATAGTGTTTCTTGAAATCGTCATTCCATAATGTAATATTAATATCCTTATTAAAACTCTTAAAATAGGCATCGTTTGTGCATTATGACTTTTTGCCACCAACCTGAAAATTCTTCTTCCCGTTCTTTTCTATAAAACTAAAGGTATTTTTGTTTTTATACTCGCTCTTGCACTCAGTTCTTCCTCTGACGACATTCTGGTTTAGTAACTCGGAGAAAAATTTTTTTCTAGGTGATGAAAACTAATTAACGAATAAAATCCGAATCCTCGTTTATATAGACAAGCGAATTATCTCTGGAATCCCCTAAAAATGTCGAAAATGTAGGGTACCAGCGTATTCTCAAAACGATATTTGGAACATTCTGCAATAGATAACTACTTGTCATTTAATCGATAGTGGAATTCCTAGTAAAACATAAAAGAGGACTGCCAACTTGAAAATGTAAAATTGGTAAACAATTTGTGAAAAATTCCTTGTATTCACAGAAATCGTGGAAATATCGTTACATTTCGGCACGACAGGGTCCTTTTCGAAGATGACTACATGTTGTTATAATTAATCAGGGTTAATTATTACGTACCCTCTGAACGCGTAATATATGTTGTTTAAAATACCTCCCAGCTATGGAAAAACATATCGTCACTGTAACTTAGAGAATGACTAACTGTTAGCACGCGTGGACTTAAAATTTTATTGCTAGACTTGGATATACAAAGCTGAAAGTTACCTAAGATACGTCCCAAACAACACCGAGTCGACATAAATTGACGGGAACGCCATCGATATAACATTCTAACATCGCACCTGTCTCATGACTAAAACTGTTATTCATACTGGAAAAAATTATCCTATTTCCTTCCTAAAGTTACAAAGCATTTCCTTGTCATCGGTATAGACATATAGTTGTCAAAAGGTAATAAAAAGACGGAGACTTAGTTTCGCATATATAACATTATTAGTTTGGATCACACACATACTGTCTGTGGAACCAGTATAGCGTGAATAAAGTAAACGCTTAAGGCACTGTTCTACCGCCTACGATTTGCCACGCCTTCCAGCCCTGAATCTATGGGACCTACATTTCAATATAGCATCCTTACTACAAAATCCCAGGCTTGGCTCAAACTATGAAAAACAATTCTTAAATTTTTTTTGCACCTAGCGGGGTTTGAACCCGGAGCAAGCACCTCACCCACTGCACTACCAGCCCTCTCTGTCGTTACGCATTACAGAGACGTATACATATTATGAGTCCGTCTTTCACAGTTCAGATAGTTTTCATAAATCTATTACTATTACTATTACTCTGCGATTCACTAAAAGTGTGTAGCAGAGGGTGCATTCAATGACAATATGTATTATCTATACAGAAAATAGATTCCTACGTCCGTCCTAATGTCAAATAGCATCTCCTTGTCAAATTTAATCACGATCAGATTAGCCGTTTAGTCCAAGAAATGTAACAAACAGACAGAGTTCCTTTCGCATTTATATTAATAGTATAGATTCGCGTCGTTAACCCATTTTATCTATCCATCTACCGAGCGTGGTGGTGTAACAGTTAGCGTTCTGGCGTCGCATTCGGGAGGACGGCGGTTCGAATCGCCGTCCGGGCATCCAGATTTGGGTGTTCCATGACTTCCCAAATCACTCTAGGCAAATGCCTGGATGCGTCCTTCAAAAGGACACGGCCGAATTCCTTCCCATTCCTTGCCCCCCCCCATCCTTTCCCGTCTCGAAAGACCTCGCTGTTAAGAGACGTTAAACACTTAAAAAAAAAAAAAATCTGTCCATCTCGCTGGTAAAACCACATATTGCACACTGAGCCAACGAAAGTGAGAATATGTAGCACCAAATTGTGTTGGCATTACGCGTGACATCCGTTTAATCGCAGGAGAGTAGGAGTACCCCACGGCGGGTTGCCTTTGTCTCGGTCTGGTCTGCGCAGACCAGTGGCTCCGCCATCGACGCAATGAGGCGGCGCAGAAGGCCAGGCCGCTGCGTTCGACAGATAGTAATGGCGGCCGCGGACGATGACAAATTGTTATCTGCGCTGCCAATCACAGCTGGCCTCTGCCCGGAAGCAGTCCTCCCGCACCAGATCGATGCCGCGGCGGCAGCAGCCAGCGCTGATCAATCCACCTGCTGGGGTAGCCGCGTCCGCAAACAGGCTCTTACCAGACGCGCTACTGGCAATAATTCCTCCGAAGATGCAAATTTTTCGTTGTAATTGATTTATTCTTCCACTGAAGTTAAGGGATTGATTAATTCTTTAAACTTTCTCACTGGTAAGGTTGTTTCGTAAATGATATAGACGATGGTAAACTTGAATTTAGAGAGCGACAGTAAAATAATAAATTGATCAAGCACGATAAGCAAACTGAGCGCCTGACCTATCAAGGACTACGTAAAAGTGTTTGAAAATGGAGGCAGGGACAGCTTCCAAAACGTCACCAGACGATTCGAATTTGACGCGACTAGAATCCAGAGGTTTTTCTACAAAAGGGTACATAGATTTCTAAGAATTAGGTAACTTCTCTCGCTGTCATTGCAGCGCGTTATTATATCTATATGCACTTAACCTTCAGGATGCATACAAATATGGGCACCAGCTGGTTCGCGTGTACCTATTGACTGTTAAGCCCTGTTTTCCTAGCAGCCCATTGTTTGAGCAGTGTACGACGTATTACGCTCAGCGTGGTAAGTTGCCCACTACTTCCCACTATTTGAAATGGAACTGTTATCTTAAAGACGTTGGTAAACATGGAATGAATATAAATGCAAAGAAGAGTCAGCTTATAAGGTACACAGATAAAAAAAAACTAATGGTTAATTATGATTATAAGTTGGGGAAAGAATTGCTTCATGAAACTTGAAATGTAAATGTCTTGGCATTACATTTGATTACAAGCTTAACTGAGCAGGACACACTGGACAGGTAGTGCGAAAAGGTTTGAAAATACTGCACTTGGTGGAGAGAGTGATGAGGGGATGTACCAGATAAGTAAAGAAATTGGGTTACAAAAATTTTGTCAGACCATTGCTTGAATTTGATGGTGTAGTATGGGACCTATATTTTGGGTATTAAATACAGGGGAGGGAGGGGGGGGTGCAAAGAAAGGCTGCTAGATTTGTCTCTGGAAATTTCCGCAGAACTCAATCGACAATCGATATGATAAAATAGCTGGAATGGATGTATTGGAAGACAGGAGGAGGGTGAAGAGAGCCATGGAAGTGTACAAGACGTATTTTGATGAAGAGGCGTCGAAAGCTGTTGGTTTAAGGATTATAAATAACGCATGGCAGGGAAAAGATGACCACGACTACAAATTGGCACTCGATTTCAGGGATAAGGGTGTAGAAAGATTTTCTTTCATAGGTAAGAGGGTCAGGGATTGGTTAATTTACCACGAGAAAAGATGATAGAATTTAAAGTTTAAATTTGTTGAGAGCAAAAGTAGATGGGTATGGGAAAGGGGGAAAATTGGATGTGTAGGGAAATTGTCACCGGAGAGTGGGCTCTATCACAATTAAATTAAATTAACTTAAACAAGTTACACCTTGACGTGATAAGCTCAGCGCGCTTGACCGACTGCTTTGAGATGTGTCTTGTGTTTTGAGCAAAGTTCAAATTTGTGATCGTAAAATGTCAAAAAGCACGGCAAAGAATGTAATGAAAGTTTGTTTCTCTGCTGACGAAACCAAAGACTTAATTTAGTTTGTACAGAACCATGCAATTGAAAAAAAGGAATACAAGGAACATTTTAAAAGTTGCCTCGAAGAACTTGTGAGACCAGTATCCCAAGAGAGCGACAGTGAAAATTTCTTATTTTTTAAAACCGTGGTCGCTATTGTAAAAAAAATCCGACCAACATCGCCTCTTAGACAAATCTAATTTCTTTTTAAATAATTACAGAAATCTAATTACTGAATCAGCAGTCGCCACTCCCAAATGTTACCGGATTTACAGAGATATTGTATGATAAAAACAAGGCTTTTTGGTATACATCTTTATATATAAAGATGAATGTATGTTTGTTTGTTTGTTGGTTTGTTTGTTCTTCATACAAATCCACAGTTTTCATCCGATCTCGATGAAACTTTGCACACTTATCCTTTGCAACAAGGAGAAAAATACTGTCTACATTTGGTTGACAAATTACCTGTATAAATAACACAAGTTGTCTCATAACTTCGAAATACGGCGATAGACATCACGTTGGATATGGTTGCCTCCGTACCGTGTTTCCGCGTAGTGGGCTGGCAGCTTAGTGGCTAAAGAGCTTGCTTACGAACGTCGTAGTCTCCGGTTCAAATCTCCGCAGAGGCTAAGATTTTTAAAAATTGTATTTCGGTGTAAGAGTCAGGCCTGGGACGTAGGTTATTCGGATTGCATGTTAAACTGTAGATATTATAAAGTTAGGGGTGCAATGCGAGGCAAATCGTAGGTAGTCTTGCAATTTTGTTGGTGTACACTTTTTTACGTTATAATGATCCCTCAGGTGTTGTTCGCAGTCAGTGTGTGAGTGTGAACCACAGTAATACTAATATAAATACGGAAGTAAGTCTCTGTCTTTTTGTTACGTTTTGACGACTATATGGCTATATCATTGATAGTCCGAGCCATTTTTCAAAATTTGAAATATTTCGCGAGCCGCAATTAAATACGTATTTAAAAGGTATACAAAAAGACATTAAATTTTTTTTTACAAAAATTATGTTTATTGATAACATATGAATAAAAGTACAAAATATGTGTACTGAATTTAAATATTAAAAATTAAACATTTATTTTACTTCTCTTGATAATTCTTTAAAATTTGGTGAATAATTGGTGACAGCACTTCTCAGTAATTCTTTGAGATGCTGGTTAGTTAATACTGATCGGTGTTTGGATTTCACGAATTTTAAAGTGGAATAAAATGATTCACATAAGTACGTTGTTCCGAATATTGAAATAATTCGACAAGCAGCCTTTTTTAATTCAGGATACTTCGATTCTGGTACAAATTTCCAAAATTCAGTGATCGGCGTCGACTTATGTTTTAATTGTAGAGCTTGATCTTCTTGCATCTCTATTAATTCTAATTCTCCAGATGCTTTTTGGGTCATAATTACATAGGAAATTGAAAACTCACTTTGAATTATGTTAATTTCAAATGGATTTAGAAAAAAATCAAGAGACGATATAAAATATTTCAAGTACATTTATCGAGAGCCACAAATAATCCTTCAAAGAGCCGCATGCGGCTCGCGAGCCACAGGTTGGCCACCCCTGGGCTATATCGTTGTGATGGAATTTTATAAGGAAAGCTGTATGAAGGGCACAGGATATTTTTTCCGGTATGATTAACAGTTGTAGTCACGAAATTTTGAAATCTTATCGAATAGTTACAGAAATATGTTGGAAATTGATTCTCTTCAAGAGGCAGGTTCGACTGTAAAATGATATAGTGAGAGCTTTCCTGTCATATTATGCCGACTCGATATTGTTTGGTACCAATCATTCTATACCAACAACTTTTTATATTTAATTCTGGCAAATAAATTCTTCATCCACGCGTACGAAGTCGCGGGTACGAGGCTAGTACTTTTATAATGATGCTAATAATAGGGTGTAATGTTTTATTGCTTCGTTCAAAAAGGAAACAAACATGATGAGTGAATTTGTTAATTTTATTATTTGCTCGCTTTCCTTGGAGTTTTAGAGCCAGAGCCAATTTTCAGCTATTCTAATTGTTGACATCTCTCTGTTGCAGCAGGAAGCTTTCAAGTCCTCTTCAATTAGGTTTACAACTAATACACACTCTTATGCGATCAATATAAAATATCTTCTAAACCTTTCGTATTCGTCAATAAGATGGCTAGTTATCAATATTTAAAAAAAAAACTTGTTTACTCTATTTTGATCCATGTCACTGGCCTCCTTTTTGAATTTCGCATATTTTCTAGGCACATATAGTCCTATTCATAATAGTCCATAATATGTTTTAGAACAATAATGCGACCATTTTCCTTCCTTTTCGATCCATTTTGACACACTGAGCCACTATCCATACGTTAATTGAATAGATCAAAGCGTTGCCGAAACACTTATACATTCGCGCCCCTCTGACGTGAATAGGTCAAAACCGGTTCCTGCTACGCAAAAAACGTATCGATAGGAAATCAGGGCTGTAGAGAAAACTAACAACGTCCTGAGACCACCTAAACAATCAGCTATTATTACGTTACTTTTATAACTAACGTCTAAGTCCGGGTTGAACGCAGAGTTACAGCAATTCATTTCTTTGAGCTTACTACAACAGTGACAGAGAATAAAGCGAAAAATCTACATCGACTAAATATAAGTAAACAAAAAAGAAGCAATACTTATTATGTTAATTTAAACGTAATACACAGTTTTCTTTAAGTGTTCTGGAAATTAATTTCTGTGCAGTCGCTTAACTATATTAAACTGTTATTAAATAATACAAATAACCTTGATTTTACGGTACCCTCTCTGGCAGTAATTAGCCCTTTAACGAAGGCCGCGTGCGCTACGTCAGCGATACGATAAAATGACCAAGCTTAGCTTTTTATTAGTGCTGATAATACAGGTATTCCTAATTGCACTCATATTTATAACGATTTTAAATAATAATACAAATAATTTCAAAGTCCTTACAATTACTGGAAGCACTATAAACAGTTTTTAATGAATTGCAACATTTCTGTTTGTTAATATTGCAATATTACAAATCCCTAATTAATAAAAAAAAAATAGTTTAATTCCGACTCATAACAGGGAGAGTGGGTCAAACAGTGTTCGGCATCGAGGAAAAACTTCCGGCTCCATCGCGATTCTAACCTCAGACATTAAATAGTTATTATTCGCTCTATTGACCGAGTAAGAGTGGCACCTTATAAATCGTTTAGCAAAATACTATCGAAACAAAGAGAACCACAGAATTTGTTAATGCGCTACCGTTCATTATGGCTTGACTCTTTAGTGCTACGTACTATGACAGATCACGCATGCAAGAGCTTCTAAGCAGTTCTAGTACGAAGTAGATACGAAAAAAAACTGAGCAAGTACAGTCGGTATAGTACGACTTTGGAGAAACAGAACTAAAACAGTAGTGTTTATTATTTTATTATTCAAAAATAGTAAAATCATTCACAAATTACTACGAACTAGACAAATCACTCTACATCTAGTAGTAATTTTATGGAACAGTTACAAGAAAGGTTTGGGAGACATCTGGAATCAGCAAGTCAGGTTTCAGTTATGCCGTTCTTTTTATTGGTTAATGCGCTTTCAAGGTCCCAGCGTCTCTGAAACATAACTTATAAATGCACATCATCTACCAAAAAATATGTAAAATATTTTATATCTAACGAATTCTTGATGGTAATAATTCTCAGACTATTAAATCTTGTTCTTCTTCAGTTTTTATTTAGAAAGAAGCGATAATTATAACTGAAAACTTTGCAGCAATATTCCGCGAAAAGTAGCATATTCTAAAAATCTCTGTACTTGTTACCATGAAAACACACACTCGATATAGTAGCTCAGCCCACCCCGTTGATTCCGGCACCATGATGGTGTCCGGTGCTTACACGTGATTATCTGGTTCGAATCCTGATAATAGGAGAAATTTTCATCAACAGGACTTGGCCGGTAGATTGTATACTATACTAAAGTGTCCCAAATATCTCCGCAGTACATATAGAATGTGGGCATATGACACTGTTGATGGAGAATCATCCATCGGATGGGAACGTTAAGTCTGGCCGCCCCCTTGGTGTATACCGGAAGAGTAAGTCTGAATGGGGCAGCACCGGGTTTCAACCCCCTCCCTTTCTCATCTCTTAACACAAAAACTCTCTATTTTGAACACATTCATTATCATACTGAGTTACAGCTCCAATAACACATATGAACACATACTGGGGTAGGAAATGGGAAACTAACCCTGTTCGTCTTCCTAAAGCCGCGTTCCCACGACGTCTGGTAACGAAGGCGGGACGGGACGGGACCTCATTAGCCGAAGTGTAGGGACGAGCGCGCGCCGCAGGTTAGCCCTCGCTTACCTCGCCGCCACCTCCCCACCACGTTGCCTAGTGTCGTTTGGCACAGAGCACTTTACAGCAACAGAAGGGGTGCGCACCGCTGCTGCAAACCGATGGCAACAGCGCACCGCAACACACGCCTGTGATGTTTGCTGACTCAGAGTGGGTAGCAGCGTCTCGTCTCCGCTAGCAGAGGCGGCCCTGTTCCCATGGCGTGTGGTTGAGTATTCGTCCCTTCCCGTCCCGTCTCGCCTTCGTTACAAGGGATCGTGGGAACGCGCCTTAATAGTGTGAGCAGGGATTATGTTTACCACTCGAACACCTCTTCATGAAATTGTATGGGTGAATCGGCAAGATTTAACTGCTGTCAGGTATCTTGACGAGATCTTGGAACCTCACGTCCGATTGTTGCGAGGTGCTGTATTGATGGACGATATTAAACGATCTCATAGGGCACGGGTGGTTGACGTTTTCTTGGAAACGAAAGATTTTGCACGCATGGAGTAGCCTGCTCGCTCTCCAGATTTAAATCCCATAGAGCATGTCTGGGATGTACAAGGGAAACGAGCTGCATCACGTCAGAACCCAACAACCACTCTCAAACAATTGCAAGCAGCTCTACAGGAAAAATGGGCGTTATTACCTCAACATGAGATTGATGACATCATTCACAGTATGCCCCGCCGTTGTCTGGCCTTTATTGCTGCCAGAGGTGGTCACACCCCATACTAAGCACATTAACTAGTTGTCGGAATGTGTGGCAAATCCATTGTGTTGAACAAAAACGAAGAACATTTTCGTCTACCTTTAGGCATGTTGCAGTTGTTTATGTTCTATATTGTTTACATTGTTTCTAATTTACTATCACTTCTTTATACTGTTTTGTGGCAAAATAAACGCAACCTTGCAAAAGTTTTGTTTGTTGCTTTAATTTTGGACTTTCCTTATCGCATGACGTACCCCATGATCACCAGACGGCACTGAATCTCGAGGTGGACATAATGTTTTGGCTCATCAGTGTAGCTCAGTTAGTTATAAAAACGATCTTATAAAATTTTTAATGGTCATTTCATATTACTTAATTATTTGTATCAGAGTTCAGAATGTGTTTCTGCTCCATTTGTTCAGCTATATAACAGATAGATCAAAGAAAGAAAAAAATAAACAGGATATCCTTCAAAACATCGCAACATCTGAAGAGCAGTGCAGACATTTCTAATGAGCGGCTTTCCCCGACTGGACGCCTGACCCAGAGTAAGGTCAGATCTCTGGTCGGCAGCTGAGTTCAGCTGATGACCGCTGGAGGGCAGGTGTATCGCACAGATTGCGCGAGCGCTCCGCATCGCTTTGTGCGCGCGTTACTTCCGAGGCGCCGCACACGAAAAGCCGCTATATGAAGCTGGCTTTTCGCACAAAACCCTCCACCCCTCCCCGCCCCGCGCAGCCCAGAAACCAGTTACTATATTTCCCTCGTCCGGAGAGAGGACGGAGAAGAAAAATAATCTCGGGGGAGCTTTTAAAATCTACCGAAGCAGAGGAACCTTTGGATTTTCGTCGAGCGGCTGGTTACGAGATGAGCGTATAGGGGTGTGGGAGGGTGGTTCCATATCTAGATGAGAGCCAGGCGGTGGTCGCCGTTAACATACAAATAGGGGGCGCGGTGTAAGGCTCCATTGTCCACACTAATTGGGGGACAGACAATGGGCGGGAGCCAGTATTGGCGGTCCTGAAAGAGCTCCCGCGCGGCGATACTCTTCGACTAAAGGCCGCCACACGCAAAGACGACCCAGCAACACAATGGGATAGCGCTCGGTACAACGCCGACCGCACCGCGGTTTCCATTACGTTAAATACGAGACCCAATCAATAGCGACAGTATTATCAACACTGCAAGCACCTATAGTTGTAATTTATCCTCTGTAATCAGTAAACAATGAACGTTATTAGCTGAGATATATCAGCTCAGTGTTTGGCAAGTGTTGATACTAATCGATTCTTTGGTTCCTTTCTTGCAATACGATAAAACACGGACACCATAATTTAAAGATGGACGTCGCCTATGTAAATGACATTGACTTTTTTTTAGGCCAGGCAGCATTTCTATTTAATCACAACCACAAAAAGTCAACAATCAGCATTAACAGGTAGTTCAGGTTGATATGCTCCTTGAACCAATATATAACTTTTTACTATCCCAGGCACTATTTCAACGTTACAACAGCAGGTAAAAATCCAACAGTTTAGGCAGCGACCTGGTAGCTCAGTGGTTAAGGCGTCTTACTGGAGATCGAAAGGTCCATGGTTCGAATATTGGTGTCGGCGGGAATTTTCACAAGCCCATAACCCGATCTTCACCTCTGGTTGTGTAATGTGAGGTACGCCAGAAAACATCGGTGATTCCGATGTCACGTTAAACTGTATGTTCTCTCTAGAGCTAGAAACGTAAGCTGTATAGACATCCAAAGCAAACTCAAGTCAAACGAAGGCTTAACATGGTCCTAGCTGGCTCAAACGAACGTATATACATACCCTGGACCGATATTTAAACTGTATTCTGGTCCAGATAGCATTTCAACCTAACCACAGCTACATTCTTGATTCAATCCATGGACAATATATGTCTTTCTCATGGCTCAACCAACATTTAGGCCAGACCACAACAGGAATTAACAAGTAGTATACGTTGAAATTAACCCTGAAGGAATAATAACCAGAAAATAATTGTATAACATTGTGATAACGCTGTGAGCAAGATAATTTCGTCACAGGAGGTTGGTGGTCATATGGAGTTTCTACGTTACTTGTGTCTCTGAGTTTACTACCTTCGTTACGTGGGCGACAGTAAGGCCAAACCAGTGTTGCGAAAATATTTTTAGTCAACTTAACTCGCATAAAATAATCGATGAAATGGCGTAAACAGTTCAGATAGTCTTTGCTCCGTTTATTTCAAGACGTCTAATAAAACGAGGCCTGGTCTTTCGACCATAAATTTAATGAAAATCAATTTTCAAATAGTATTATATGATGGTTTGTAACTTTGTTGGTGGTTCCTTTACAGCTTAAATCATCGTAGATATTCAATTAATTAATATTGGGAGATAATATTCCAAATAATAATGGATGTCGAGCAGTAGCGTAGCTAGATTAACAAGGGCCCCGGTGATAAAATATATTGGTGTCCTCAGGTCAAATGGACGACTTTTTTTTAGCTCTACCAAATCGCGTGAGGTATGCTGGCAGGGGCTCCCGAGCTGAGCTTGGGGGTCCCCTGAGCTGAGCTTGGGGATCCCGTGAGCTGAGCTTGGGGATCCCCTTAGCTGAGCTTTGGGGTCCCGTGAGCTGAGCTTGGGGATCCCCTGAGCTGAACTTGGGGATCCCCTGAGCTGAGCTTGGGGGTCTCCTGAGATGAGTTTGGGGGTCCCCTGAGCTGAGCTTGGGGTCCCCTGAGCTGAGCTTGGAGGTCCCCTGAACTGAGCTTGGGGGTCCCCTCAGCTGAGCTTGGGGATCCCCTGAACTGAGCTTGGGGGTCCCCTGAGATGTGGTTGGGGGTCCCCTGAGCTGAGCTTTGGGGTCCCCTGAGCTGAGTTTGGGAGTCCCGTGAGCTGAGCTTGGGGATCCCCTTAGCTGAGCTTTGGGGTCCCGTGAGCTGAGCTTGAGGATCCCCTCAGCTGAGCTTGGGGATCCCCTGAACTGAGCTTGGGGGTCCCCTGAGATGTGGTTGGGGGTCCCCTGAGCTGAGCTTTGGGGTCCCCTGAGCTGAGTTTGGGAGTCCCGTGAGCTAAGCTTGGGGATCCCCTTAGCTGAGCTTTGGGGTCCCGTGAGCTGAGCTTGGGGATCCCCTGAGCTGAACTTGGGGATCCCCTGAGCTGAGCTTGGGGGTCCCCTGAGATGAGCTTGGGGGTCCCCTGAGATGAGCTTGGGGGTCCCCTGAGCTGAGCTTTGGGGTCCCCTGAGCTGAGTTTGGGGGTCCCGTGAGCTGAGCTTGGGGATACCCTTAGCTGAGCTTTGGGGTCCCGTGAGCTGAGCTTGGGGATCCCCTGAGCTGACCTTGGGGAACCCCTGGGCTGAGCTTGGGGGTCCCCTGAGCTGAGCCTGGGGGTCCCTGAACTGAACTTGGGGGTTCCCTCAGCTGAGTTTGGGGGTTCCCTGAGCTGAGCTTGGGGTTCCCGTGAGCCCGTGTTTGGGGACATCCTGAGCTCGAGGACCCCCTGAGCTTGGGGGCCCCGGTGCACGGCACCACCTAGCCCTCCGATAGCTACGCGACTGATGTCGAGTAGTGTCCAGCGCCTGGGATGGAAGGAAACATTAAGGGTTTATTGTATTTAACGTGCTGATTCTCTGCCTCCGGAAACCCGCACAGACGGTACGATCTTCCTGTAAAAGGAAGCGGTTCTGAAACATATCTACAGGAATAACTGAAACCATCACTTTTGCGTCCCAACTGAGTACGTATCGGGAACTTTTTGCAGCAACAATTTATTTAGGTAATCAGAACATAAACACAGGAGGATAATATGCATGCTATGTATGTATAATTCGCTACAGGATGATTTAATTGAATGGCTGAGGTCAGACGGGGCATAGTCTATTTTCTAAATATTACAGGAGAGACAAAAAAACTGCCTTTAATTATTCTAAACGTAAGAATAAACAGGTTAATGGCTTATATAGGAAACCTTTACACAACAAACAATTTCAAACCTTAGACGAAATTTTTAGAGAAAAATTTAGAAATTTATGCAAAAATTAAAAATTTTGACTATGCTCACGAGGCACACAATTGTGGTAAAATACAAACTTATCACTGAAACATCCAGTTCAAAATAATGGTAATACATTTTTATTGAATAAAATAAAACGAATTATTATAACACCAAAATATAAGGAATTATGAAGAGCTATGACATTAAGTTACACAAAATAAAAAATTGAAAAAAGCACATAACGCAGAAGGTATAGTTTAAAAAATAAATCTGCAAATTATTTCAAAACTAAAAGTCATCATAAAAAATTCCATAAAAAATCCTTTTTTAGTCGCCTCCCTCATCAGGACTAAATATTTTGGTCTTGAATTGTTATTGGTCACTATAACGTGGAATTGGTCTTCGATGTTGGCAGAGTTTGTCTTGATTTGCCCGTCTTGCTGCACTTTATGGGAATTATTCCAGTGTAACTTTTCGTTACATGCAACTTCGTTATCTAGATGTGTGGTTTTAACAGCTCCTCTATGAAGGTGCGAACCTCAACTCAGCCCTTAACAATCGTAGGACAGTGGACAGCCGTGTAAAAGGATAGTTGAAAAGTGGTCATCTGCTCCTCTAGAATTTCTTTCCATATGATTTTTTCGACAATATCTTGAAATTAGAGGGTCACCGTCTGTTAACATCTAAAACTTTGTCAGTTTGCAAGAAGTCTATTCGGAATTCAGTGCTTGCCAAATAAATAATTTCGTTGTATTAATCTGAAGATTAGGGATATAAGAGTGAGGCAGTAGTGGTGTATTTTGATAAAACATTCTGCTACTACCTAAGAGAATAAAAACCGTATTAATGAATTATCTTTATTTTGGCCGTCTGAGAAAATGTGTTATTATCTGACAGGAGAGGAGTTATATTTATCTATCAAGAAAACTTGATTTTTACGTTTCTTCGCTAAACCTTTCTAATAGATGAAAAATGTATGTGACTGAGCTTCGAAGTCATAGATGTCGAAGTAGTTTACTAATTGTAGGCGAAAATAGAACATACCTTGTACAGAAACATGTGGAAGAGAACGGTCTTGCGCGAAATCAAATCTTATCTTTATAACATCATCTCTGTCTTTGCACATTTCAGTTACCAGTTCAATCTGAGAATAAAATGTTTAGTCCCTACGTCTGGGAGACGTGAGTTCTTCAGCAAAAGTTCTTTTTGCAGAATCACACAACGTATGGTCACTTTGAAGTTTGCCGCCAAAATCCTTACGTTAAACGATTATCGACTTGAGGGAGTACGAATTCCACCGGAAAGTCGGAGAATGCAGACAGGGCATAAGTCAAAGACTCATTATTAGGGGGCGGATCTTTATGACCAAAAAAGTAGAGAAATGTGTATCCAAATATGACCTAAAAATACATAAAACATGCTCAATTATACGTCATTTATTTTATCTAGTCGTGTCGCTTTTATGTAGACAGCATAATTTGTTTCCGTGGAATCAATGCACCATTTAGAAATAAATTTGTTCGGAATTATTTTCATGTACCTGTAAAATAATAAATTACTAGATTTTTCTTTCATCAACAAAAAGAAAAAAAATCACGGTATGCTTTGTCGAGTTGAAAGTCATGATACATTATTCTTGGAATGCTGTATCGCAATGTTTCTGCAAATTAAATCACTTAGTTAAACGCACTTTAATTTCAAATAATTTTACGGAAAAGAAATTTTTCGAGTGTATTAATACACTCCTCTTCAAATTCATTTATGTAATTCTGTAACTTAACACTTTCAGATTTTTTTCCGCCGTTATGCTGCTAACTGATGCACTGCAGATACAACACTGACTGAGGCTTATTTTCGAAAGTATTGGCGACAGTGAGACATTGATTGATGCGGTTCGTTACATACATACTGTTGCTGCATTGTCGTGATTAAAAGGAGGTTGGAACATTGAGCTTTCGAGAGTAACAATCTATACTAATATTATAAATGCAAAAGTAACTCTGTTTGTCTGTCTGTTTATTACGTTTCTTGGGCTAAACGGCTACTCCAATCGTGATTAAATTTGACAAGGAGATGCTATTTGACATTAGAATGGACATGGAATGCCATATTTTGTATAGATAAGAACATATTATGAAAACTTTCTAAACTGTGAAAGACAGACGCACAATATCTATATGTCTTTGTAATGCGTAACGTTATACAGCAATGGCAGCGTAGCGCAGTGGTAACGTGTTTGCTTCGGGTTGAAACCCCACTGGGAGCAAAACTTTTTATGAATTGTTTTTCATAGTTTGAGCCAAGCATAGGATTATGTAGTAAGGATACCATGTTCCGGCAAATCTTTGGCGATAGAATAGTGCCCTAATCGTTTACTTTATTCAGGATATACTGGTTCCACAGGCAGTTTTCGTTTGATCTAAACTAATAATATTATATACGCGAAAGTAAGCCTCAGTCTATTTTTTTAATTTCTTTTTTTTTAATTTTGACGACTATATGTGTATACCGATATACCGAAATATTTTGTATCATTAGGAACGAAATAGAATACTTTTTCCGATATGAATGAATGAGACAGGTTCGACGGTAAAACGGTATAATATCAATAAAGTTCCCGTCATATTATGCCGACATATCTTAGGTAACTTTCAGCTTTGTGTATCCAATTCTAGCAATCAAATTCTAAATCCACGCGTACGAAGTCGCGGGTAACAGCTAGTAGTATATAACTTTAATTCTTGAGTGGTGAAGTCTGACTAATTCTGTGAGTATTACATTTTTTTTCTCCAATGTTTAATAGAAGTACATTTCTACAAACAATTATCTTAATTTCTTCTCACATATACCTTATACCATTAAAAAATTATTATAGTTATTCTTCATCTCTTCGATATCGGCCATCTAAGGTCCACGAAAAGTAATCCCGTGCATTCATTTTGATGCTTCTTTTCTTGACTTCCAATAGTTCTTCATCCTCTCACTTTGCTGTTTCCTCCTTTCTTCTGTCCATATGTTACTACATTTCCTCTTCTCCTTCTCCTGGAAACCCTTGAAATTTTTGATCAATCTCCTAAAAGTTGCTCTATCTTGTATTAAATCTTCTGTTATTCCGATCTCAATCATATCTAACTTTTACTCCTTGGATCCACTGGTTGCCCTTCTTACTATTGTAAACATGATTGAAAATTCTTTTTGTAAGTCTATTGTTATCCATCCTCATTATGTGACCAAAAACACTGATTCTCCTCATTCTGATCGTGTCTGACATTCTTTCAATTTCTTCTTCTTTGTATCAGTCTTTATTCCTCCGGTGTCTAAACTCACCATTTTCAATTTTTAGTGGTCCCCAAATTTTTCTCAATATTTTCCTTTCCCTTTTCTTTATTTCTTCTATTCCTCCAGTTTTCATAGATAACAAGCATTCTGAGGCATACAGTCTTTCTGGTTTTATTACTGTGTTGTAGTGTTTGATTTTAGTTTTCCTTGATAGATTCTTCTTATTGTATGTATCTTTAGTCAATTGGCATTCTAGTTCTAGTTTTCTTGCTCTTGATATATTTGCTTCTTTATCAAGCCCATTAATCTGAATTACTTCACCTAGATATTTAAATATATTGAGCTTGTTAATTTTTCCGTACTCTGTGTTTAGTACTGTGGGTGAATCCCTAATATTGGTCATGAATTTAGTCTTCTCAAAAGAGATCTGAAGTGCAACTTTTCCTGGTATATCTTTCAGAAGGTTGATTTTTTTCGAGTGCGGTTTCTATACGTTCAGAAAGAACCGCTATGTCATCAGCGAAGGCCAAACTGTGTATCCCAACCCCTTTGAGCTTTGAACCTAATCTTATCTCATGGTGAATTCCACTTTCCTTGAGTTTCTCTTCCCATACTCTTATTACCTTTTCCAAAACGCAACTGAAAAGAATTGGGGAAAGCCCATCTCCCTGCCTGACACCAGTTTTTATTTTAAATTCCTCTGAGATCTCTCCCGTAAATTTCACTTTTGAATTTGTTCCAGTGAGGGTCTGCCTGATTATGTTGACTGATATTATACTATTATTATACTACTATTAAAAAATTTCTACAATTAAAAAATACCAGATTTTTTCCTCAAACTATGACAACAAATATTATCGCAATATGATCAAAACTAGGTAATGGCCTGTGCCCTGAATATGCATTTATATGATATGTAAAATACATTTAAATACAACCAAAGACGTTCAATCAAGTTTAATTTAGAATTACTGCTCAAAAAGAAGGCAATAAAAAATACGACTTGTTATAATTATCCGAACCCTACCGTTCTTATTCCACTTCTCTACCCAGTAAAACGACGTTTTTAGCTTATGAATTTCTAACAATCAACATTCGTAAAAAAAAAGTGAATAAAACAACACGCATGATCACAGTCACAACTACGGTCTTTGATTACTACTGTACATACCAATGGTTAATAAATTTTCTGTAGAGTTACTTATAACAAAACTTCCACATATTACCTGCGAGAGATACAAAGACTGTTGTAGTGTAATTTTAAACAGTGGTTCCAAGTTAGTTTTCCTCTAGTACTAAATTAAGCAAGATCTCAATTTAATTTAATTTAATTGCAATGGAGCACAGGCTCCGGTGGCAATTTCCCTACACACCCATCTTCCCCCTATCCTGCACCCACCTACATTTGCCCACTACAAAATTTATCTTTAAATTCTTTCAAAGTTTTCAGTAAATTATTCATCATTTCTCTTGGTAACTCATTCCAATCCCTGACACCCTTACCTAAAAAAGAGAATCTTCCTACACCCTTGTGCCTGAAATCGAGTGCCAGCTTGTGGTCATGGACATCTTTTCCCTTCCATGCACTACTTTTCATACCTATTGCAATATCTTTCCATGCCTCATCGCCAGTATATGCCCTGTACACTCCCATGACCCTCCTCATCCTCCTCCTGTCTTGCAATGAATCCCATTCCAGCTCCTTTATTATATCCGTCACTGATTGCATTCTACGATAATTCCCAGAAACAAATCTAGCAGCCCTTTTTTGCACCCTCTCCAACTCCTGTATTTGATACGTAAAATGAGGGTCCCCTACTACGCTACCATATTCGAGCAATGGTCTGACCAAAGTTTTGTAACCCAATTCCTTGACTTCGCGTACCCCTTACATATAAATAAATAAATTTATTAAATAAATAAATTTGTTAATCCCAGTCGAGAGTTTCGCACAATCGCAGGATTGCAGTAATATAATTCCCATACTTACACAAAGTGTGTCTTAAAATATATTTTACCGATAGTAATGTTTGTGTAGTTTTATTTATCTGAGTGATTACTTTACCAAGTGTTTATCGCGCATACCCTTTGAAATAACCTCACGTACCCCTGAGGGTACGCCTACCACTAATTGGAAACCACTTGTTTAAAGGTCTCCCGCGTCTGTGCGTTGTGAATGTCTCACGCAAAAGCTAACGGAATTCTACCTAATTAGATATACTAGAATCTCAAGTCATGCATTGACGTGTAGGATATCTTTTACCTTTGCGTAAGCTACACTGTTCTAGGTAAACGACGTAAAATTTTGTTCGTCTGTTAAAAATATTGCAACTAAGCCACGCATAATGATAGATTATGTCATCGGCTAAAATATGAATTAATCTTTTATTGATGTAAGTTATATGGTTCCTTATGATACAGAGGCACACACTGCTAATGTTGGAATTTACTAGTCTTGTGTAGTTCGCGAACGAACTAGTTCGGAAGAGTGCTCCCACGAGTGAACTACGCGAACTAGTTCCCTGATCTCTCGCTCCTTAGTTCGTTAGTTCGTTCGATCCTTTCCCGAAGACCAACTTTTGTTTTAGTTTATTATCTAAAAGGTAACACATTTCACTGAAGAGATAGGTATAAAAATATGTAACTGTTAAACATTAATAATTATTGCAGAAGTCAAAAACTGAAATTTAACATGGAATGTGAAAACAAAACACACTTTGATCCCATTAACACTTAAAAGACAACTATCAGTAACCACAACTATTATAACAAAGAAGAGAGCGCGTGAAGTAAAGCAAGCGAACGAGCTGTCTTTCTGGAATTCCAGAGCGGAGCGACCTAGTTCGCGAACTAAACACAGCGCTACCGCTCGCGAACTAAACTGAGCGTTACCGTTCGCGAACTAAATTGAGCGCTACCGTTCGCGAACTAAACTGAGCATTCCCGGTAGCGAACTATCACCAATCGCCGCTAGGATTACCAAAATTTTTTCGGTTAGTGGTAGAATGTTTTTTTTAGAATAACCTATAAAAATATAGTACACTTCAAAAATATAATATTTTACGAAAGAGTAGAAAAGGACAAAGCATATGTTTTTTTACTATTTTATTTTTTAAGCTATATTTTTTTGCACTTCTTGCATCTTTAACAATTTTCTGTCTACAGTAAAATGGTAATATGCTTTATCGCTTTCAGTTTTTAAATTAATGTCGATCAAAAGCTCATTTTTACTAATGAAATACTGCTCTTACTTTTACCTAGATTTCGAGTAATATTGTTATTTCAGAGTAAAGTTCGTTCACTTTGATACTCATTTTTTCTCATAAATTTAGAACCTCTAATATTGTCTTACAGCCATCAAATGAAACCTCGAGTTTTAAATTTAATTTTTTGATTTTCTATAGCCAATTGCTTTCATTAAAATCTAACTATTTACTTAGATACTCCAGACTTTTATCAACGAATACTAGATCATTATTTTTAATATTACCACTTTCTGTGGAGAATTTAGCTTTTTCTTGTTTTCTTAATCAAAGAAACAGTATCTTTTACATTTTTCTAGCCCTGATTTTAAAGCTGACATAGTATATAATAACAGATTGGTTAACAGATTTGTGAAAGTTATGTAAAGAAATGACTTGAGAAATTCAAAAAGATTTTAACTTTTGTGTCTTCATCAGTTTCATTCATCACCAAAATATTGTGAATGTGTGTTGGATTATCCTCCCCTACACTAATAAAAAAATAGCTCAATGACTTCCAATTTACTGGAAATTTACGCACCTTCGTTATTGTTATCACTTTCTCATTCAAGGGTCACTGTCATTTTTATATGTCTAATTGTTAGGTATCACATTGGAAGTATTACTGTTACTTTTCTTAATAATATAGGTAATATTGTTTCTGTCATATAATACTTAACTTGTAGCTAATAGTAGAATTATATTTTGTTCATGATTTCCAAAACTATATTTAAATAAAAAAAGCCGATTACTTATAAACGGGTAATTTAATTCATCAAAATAAACGCATTTATAATATTTCATAAGTAATGTTGTGTTGTTGTTGGGGTTTAAGGGCGCGTCGACGGCGGGGTCATTAGCGCCTTTTATAAGTAATGTTTCTTCCATGAACTAATACATAAATTCATTAAAAAATTAATATTTACGAATGCATGTAAAGTAAATAGTAAAAACAGCACAGTTATTCAGTTTACCCATTTGTGCAAAGGACAATGAGCACTTTGGTTTATCGGCGGCAACTGATCATGCTAATGTCATTTGAAAGGGCTATTATTAAGCAATAACATTTGTTAAGTAGGTCATATTAAATTCCATTTAGAAACGACAAAAAAAATTATTATGTTCTAATAAAACTGACATAACAAACAAAATAGCGCGTGCAGTAGCGGTAGCAAGGCGAGCGACGATCTGTTTCTCTGAATTCGAGACGCGAACTAACGAACTAAAAGAGCGAACTAGTTCGCGAGAGAGCTGCGAACTAAACTGAGAGGTCTTCTTCGCGAACTATAATGCTCAAGTCTAGAATTTACATCTGTCTGTGGACGGGTAACGCAAAAATAAAGAACGAGGTTGACCTATACTTACACACAGTGATTACTCATGACCTTGGTTAAAATATCGAAGACCCTTTTTCCCGATTAGTTGCTTAGTTTCCCAAGATTTCGCTGTTCAGGTTTAAATACAATATTGTACAGTAATAGTTTGTATCCCATACGCACTAATAATAAGTTCCAACAACAGTCAACATTAGATGTAAGCAAGCAAAGAAAAGAAGACTTGTCGATTTTACCCTTATATTGGCACATATAGGTCTCTTTTAGCTACATAAAAGAAATCAGTTCACTTCCTTGCCAACAGATAGAAACATTGGATTTTCATTGATCGCGTGTTCAAATCATTCAATGTATAGTAGATTAATCACGGATTAAGGTTATTCCTCCGTCTGAAATTTAAATGAACCGTATTTCTTTTAGCACGTGTAATTCAGTTTATTGTAGCATCAACGGCGCAAGCTTTTTATGTTAGTTACCTATAAGCCTAGTTTTTCCCGTGCAGCTTCTTTCTTCGTGTAATTGTTTAACTCTGTTTCATAAAAGTTAAGGGATTTTAAATGATAATTTGTATATATACGGTGTCAAGGAATGAAAGTACAATCCTGCAACCGCTGGTAGGTCATATCATGTCGTACTATATGACAAAATTTTATTTTCGAGATATTGATTTTTTAAATTTTTTTTCATAATGTACTTTTTCGTCAGTGTAGTTGTGGTCACAGTATATCGAAGTTTGTCGTGCGCGCTAGTCAGAGCAGCTGTTGTCACAGTAAAAATCGGAATTACTTGTTCTTTTCATTAAAAATGGAAGGTGACTGGATGTTTTTAGATAATTCTGTAGTAAGACTCTCCTTGTTGGAAAACGAAAAAGAATGTTGGATTAGTGTTATCAATATTATCAGGAAAACTCAAGTAGAATTTGCTTTACATTTCCCTGATCTAATCAAAGACTATCGAAAATACTTCGACTTTATTAGAATATGGCCAGAAACGTTCAACTATATTTTACACAGAATTGGTTAGAAAATTAAGAAATAGAATAATTTCCGGAGTTGCGTTACACCTACGGAGAAACTAGCAGTTACATTAGGGTAAATAAATAAACCTAGTTTTGATTATTAAATTAAGTCGTGTATTAAAAAAAAACTTAAAAATTGATTGAATAGATAGTGCTAAAGAATCTCTTGTGTATAGTTTACTGAGCTCAGATAAAGCTATCAGTTACCTAATTTACCAATTAGTGACTTACGCTTACACGATATAAATGATGTGTTTCTTTCAACCGTATCATAACCGTGATGTGTCGATGTTTTTTTTTTTTTTTTTTTTTTTGTGAGGTCTGATCCCGCAAATATTATTTTCTCTCACAAACTAAAGAAATCAACCTCTCTGTATTCATTTTGGTCGAACGACTACGCATCAAAAACCAAACAGACTTGCTTCCAGGTTCTGGTCGTGCGTACACGCGCCTCAAGTGACTACTAACTGGCTTCCACTATGACCACAGTGACCTGTTTAGCAGTGCTTGTTTCACTCCGACGAAAACGCACGAGTACACACGACCAATAACTCGTCAGTGTACGCATCCACTGTGACCACAGCCTTAACAATGCCCCAGTACATCACACAATAGCGCCCCTGGGCTGTTGAACATTATTTTCGCTCCTTTGGTGTTGGAAGAAATCTTGGGCCAATACTGAAAACTATGTTACAGTGTTTTGAGGGTATGTTTCATAAACCAATTCACCAAAAAAGACTTCTGTAACGGGGGAAATCTCTCGAACGACAGGTAATGTTAACAATCATAATTGCGGGAATAGTTGTCCACCAAAGAGCGCAAGAACAAATCACAATATTGGATGCGTACTTCTCCGAAGAAAAGTCAGCGTCGCATATCAAAAGAACTCTGTATGGCATCTTGCAGCAGCATACAGCAGTGTTCAACGAATGTTACATGATACTAAAGCACATTCGTACAGGATCCAGGTTTTGCGTAGGTTACTGGAGCCAGACTTTGAAGAACGTATCCTTTATTGTCAACATGTTTTCGCTTATTTTTATGAAGGTCCTGCCTATATCCGCATGTGTGGTGGCTTGTTAAGTGGTTACGTGAATAAGCAGAATTGTCGTTTCTTTGGTTGTGAAACACCGGAATAGTTTGAATAGAGACCGCCATATTATAAAAACGTAACTGTGGGCTGCTGTGTCCAACCACGGACTCTATGATCCATACTTTATACAGCATGAACAGTGAACACGGAAACAGGATAAATGTCAATGCAGACTCCTAGTTACTGAACATTTTCAGGGGGATTTGGGAGCTAAATAATCTTGATTTGGAACAGCAAGTTTTTCAGCAATATGGGGCAACCAACTTTACTGGTCGAGGAAATCTATCCCTACTGGTCGACTGATTTGTAGACGATCAGGTTTTCCGTATCCTACACCAAGTCCTGATCTGTCTTTATGTGGTACGTTTCTGTGGCGGATAGTGAAAGAGTAGTGTTTTAGACCCGTCCCTCGTACCTTACGAGAAAACATTGAAACAGTGCTGCACAACCTAACAAGAGAACAGTATGACAGTATGATGTTATGGTTTACAGACATTTCGGCTACCTTTTTTTTTTTTTTTTTTTTTTTTTTGCTGGGGGGCGGCACCCTATATAATGTCTGTCTAAATGTGGTTTCCGCTTGACTTAACACTTTATAAATCTAGCCTGTCTCTCAAGAAATCAAGGTGAAGCAAGACTGCTCAGGTTACAATCGTTGTTCAGATTTTAATTTCGTACGAATTCGTAGTTGTTAATGCTTCGTAAATCTTAAAATCACGGTGCATCGTTTAATACTTATGGTTTTAATGATTATTTTTATTTGAAATGTTTTTGTTACATGGTTATTATTCTGGTTAATCATTGTTAAAGTAGATTTATATCACTTGAAATCCACAGAAAGATTATTCTTTATCAATTTGTGCACAATGTATTTATATTTCCTAATAGTTCTCAGAGAAATTCTACACTCTTTGGTTTGATTCAAAAGTCGTAGCTGTCTTTCTCAAAATTATAAACTAACCTATACGAGTTGATGTAAAATGTAACATAAGCATAAAAATAATTGCCAGCCAATACAACCGCAAACAGCCAATAAATAGGCCAATATTCTATCAGTATCTCGCTAGACGTACTTTCGTTCTTTCTTCAAACAACCCTTTTTTGAAAATATGATAAATCAACTTGTTTATTTTTACTTGTCTTCTTTGAACTCATAATTATTTCGTCATCTGCTAGTGACTTCCCTTCACTTCCTGTGTCCACTTACTCCCACTTGTTGATTTTTTCCTTCGTTCTTGAAAAGCTGCTTTTTGAATTTCCTCCCTAAATTGTGTTTTATCATTTTTTGAGTCTTTGTTGATCCCAGCATTTTGTATGGTACTTAACTATACAAAAATAACAACAATAATAATAAACATAGATGCATAGCGATACAGCGGAAGTATTTTTAAAGTCTTTGCTTAAGGATATTTCATTTTCTTTTAAGATGCAATAAACATTAAAAAAAACTCATGTGAAATTGTATAGATACGCTCTTTTCAAGAAAATAGGTTCATTAAAATTAGAAGCATCTTGTTTGCATCTTATATTACGGACTAAATTTTAGACTGCACACTATAATTTCATTTTAAACATGTGTGAAATGATTTACTATATTTCCTTTTTAAAACTTAACTTCAAAGTAAAAAACGTAATTAAAATATTTTTTGTAATGTTATTTTATCATTAATTAAAATGTAATTAGTGGAATGAGGGTCTGAATTGTAATGTTATTGCGAATCAAGTAAGTAAAACTAGTATGATTAATTTTCAAAAGGAAAGAGTCTGGTAAGATTTGCTAAATAGTTTACGAATAACTGTATTTGTGTTGCGCTAAGTGTATGGTGTTATTTTAGTTGGGCAAAGTGTAATATCAACAAGAAACCACTTAGAGAACCTGTGAGGACATACGGCGCGGCGGCATGTAGTCGAAGTATGTCCCGCTACGCGGCAGCACCTTCCGGAATCATCTGCTAATGTCGGGCTATTCAGATTACCACAAACAGTTAAGTGTTAGTAATGTTATTAATGCGATGAAGCTTAAGTCGTGGAGGTAATTTCTTTACGTTCTTGTTTTAGGCGCACTTTTATCTCTAACTCCTTCACTATTTCAAATACACCGATCAAATCATATGTTGTCTCCTAATGGTTAATCAGTTTCCATTCAACACCATTTTCAATGAAACATTTCAATATTTTTTTAAGGATAGTGATTAATATCCCAATGTATTTCAACATAATTGCCATTCTTCAGTTTTGTTAAATTTTAGATAAATCAATGAAGGTATAAACGAATCTACTGCTTCATAGTGCTAACTTATATCGTTTTGTTTGTGATAACGAATAGTAAGAAAATACCCGAAACTCACACCGTCACGTTGTTACTATATGAATGTTATTCGCTAAGTATCAACGTGGTGTAATCTGCAGGAAATAATTACGAAAAACAATAATAAGAAAGCTAAAAAAAATATAAAGGGGCTGGTGTAGATAATATTACTACAGATATCTTAAAGATAGCCGGATGTGACATTGTACCTTATCTTGAAATATTATTTAAATTGTGTCTGGATACTTGCTGCTTACCAGAGGACTGGGAAGTGTAATAGCAGTGCCGGTACATAAAAGAGAGGTGAGAAATAGAGTTGAAACTTATAGGCCGATCAGCTTGACATCAGTGGCAGGTAAATTAATCGAGAGATTAATATGCAACCACATCGGAAATATATGTGAGGAACGTAAGTGATTTTCAAATAGGCAACATAGCTTTAGGCAAGGATATTCATGTGAATCTCAGTTGGTGGGATATATGCAAGATATTTCAGATGAAATGTACAACGGAGGCCAAATTGATAGTGTAGCACTAGATCTGTCAAAGGCTTTTGACAGATTGAGCCATAAAGTAAAAACTATTGGAGTCGATGAGAAAGTTATTTGCAGGGTAGAAGAATTTTAAAAGGTAGAAAATCGAAAGTCAGGGTAGGAAATGTAGTATCAAAAGAAGTGGAAGTAAAATTGCAGTGCCACAGGGTAGCGCACTTGGACCATTGCTAATCATTATTCTAATGAATAATTGTGTTGATTGTTAGATTGTTTGCAGATGACATAATGCTATATAAAAGGATCAAAACGGTATATGACTGTAAACTGTTGCAGGGTGATCTAGGCAGGATCTCTAGTTGGCCTTAAACATGGGATGAAGATAACTTCAAAGAAGAGTCAACTTATTAGATATACAAATAAAAACTAAAGGTTGATTATGATTATAAGATAGGGAAAGAATTGCTTTTTGAAGACTTGAAACGTAAATATCTTGGCATTATATTTGATAACAAACTTAACTGGGCAGGAAACATTGGACAGGTAGTAGGAAAAGGTTTTAAAATTCTGTACTTGTTGGAGAGAGTGATGAGGGGATAAACGAGAGAAGTAAAGGAATCGGGTTACAAAACTTTGGTCAGACCATTGCTTAAATATGGTAGTGTAGTATGTGACCCTCATTTTGCATATTAAATACAGGAGTTGGAGAGGGTGCAAAAAAGGGCTGATAGATTTGTTTCTGGAAATTATCGCAGAATGCAATCAGTAACAGATATGATAAAAGAGCTTGAATGCGATTCATTGTAAGACAGTAGCAGGGTGAAGAGTGTCATGGGAGTGTACAAGGCGTATATTGACGATGAGCCATGGAAAGATATTGGTGTAGGTATGAAAAGTAGTGCATGACCATGAACACAAGCTGGCACTGCATTTCAGGCACAAGGATGTGGGAAGATTTTCTTTTTTAGGTAAGGCTGTCAGAGTTTGGAATAAGTTACCAAGGGAAATGATTAATAATTTACCAATAACGTTAAAATAAAAAGATTACATGAGATCTCTGTCGACTACCCTCCCCCCTTTCTTGGTGAGATTTCTGCGGATTCCCCCCCCCCCATTTGACTCCACGTAATTAATGTAGTCCCCTTAACAGAAAATACGAGTAATAACAGAAAAGCGTCTGATAAAAGATCGTGGAAATAAAATGGTTGGTTGTAATGCATTGCGACATTTTTGTGGTAAGTAATTGCGAACCCAGTAATGGAATGATAAGTACCCAATTTTATGGAACAAAATACTTATCCCTTTAAATCATATCAATTACAGTAGTATTATACAAGTAATAAGTTTTATTAGAGTGTAGCTGTTACAGATTTGCTTAGTTGTAGTATCATTTGTATAACAGTTGCAAAATGGACAGTAAAACAAAGATATTATAATGTCAAAGGTGCAGACGATATTATGCTGGGGTAGAGATACTAAAGAGGTCTCATCAAATTTGTTCCGTGAGAACAAACTAATCAGTGATTTCACAAACATGCCGTATATTCATTCCAGAGAGCCAAAATCAAGAAAAGTTTTTACCAGAAGAAGAAATCTGTTAAAAATAAATAAAGAAAATTAGAAATTTCTTCGAGAGGTTTCTTTTTTTATATCGTGTAACTTTTACTGAGATACCTGAATTAAATTTCAAGTAGTACTGCAGGAAGAGAATTGCTTCGTGTTATTACAGTAAAATGATGAAGAAGGTTGCAAGCAAATGGAATTACTTTAATTGAAAAACTAGAAAATATCTCTGAATATAAGTTGTGTAGGGTAAAAAAAGATTTAATATTAGGACGCATCTTCATGCTTTGATGACTTATTAATTTTGTGATGGAGAGAAAACTTTAAAGTGAAAACTGTAGAGGCAGACAAACAGATCCAATATTTTAATATTAGTTTACTCAATAAAATGAAAATTGGGGGTAATTACACGACTGGTATATGGCGCCATTTCTCTCAGGCATTTGTGAGTCACTAACTGGTTAAGTAACCAGCCAGTCATGTTAATAGTCATTTTCAGAATACATCATTTTTTTTTTATGATCGTGCGCTCGCTGTATATATCTACGCAGTTTAACTTTATTTAAGCAGTCTTCCTTCATCGCAAAGAATTTAAAATGCGGATTTTTCAAAATGTATTTTAGTTTACGTGCAGGCCAGGGATGGGCAAATGAGAAAATATATCGTATCAATATTTAAAAACAGTACCAATTAAGGATGGCAATTCTTTCCAAAAAAGATCGATTTGAATCGAAATTTGATAAGTCGATTCACAAAAAAATCGAGGTCTAAAAAGATCGATTTTTAGAAAATCGATCTTCTTTCGATTTTGTTTTCGTATTCGTATTTTCATAATAATTCCAATCACGGAAAACAAAAAAGGCACAATAATAATCAATCTTTTATCATTTTTAAACTAATTAAAGTTTTTTACAACTAAATCAAAGTATTAGGTATACAATAAGACATTCATTTCATTTGTTGGTTACATAAAACAGATATGAAATGCTGTAGTTTACAGTTACCAGTGTTTAATGTTCAAGCTTTTCAGGAACAACAGTCTGTCCAGTCTACTAGGATCCAAGCGGTTCCGCTCATTACTTGCGATGTTACGGCAATAAAAAAAAGGGCACTCGCAAGGTACTGATCATCCCACTAAGCAGATATACTTCTTGGCTGTTGAGTAAACGTGATGATAAATTTTTTTTTTTTTTTTTTCGTTCTTGCCAGTAAAGTATAGGATCATACTCCACATGCACAACTGTTTGCTATAAATAGTGTTTCAAGTGTTCATTTAAACCCTGACTTTCATGTGCAAACGCATTACATGTAGAAACCGTTTTTTACGTTCGATTTTCAGGGGTAAAATATCGATTCACTGGATCGATTCAGTACAATAAATCGATTTTTTTGGTCAAAAAGATCGATTCTTCGATTAATCGATCTAAGATCGCCATCCCTAGTACCAATACGTATCGAGAAAAAATATCGGTATGTCGATATATCGATATTTTTACCTAAAGCCAGAAGTTATATATAAATATTCCCAATATTTTTCAAAATATTTAAGAAAATTCGTAAATTAAAGACACAAGCAGAAATTAAGGAAAATTTTATTAATTTATTTATTAAACCCGTATTCGTCTGATGTAGACTTCAAAAGAACTCCCCGTTTAATATCTACTCCTATTGTCCGGTGCCGCTAAGGCTTGCAATCCCGCAGTGTTTTCAATCCGGCGGGATACGCGCCAGTCCCGCGGGATCCCGTGTGATTGACGCGGACAGTTTTTAAACGCATATTTTTACAACATAGATATTTAAAGTGTTAACAAATTAAATAATAAACTACTGTTAATTAAATTAATAAATCAATTTTAATGTTAAATCATAAAAATTAACAGTTAACGATATTATAATTGGCAAAATTACATTAATTTTTTTTAGCTTGACCTAAGAATATTTCGCACTTTACATTTAAAAAAAAAAATCTAAACCAATAAATCACATTAGTCTGAAAACTGGTATGCATAATGGCCAAGTCACCAGAGTTTTTTTCTATTTTTTTTATTTTTATTCAGAATAAACAATCTATAACACAAAGAGAAAGCATTCTATTTCACAAAGTGAAGTGAATATACTCTTTAAAGTATAGACATGACTCAGAACAAAATCGCATCACTTTTTGCCACTGCACAAGCACGAGATTTGGTCTGTTTTTACTAGAATTGTTTATGTGGGATTCATTATTGTTTCCTGATTTCTTGATTGATTTTGTAGTTGATTCATTGTTATTCAAAGAAACTATTCACTAAGCCGTAAACTGTCAAGTATTTCAGTTTTACTTTAAATGGCAAACGACTTTTTTAGAGTGAAAATTGTTTATGTAAGAAAGGAGACGTTCTAGGCGTATAATTGCAATGAAGTCCTCACGGGTATATCGCCGGATTGCGTTGTAAAAACGCGAAATTTCACACGTGAAGAAGACGGCGGAGGCAGCCGTCGAAGTATAGCGTTTTTATAACACAATTCGGTGACTTCATATAACTTTTTTTTTGCCTTTAGTCGAAATAAAAACAAAGAGTTGGAAGGACGCATGCTGTTCACTTAAAAATAATGTATTGTGGCGATTGTCCAAATCATCGCAATAGAGATTAATCGTATGCCAGAGCAGCACATGTAAGCAGGTGGTTTTCGTCAGAGAACATGTGTTTCAAACGAATTGAGGCGGCGGTCGAGAAAACAATAAGTCAAACGATATACGATTGTCTTTTACAATAACATTAGTTTCGTATCAACGAATAATCAAATTTTCAGCGGCAAATACAGGAAGTTGTCACAATTGCTTTATCTGCAAATACAGGGCGTTCGCCGGGAAACGCAACCCACTGTTAGCGCTACAAGGAAGAAACTGCTCGCGGCAAGCGAGCGGTCAGCTCCCGGCATTGTTCGACGGTCGGCCGCGGACTATTTCATAATAATTATGCTTCATAAACTTCATAAACTTGTGTGCTAAGCATTTAAGTGTGACGTAATTCATTAGCTTACCTTATAAAAGATGCTGGAAGTGTTGACACTCTTGTGTAATGCACATTTCACATCTTCTGAACATATTTCGAGACACACGCTGCCCTAACTGACTTAATGATTTTTTGGGTGACTGTTCTAGTCGAAAAGCGATATCGTAAATTTTCTCCTCTGTGAGAATACGGTTGACCGACAGTCTCTTTTTGTTAAAAAATGAACCCGTTTCTCTTACTTTTTTAACCAGACGCAGAATTGTTGATTTAGCTGGCAGTAAAGCGCCAGGATATTCGCGACGAAATTTACTGCGACACTTTTTAAACGACTTCTTCTTCACATATGTATCGTAGAGAAATATTCTTTGTTGCAAACTGTAACGTACCATAACTTTACTCACACTCAAACACGGTACAGATTAGTAAGAGTATGAAGCCCCAAACCAGCCAAACCGCAAAGAAACGTTTATTCACAACACTGATTAATAAGAGACTGAAGTCACAAACTAGCTACAATGCAAAGAAACCGTTCTTAACAATGTAAGGGTCACTGCACTGCACTGTTGGGGCAGCGGAGGTGTTAAACAGTGCGGTGATTCACGGTGCCGCGTGGCGGAAACAGCTGGCTCCGCTGTCCGAGCAAGTTGCCGACGGCAACAGACTGGGAGGGTTGCGTTTTCCGGCGAACGCCCTGTACAAATGACGTGTGCCACACATAAAAATACTTATTATATTGTAAGAAAATCGTATTAAATACGCAACATAACTCAAATTATACAGGGTGTTACAAAAAGGTACGGCCAAACTTTCAGGAAACATTCCTCAATCACAAAAAAAGAAAATATGTTATGTGGACATGTGTCCGGAAACGCTTACTTTCCATGTTAGAGCTCATATTGTGGACAGTTGTGATACAATACGCCATTCTCCAGGGCTGCATCAGCGCATCAGGGATTCCATGCGACGGAGGGTGGATGCATGTATCCTCGCTAACGGAGGACATTTTGAACATTTCCTGTAACAAAGTGTTTGAAGTCACGCTGGTACGTTCTGTTGCTGTGTGTTTCCATTCCATGTTTAATGTGATTTGAAGAGAAGTAATAAAATGAGCTCTAACATGGAAAGTAAGCGTTTCCGGACACATGTCCACATAACATATTTTCTTTGTTTGTGTGTGAGGAATGTTTCCTGAAAGTTTGGCCGTATCTTTTTGTAACACCCTGTAGAAATGTGTACTCAAAACAAACGTAAGTTTTAGTGAATACGTAAAAGTCAAGCTATTTACTTACGACTGGCGAAGGTTGACAAATTCAAACGATTGTTCACACGAGTAAACTGCCAACTGCAAGAGTACAGCCAAACAGTGCAATACATCCTATGGAGACCGAGTGGGACCGGAAAACAACGACGGGGGAGTGAGTAAGGATTGCAATCCAGCAATGCGGGATCCCGCAATCCCGCGGGATCCCGCATCATTAGACAGTCTGGCGGATCCCGCACAAAATTAAGCGGATCCGCAATCCGCAAAATCCGGCGGAAACGCGTGTCAGTCTGCGTGACTCGCTGCCCCACTCTATCTCTATCGGATGTTTTGCACTGTTTGCCTGTACCAGGGCAATTGGCATTTGACTCATGTGAACAAGCGTTTGTTTTTGTCAACCTTCGCCATTTGTAAGTAAATAAATACACTTTTACGTATTCATCAAAACTTACGTTTGTTTCAGATACACATTTCTGTAATTTGAATTGTGGTGCGTATTTATTACGATTTTCTAACTATATAATTATTTTTTAAGTGTCGCACACGTTATCTGAACTACACCGTTACAGCTTTTTATTCACGGTTTCATTATTCCCATTTTCTGTATTTGCAGATAAAGTAATTGTGACAATTTCCTAATTTGCGGCTGAAAATTTGATTACTCGTTGATATGAAACTAATGTTATCGTAATTTTAACGATCGCGTACCTTTTTATTTAACAGCTATCAAAAGGAAATTGTATATCCTTTGACTTATTGTTGTTTTGGCCGCTACGTCAATGCATTTCTTTGACGAAAGCCACCTGCTTACATGTGTCGCTCAGGCTTTCGATTAATCCCTCTTCTCCTTGTTATTATTTCGACTAAAGGTAACAAAAGTTATAATGAAGTATTCATGGGTGTATCGACGAATTGTGTTGTAGAAACACCATACTTCGACGGCTGCCTCCGCCGTCTTCCTCACGTGTGTAATTTCGTGTGTCCGCAATGAAATCGGGAGATACAACTAATGAGGACTTCATTGCAATCATTCGCCGATAAAGTCTCCTTTCTTACTAAAAAATAATAATTTCCACTCTAAAAACGTCGTTACGCCACATACGTAAATCGGAAATACTTGACAGTTTACGTGTTGGTGAGTAGTTTCTTTTAATAACATTGAATCAACTGTAATACCAATCAAGGAATCAGTAAATATAATAATGAATCACGCAAAAAAAGGGCCAAGTCTCGTGCTTGTGCAGTGACAAAAAGTTATGAGATCTTGTTCTGAGCCAAGTCTACACTTTACAGAGTATATTCACTTCACTTTGTGAAATGGAATACTTTTCTCGGTGTTATGGAACGTTTATTTAGGTTTAAAAAAAAAACTCTGGTAACTTGGCCTTTAAGCAAACCATATTTTTAAACTTATGTGATGTATTGTAAGGCACATAATATGACCTAAGGCTCAATATTTTCCATTTTTATTATTTATTTTTTTTAAAAATGTAAAACCTCGAAATACACTTAAGACACGCTAAAAAGTTTTAATGTCATTTTACCAATCAAAATATTGTTAACTGTTAATTTTTATCATTTAACATTAAAAATTATTTATTAATTTAATTATTATTTAATTTATTAACGTTTTAAGTAACTATGTTTTAAATATATGCGTTAGAAACTGTTTGTGCCAATCCCGCACGGATCCCGCGGGATTGGCGCAAATCCCGCGCGGATCCCGCGGGATTGAAAACACTGCGGGATTGCAATCCCTAGGAGTGAGCCACGCAGGCTGACACACGTTTTCGCCGCATTTTGCGGATTGCGGATCCGCTTAATTTTGATCGGGATTCGCCAGACTGTCTAATGGTGTGCGATCCCACTTTACTGGATTGCAATCCCTTGGCGCCGCCAAGTTATCTGCAGAAGCTACTCTTTAGGACGACATAGAAGAGGTTTGGCATAACAGGTGTTTCGTCAACGAATTAACTTTAATTCATCAATGAAAAAACCTGTTTAAAACAGAACTGTTAATTAAAGTCAAGCCTCAACGTCGCAACACGGATGCTTAAGCAACATTCTTAAAAATAACTTAACCGTCAACATTCAAATATGTCAACAACAAAACTGACGTTAGCATAAACCTATTAAATTTTAACAGCTTTTTTTTTTTTAACCTCTTAACCTTTGATGAAAATCTGTTTAATTACGACGAATTAACTTTTTTGGAAGACGCTTTCGGCAGATCGGATATGTACGAATATTTATCCAATATATATGTAACATATTAAATTGGATACTGATTGCATTTATACAAAATATATCGAATTGGTACTTAAAATTGATACTCCAAATAAAATATCGATTTTTGATATACCGAGAGTAAAAATATAGGCGACAAATATCGATTATTTTATGAAAAATATTGACAATATATCGATATATTTTTCCCAAGCCTAGTACAGGCAGAAAAGGGCTGAAGGTAATTGAAGGGAACACACTTTTCTGAAAAAAGCGGTGTTATGTTCTTACCAAAAAATATCATGTAGACTAAACATTAACGAAGTGGAAGAAAATCGGCGGTTTACGTGCGGTTGTATGATAAAAAGACGATTACAATGCAAAACGACAGATAGTGCACAAGGCTTGTTGCTGAAGCACAGATAAAGTTACGATCAGATTCAATAGGTTTAAGACAACTTTAAAAGGTCACCAACTTTCCTTCAATACCATTTTGAGTCATGGCATGCGGTTGCGTGGTTTCAATGAGGTTTTTTTCCCCGTCTTCCGCTACCAGAATGTCAATACTACTAGTTGGGTGAAATGTATTTAGACTTTGAATAATAATACTTAAAAAATGAAAATACTTTTACTATTAACTGACTATATGCTCTCAGAGCCAAATGCTTTTCATTATTAAAAAAAAAAAAAAAAGAGAGAGATGAAGCCACTTTTCAAGTTTAAAAGTATTTTTAATCCGAACTTTATTAATCAAAATAAAAATCGATGTTTGGACAAAGAAATAAACAAATTTTTGACCCATATTATGGAAACGTTAATGTGATAATTGTGTTTAAACTATTTACTTTTCGACCTGGATAAAATGAATGCCAATATCTGGAAACTGGATATCTAATTTGTATTATGAATTTGGTAATATTAAGTACCGTCCACGATTGTTACAAATACTGTGGTTGAAATTTAAGCAAAGGAACATGTGACTATTCTGAGAAAGGCTGTGAAATATGCTACTTAAGATGTGACATTTTATATTACTCTTTTTACGTGGAACATTACGAAATTTTGTTTTATTCTCTTAACGACGAACAAATGTATTGTATAAATAATTTGCATTCGTAACTGTGATTCCACTAACCTTTTTCTCTCCCGTTTTGATGTTCAAACTTTTGTTGACAAAGATTATTTAGTGGTTTGACCTTGCGCTGGTAGGTTAACTAGTATCTATACCAATCGAACATTATTTGAATTTAGAATGGTAATTTACAATTTACTCATTACAATAATTAAAAAACTGACAAACCTACTAATGAGGACTAGGTAACAGTTGGTGAATAAAATTACGTACAAGCGATAGTTACGATGTCGCACAAATCTAAATAACATTTTTAATTTAGTGTCTAAGAAAAGAAACAAATATCGAAGTTGGTAGCACTGTCTGATTTCCGTGAGCAAGTGCTTGCCTACCTCAGCCGTTAAGCAACCAGCGCGAAATCTTTTATCTTTGACGTAGAAGAAGATGCAATCATGGAACAAGAAATTATTATTAAACTAGCAACTATCCGTAATTTAGTTTACGTAAACTTGTAACCTGCGGTCATCGCCAGCGAGAAGAAAAAAATTAAGTTAATTCTTCCGAATAGTAAGATGCCGCACGTTCGGTGAAATCTTGATAATCATAACGACTGCGAAAGTTAAACTAAATCAGACCAGTGATCTTGCGTGAATCATGTTCAGCGAAAAATGGATACTAATTTGTTTCTCAGCTTTTTATTTTGCATCAAAATGAAACATGGCCTGTTCTACAACCAGAACCGAGGACCTCAAATTATTAAAAACCCCATCTAAATTAGACCACTGGTATTTGTGTTACTACCGTTCATCCAAACCTACAGTCAGACAGATAGACAGAAGTTACTGTCTTATTATATTCTTAGAATTACAGAAAGAAATTCGTTGAAGATTTAAAAGACAGTTTATTAAGGAAATACTGCCAGATGCAAGGTCTATATATGGAAATAACCTTTTAAAGATGGCAGAGAACATGTCTACAATAGAAGACACTTTCGACATTTAAGACAGAATAAATAAAAAATTTTCATCGTGTACTTATTATAGAGGAAAGATTGTGCCAGAATACTGAAAAGGACGTAACAGTATAGCAAAGCAACAGTATTTAAATAATGTGAATGATTTTGAAGACTGCTTGTGTAATATCACTCTCAATTGGGATTGAACGTGAGGGACTATAATGATGCTCAATAATCCATTTAAAAAATTAAAAATTTGATTTTTTTATTTATTTTTTGCATTGTGGATTTACGTAAATAATCCGATAAGCGAACTAGTATCTTTCTACGGCCTCGGCAGCAAACTTACGGCCGGAAAGAGAAGGAAATGAATAACAGCATTGTAACGATAAATAGAATACTGAAATGCGAGAAGGTATCTGATTTACTATCTTCTTCTTATGGCGTCATACGGGCGTAGGCGGTTACCATAGAGTACCGAGCGTGGTGGGTGAGTGAGTGGTTAAGGCTCTGGACTCGCATACGGTTCGAATCCACGTTCGGGCATCAATATTTGGGTTTTACATGGTTTCCCCAAATCACTCCAGGCGAATGCCGGGATGCTTCCTGCAAAATGCCATGTCCGAATTCCTTCCCATTCCTTGTCCCCATTCCCATCCCGCTTCTAATGACCTCGACGAGGCGTAAATGTATAAGTAAAAAAAAAAAAAACCATGGAGTATGTTCAGTGGGAACTCTCTTAAGGCGCGTTCCCACGGCGCGTTGTAGGCAGTACGCGCCTTTCATCTTTTACCGCCTGGCGGTGGGTCGAGGCGCGCCGTCCCTGCTAGCATACGAGGCAATGATGAAAGACCTTCCCTTCCACGCGCCGTGGGAACGCTACTTTAGGAAGATGACCTTGGGTGATCTTCTTTAGCCTTCCCCAGTATGAGTTTGTATGTGTGGATGACTGAGACTGTGATTGTGTGTGTGTGTTCAGTGTGGGATGTTGTTTGTGTTGTGTGAAATGCGATATGAAGAAGGGAGAGGGGTGAAAACATGTGCTGGCCCATTCAGACCTACTCTTCCAAAAGACACCAGGGGGCTGCCAGGCTGCCACTATTGACAGCGTCACATGCCATCCCTCCATACGCAAGGCGGAGAGATTTTAGACATTGGAGTTTGGTGTACTACCTGCCGGTAGGGTTGCCAGGGCCGGGAAATCCGGGAACGTCGCGGAATTTTGTGTCTGGTCCCGTGTCCAGGAATTAAGCGTTACTGTCCCGGAATTCCAGTATACCAGTTTTGTCTTAAACTTATGATACCACGGTGGCCATGCCGTGCTCGCACTGGGAGGTAGAGGAGCGCTCCACGTTATCGATGACCAGGGACAATGTATATAGACTGTTAAACTATGACGTAATGATTTTCAACCAAAGTTGTATTAATAATGTTATGTAGCATAGTTTTTACCTAAAATACAACCTTTTTGAAAATAATTTGAATATTTGTTTACTCCTTAAACATACCACTAAAATACCTTTTTAACCCCATAAATACCAAGGAAATTATAATCCTGTATCTGGCAACCCTACCTGCCGGCCAAGTCATGAAGTTGAGAATTTCTTCTACCGCCACGACTTGAACCTGGAAGCACCGGACATCATCACGGAGCCACAAACAACTGAGCCAATGAGGCGAGCTGATTTACTACACAGATAGTGTGTTTCTGTGGTGATAAGTAAAGAAATTTTTAGAATTTTTTCTAATTAAAAACTGAATAATAATAATATTTATTAGCATGAAAATTACTACCATCAAGAATTCGTTAAATACAAAATATTCTACATACTTTTCTACAGAAGTTGTGCATTTCTGAGTTGTTGGTCGCTTCCAAGCGTAGTGATTACTGAATAAATTGACATAGCTGAAATCTGACTTTCTGATTCCGGAGTCTCCGAAAGCTTCTTGCAACTATTGCATAAAATTAGTCCCAGCTATAGGAAGAATTAGCTAGTTCGTATATTTTGTACATAATTTTACTTTTTGGAATAATAAAATAATAAATATCTCAATTTTAATGCTGTTTCTTTAAATTCGTGCTTCTTTATGAACGACTGTAATTTCTCGGCAGGTGCTTATATCTTCTTCCCAATAGAACTGCTCAGAAGTTCTTGCATACGTGATCTGTTGTAATACATACTAGAAAAGAATCAAACCACAATGAACGGTAGTGTATTTAAGAAATTCTGTGGTACTTTTGGTTTCGACAGTTTCTTGCTAAACGATTTATGTGGCGCCATTTTTATCTCAGTCGGTAGAGCGAATTACAATAATCGAAGGTCCGAGGTTATAATCCCGATGAAGCCGGGCGTTTTTGCTTGAAGCTGAACACTGCCTGATGCACTCTCTCTGTTATGGCTCGGGATTAAACTGTTTATTACTTTTTCTATTAGGGATTTTTGGCTTGTCCAAGACAAGTTCATTAGAGCCGGAAGAGTATCTAGTGCCACAAACGAGAAAGAAATCAGCCATGGAATTTACGAAGAAACCATTATCTTGCAGTGATTTCGGGAAAGTATGAGAAACCAAACTCTTCATGACTGGGCCGGTTATCGACCCGGTATCCTTGTAAATGCCTGCCCAGAACTTTATCGCTCTTCCACCAAACCGATCGTGGTGGGCGAATGGTTAACGTTCTGGCCTCTCATCCGGGAGGACGCGGGTTCGAATCCCCTTCCGACGATCCAGGTTAGAGTTTTCCATGTTTTCTCCAAATCACTCCAGGCGAATGCCGGGATGCTTCTTTCAAAAACGCCATGACCGAATTCCTTCCAGTTCCTTGCTCACCGTCCTTTCCCGCCCCTAATACCCTCGACGTCTACGAGGCGTAAAGCCATAAAAAATATCTCCCGCCAATTTAAAGAGATCGTAGTGTTCTGCTAACAGTCACAACTACCCCGTCTTAGTGAAAGGATTTTATATCTAAATGCGTATCTCTGTTTCCACCGGTTGAGCGTTAGCAATATGGAGGGTAGATTTTCCTTATATTTATAGTGGTATTTACAACATTGTTCTGTAAACAAGCACAGATTGTCCTGGTTAGTAATAAGAAAGCAGTTATAAGTAACGTTGCGATCGTTACTGTTATGCAAAGCACGCTGGAGGCAGGTCTCCACCAACTGTTGCTCCTGTAGTTTGTAGAGGACACACCAGGATGCTGAATGCCCCGTCAAGGTTTGTTGCCGCTGCGACAGCTTAGGGAAAAAAATGGTGTCGGTCTCTTTTGAAGTGCCGCCCGCACAATGGCGCTGTTTGCACAGGCAGCTAGGTGCTGGCAGCTGTCTTGCATCTCTGTTGACACAACTGTGGCGCAGCCTCTCTCAAGATTTCGTTCCGCGCCCCTGCGCACTTACTGCGAGGACATGTCCCCCGCCGTCCGAGGGCTGCTTGCCGGTGTCTGCATTGTCGACCACGTGCCCGGGGTCGACTCCATCCGAGCGTGAGACAGGTGCGGGGCCCGCGGGCGGACACGCAACGTCCAAGATCGACCAAGGTCGCATATCGATTAGCAAGACAGCCACCTTAGCTAACCACCTGCAAGAGTGGGAGTATGCAGGCAGTAAGTAAAAGGCCGAAATAATGGGTTTAATCCAAAGTGAGAGATGCAAAAAAAAATATTTTTTTTTTGCTTCGGACTTTACAACTCGTTGACTTCCAGGTCTTTAGAGCCGGGAGGGGATGGTGAACAAGGAATGGGAAGGAACTCAGTCATGGTATTTTGAAGTGATTTTAGAAAACCATGGAAAATCGAAACTTGGTTGACCGGACGATGACTTTAACCAGCGTCCTCCCATAAGCTAGTTCTGATTGTTACCGCAGATGCGAGAGTGATTTCAGACGTTAGTAACAGTTCATCAGCTCCAATTCAGCACATCATAATGTCATTGTTTCTAACTTCTATGCATTCAGGTACTACGGAGCAATCGCTAAGTATGACACATAATCCTTTCCAGAGCAGTGATTAACTTTACGACAGTTTCTACGCAGTTTTTCTATAGACCTAGTTTTGATCCCTTCAAATATTATTCCTCTCGTGCCATTTTTTTTAAAATTTATTTATTTTTTTAATTTATCTTTTCGGCGAAAATTAATGGAGTAATGTAGCAATTATTTTCAAAACTATCTCCCGTGTCCTATAAAATATTGCCTTAAATTGAGTGCACTGTTATTTTGCGACCGTTAATTTTAAATTTAATTTCTATCAACTCGTGCCATCTTCAGCTGTATTAATTTCCTTGTCTCAAACTTTTTTTGATAGCAGCATTATATTAATAAAAAACTTGTAGCAATTTCTAGTCTATATTTAAATCGCAACTTTCCATAATTTCCAAATATTCCTTTAGATTGTAATGATCCTGTACCATACTTTTATTCATTCCAGAGAAAGAGGTTTTAGTTTGTTGGTTTCAGTATCACTATGTTGTAGATGGGTTAGGCATCAACCACTATTGACCAGGCAGCAGCAGGTGTCGTTACAGCTAGTTGACGAATTTACGAAACCGATTAGACAGCACAGCAGTGATTTTGCTTTATAGGTTCTGTATACTTCTTTTCACCCAACCAGTGTATTGAAGACGTCATCCTGAGTTCAGGTGTTACCGACACAGCTTTTGTAATAATTCACGTCGTCCCTTATGGCTTTGAGAAGGGTGTTTACATTTTGAGGGATGGTCCTTTCTGCCCACTCGTACAAATTTGTCTTTGCAAGTTGGGAATCGTACCTGTTGCCGGCTTGTAAGAAAGGTGGGAACCTGGAAAATTACTGATCCCTTGACGAGGATTTAATTTCAATACGACTGGATTTACAGATGACATTAATTGTTTAAATAATTTAATTGCGATGGAGCGCAATTTCCCAACACGCGTATTTTTTCATTTTTTCTACTAGTTTTGTCCTCTACTAATTTTAATTTCCTTGAGCGTTTTTTTTTTTTTTTTTAATTATTCATCATTTTTTTCTCTCTCTCTTTTTTTCTAATCCATAACTCCTTGCATACGAAAGAAAATCTTCCCTCCCTTATGCCTGAAATCGAGTACCAATTTGTGGTCATGGTCCTCCTTTCTTTTCCATGCAACTCTCGTAATTCTTCAACACATATCTTTCCACGCCTCATCTCCAATAACCGTCTTCACCCTCCTTCTGTCTTCTAATGACTCCCATTTTAGCTCCTTTATCATATCAATTACTGATTGTGCTCTGCGTAATTTCCAGTGATAAATCTTGTTTAAAGATCTCTTTAACCACACACTTTCTCTAAATAACGGATTTTAACTAACTTTTAATATTAAGAAACTTAATCTAAACATGCTCACTACTAATCAGTATATTCTTATAGCTCAAATTAATAATGCTTTACATATTTTTTCTTGATGTCCACTACTTTCCGCATTGATTGTTTATTAGACAAAATGTCATACTATACTATCCAATTTAAAAAAAAAATGGATAAAAGGTTGTCGTCTATATTTTGCAATTCACGTCTCAAAGACTTGAACAATATGGCTGAAACTAACCAACCGAACGTCATTAACAGACGCAACAAGGAGCGGGGTGTAACCTAAGTCTTCAGACCAACAAATTTCATTTTTAATACACCGGCAAATCGATCACCGTCTTAGACATGGTTTCCCCAAATCACTCCAGGTGAATGCCGGAATGCTTCCTTCAAAAAGGCCATGGCCGAATTCCTTCCCATTCCTTGCCCCCATCCTTTCCCGTCTCTAAAGACCACGTTGTTAAAAAGGGACGTTAAACTGTTAAAAAAAAAAAAACCGTCTTAGATTGCCTGGGGTAAATATCAGTAACTTGGAGGTTTGAGACAAATGCACAGCAACATTCTGCTGCACACAGTTATCTTGTCTGTGATAATGCACTCTGAGGTAGCTATTACCGAGGTGAGGAGTGACGCGATGTTAACTGCTGCTGCGTTGCGGTTGGTGAGCACGAATTGCAGCTCACGTCACCGCTATTACGGTCATCTGCGCTAACAGGTATTCCGCGCTTGTCTCTCACTGCCTTCGGGCAAATGCAAAGTGCGGTTTGTATACACTGCAGTGGCATCCTTCCGCGTCCACATTACAGAATTTACGATGACAGTCAACTATTACTCACGCTGGTCTGCATGCTGAAAGGGTTGCCGGTTCGAGTCCTAGCTCGGTCATCTGTGTTTCGAATATGTCTTGTTTTCTCCTTGTTTGTGGCGTACAGTAATTACGGAGAAGAGTACTTTATTTGTATGAGAAAAATGACCAAAAACTTCAAATAGCATCACGAATTTTCAGGTCTTAAGAGATAATTGCGATTTCTGACAAATATTTAGAAACACAACAGAGCAAGAAAGATATAAATGCGTGATTAAGAATTACCAATTGTATCAAACACCAGCGGGAGTATTTTTATCATCTCGAAAAATTCACAAATAGATATGTTATTTCTTAAGTTATCATAAACAGTACTTTAGACCAGAGTTTCTCAAACTCATTGCCCCACACATCAATACGAAATTTCTCAAACACTGGCGAACCCATTTAAAAAAAAAAAAACTTATTTTATATTTTTTCTAAAAAACAAATAACCGCTGTGGTGACATTTTCGTGCTTTTTACGTGTGCAGGGGGAATCGTACGTGTCATCATTCGTCTGTGAACAGCATAAAGTATATGTTCTGTGTATTATTTAATATATGATGCATTAATTTGAAATCATTCATTGTTCAACTAAATGTTGATTGAAAACTGCCTCAAAACTTCAGGCACGATTTAGGAACCCTCCACCTTTTATGTCACCAAGCTGATGGTGAATAATATCTCCCGCAGATGCGAGGATACTTAAAAGTATCACGACTTAGTTTTGTTACTATCTTTACCTTCTCTTCTTATTCCCTAACTGTATTGATAAGACAAATTATTCGTCCAAGTATAATCGCATTAAGAACTACGTCCAATTGTTTTCAAAAACTTCGAGCTAGAATCCTCACTAAACTTCTCTTAGCGACAGAGAGAACAGTGTGGAATTGAAAATCTCGAGTGTACTGTTACATCTGATAGGAAGTTAGCAATCAGCGTATCTGTTTACAGATGTTTTTTTAAATAGTTTTCGCGGATTTAATCCTTGAGTCAGCTCAATAATTGTAGTCTTTCAGAACAAGGACTAATATTTAAATCGGTATGCTTGAAAGTCAATTCATTAATGATCCAATTACTATTACAAATAAAAGACAAATCATTATTACAGTAAAAATAGATGAGCTGTATACGTATCTTCATACTAATCCAAATCCAGGGAAAAAAATCTGCAAAACTTCAACCGTTGTCTTGGACATCACTGAGCAAACGAGACCTCAGCTTTTGTTAGATTCTTTTGATGTTGCAGATCGTTGTTTTTAAAGTTACATTGTGGGCGAGATCACATCTATATTTTCGTCGATAACAATATAAACATTTCCACTAGTAGTTTAAGTTACCTAGCATTCGGGAGGACGCGGGATCGAATCCCCGTGCGGGCATCCAGATTTTGATTTTCCATGGTTTCCCCAAATCACTCCAGACGAATGCCGAGATGCTTCCTTCAAAAATGCCGTGCTCGAATTCCTTCCCGTTCCTTGCCCCTATCCCATCCTGCCCCTAATGACCTCGCCATCGATGAGGCGTAAAGCCCAAGCAAAAAAAAGTTTAATTTTGCCTACTGATTTTGATTCCCTGACCTCTAGTGGAAATCGAAAGTATTGACGTAAGAGATCTTATTTATATTGCTTTCATCCCAGACAAAGTGCTTGGTGGGGTGAATATTTTGTCACATTCAGCGAGGTAACCGCATTTTTCTGAATGATTGTGTCCAATTCTCAATACGTCTCTCTAGCTCTAATACACATCGCCAGTCGCTCTCCTTATACAGACGAGATAAGTGGTAACAACGTAGGCGTTCTGGGAAGTGCGCCTAGGAAGAATAAGGTGATGATAGTTTAATACTTCACTTACAATGAATTCAATCTTGTGCAATTCAAGACATCTTAAAGTAAAAATATTATTTATATTTAGTGTTTTTTTATGTTTATAATAAAAATAATTTTATTTATTTATGTTTAAGTATATTTTATAGAAATAATATTAATTAATTAATTATTCTATCAGTAAAGTAATTGGATTATTTATTTATATAAAAGTTTATTTTGTATCAGGGTATATCAAAATATATGTTTTTATTTACTATTCTCGATTTAAATTGATCGAAATAATATAAATTAAGGTTAATGTTGAATATTAATTTGTAATTTATATTTAGAGGTGATACATCATTCGTTATTTAAGATATCTAGTTTCTTTAAATAAAATTTAATCTTAACGTCAAATTCGAAACATTTTCATAGGGATACAGACAGGTCTCTAGTCACGATTCCCTGACGTCCCGGTGACCCTGAAGCAGCAATAATTAAGACACAATGCTGGGCCCTTCGCCATTGCCATCAATTTCTCGCGATCCACTGTACTTGTCTCCCACGCGCCACCAGATGGCTGACCGCAGCAATAATTCACGCGCCGGCGGTTTGGAAGAGCGGCGGTTCCGGGCTTTGGCCGGGCAGTAACAGATTTATTATATTAATGCTAATGACGAGCAGCCAGAGGCGGGTGAACCGACCGCTAATGCGGGCTGGCTGTGGCGTTATTATTAGCAGCATTATGCCGTCGTCGAGGATTATGTCCGCCTGTTACTATACCGGACTAGTGTGTGAATTGCTTCCACCTACACATCACTCTGCTGCGCTTCTATCGGACTGGAAAAAGTCACAGCAGATGACATCGGTGAGAAAGTAATACGGTCTTCAGGCTCCGGCCATTACATTTTAAAATTATTTTATAAAATCAACCGCAGACCGGTTGAGCCCAGTGCCGTATCTAGGGCGAAGGGGAAGATGATTAAACTTGGTCCATTGCCCCGGGCGGCAACTTCAGGGGGGCGGCAACTTCAGGGGGGGGCAACTTCAGGGGGCGGCAACTTAAGGGGGCGGCAACTTCAGGGGGGCGGCAACTTCAGGGGGGCGGCAACTTCAGGGGGCGGCAACTTCAGGGGGCGGCAACTTCAGCGGGCGGCATCTTCTGGGGTCAGAAAAATTATGTTTTAGTGGCAGCAATTTATGTTGCGGTGTTCTTGACGTGGTGAAAATAGGGTTGGCAAAATAATATTAGAAGACGCGGCAATCTAACGGCTTTTGCCCCCGCTTGGAAAATTCCTAGATCCGCCACTGGCTGGGCCATCTTACATATTTTCTACGAAATCGTGAAGTAATTTTACTGTAGATATACATATATTTTCTGTCTTATATACAGCTATACTTTACAATTGAGAAATCTATCAGTGATTGAGACCAAATTAGATCCTGGACATTCACATTTTTCAAGCATAAGAGTCGCAAGAATAAATGTAAGCATCTGTTCTTCATTTTTAACTGAGACGTCCCTTAGACTGGAGAAGGTTGTGTGATACGTGGCGTTCATAATGCCAAATCAAAATATTAGGTATTTGCTGATGAGAAGCGGGTGGGTCGCAAAATAGTCGTAGACTGTCATTGTTCTATACGGAACGGCACTCGTGTGTGGAGAAGTTAATGGCTCGTCTGTTTCGAAAGCAATGATTGCCAACTTCTTCCAGATGCATCCATAATTAGCTCGATTTTGACATAGTCCTTCACAGAGTTGATATTATCTATTCTGTCTAAAGGAACAAATACGTTGGTAGCAGAAGTTCGTTCATAGACAATTGATTCAAGTAGAAATTACGTGCCGAGAAAGGTGGGTTAGTGGTTAACGCTCTGGCCTCGCATTCGGGAGGACGCCGGTTCGAATCCCCGTCCGGGCATCCAAATTTGGATTTTCCATGCATTCCCCAAATCACTCCAGGCGAATGCCATGGCCGAATACCTTCCGGTTCCTTGTCCCCAGTCCCATCCCGCCTCTAATGACCTCAACATCGACGAGGCGTAAAGCCATAAATAAAAAAAGTAGAAATTACTTCAACTGTCTCGGAGCCAATCCAACAACAATCTCTCTATTAAGTTTTTGACGTATTTGTATGGCAAGCGGTCACTAAACACGAGGCTCTTCTCCGTTCTCTCCAGAAACTTTAAAATAGTACCTTGCGATACGGACATTAGTGGAGGGAAAAACCAAACCCAGAGCTGGAGTCAGACCTTCACCTTGTTTCGCTGGCATCATATTTTTCAACAAGCAAATGTCAGACGAAATTATGCATTTTGAAGTTTGCAGGGCTGGGCAGAGACAAGGATCCCGCTAATTAGGCTATTAGCGCTTTTCAGTAAGAGTGAAAGTTTTTTCATAGGTGCATTTAATATCGTTTTCCTAGTGCTCCAAACGGAGAAAGTAACAACCTGATGATTCAAGTAGCTTTAAAAAATACCTTTCTATATCACTGTGTCATTTGTTTACATTGGTACAACTCAACATTATTATTAAATACTAAGTAGGACCCTTCGGCCATCCCTAAGGCGGACTCCCCATTATTCATATTAATATTTCTCCAATTTGTTAACGTCATTTAAAATGCTGTTTCAGATAGCCAAAACAAAATAAACGTTTGTTAGAAAAGTGGTGATTTTTTGTAATTAGTGTAAGAACTTACCACTGAAGAAACTCATCACTTTTTTCTTACTTGGTAATTATCAAATATTTTGAATTTCAAATAAGCTAAATTGTTTACACTTAACAGGAAAATATTGAGTTAAACCCTATCATATTTTTTTAAAATTTTTAATTGACTTTCGTGGTAATTATTTGAATATGGTTCGACTCTTGCTACCTTTTACTCAAAGACCGTTTTTGCTTCTTTCACTAAAAAATGAATTCCAAGACCAGATGTTTACTGACTTCTGGCATGCCGGTTATATGAAGGAAAAAAATACTAAAGAACGTATTCCATTAAAATTCAAGTAAAATTAAGTCAAAACGAAGACGAGACAGATAAAAACAAAACGGAGGTCCGAATTTGGTTCCATTCCTATATCAAAGAGGATGGTGAAAATGAGTTTTCTGCGCTATCTACTTTGGATAAAAAAGTTACAATTTTACAAAATTCATCTTATGAATCCCAGTCTAGAACAAGTTTTACCTTCGACCGGTGTAACATATGACTCTCATTTCTTGTTGATTTTTGCTCATACACCTTACACCATACTCCTACAAGAAATAGCTGGCGCTGACGAATTTATTTAACTTTCTACCTACTTGTTGCCAGTGTCACGTAACGCAGATTACCCGATGGTCGTAATAAATAATTTCATTAGCCCAGTAACCTCTCCATATACCGTCGTCCCCTCTAGTTGGTCGTATCAGACCTTGGGGAGCGTGCAAAAACTACGTGGCTCGGTCCAGGGGGGGGGGGGGGGGTTGGAAGACTACGCTGGGCTACGTGGGAAACACAACAGCATGTGGATAATTATTTCGGTCATTTAATTATCTCCGTATGTAATTAACAATAGTCTGACAGGAGAAAACAGTAAAAAAGGCCGTCTGGAATCAAAAGGAAAAAAAGCTACGTGCTACGTGTTGGGGGGGGAGGGGGTGTTGTTCACAAGAGGCCAAAATGGAGCTACGTGGTTTATGGACGCTCCCTTGCCTTGCGGTGATCTTAGGGGGAGTACATTAATTACATGACGTGTTTTTTCGGAAATCCGGACCCCCCCTTTTTTTTCCTTAGTGAGAATTGGTGAAATACGGTGGTCCCCCACCCCCTTCGTGAGGCTTGATGAGATCACGAGGGGACTTCCCCCCCTCCCCCCACCGCAAATGACCTCTTAATTTTGGAGACCTTGTTTTTAGCTCTACCCTAACCTGGATTCGACGTCGGAAGTAATTTGGAGTCCTTTTTATAGATCTTCTGTTCTTCCAGGAAGTAAAAAGATGATATGAAATTACTGTCGATCCTCTTCCTTGGTGAGATTACGAACCAAGCTCACCTCCCCGTTCCCACCCCTTTAGAGCTCACCTAATTAATAAACGCCCCCTTATCACTTCTCTAACCATTTTACAGATAAATATACGCGCAATTAATGTAACTAGTGTAATTTTATTTTAACATAAGTAGTTTGTTAGTCTTTGAGAAGGGATAGCGTTTAAGTTAGTAGTTTTTGAATTTTATTCTAAACAGTTGGGAGTAGTGTAAGAACCAGAGAGGTAGATGGCTGGTTGCTTTATAGAGGAATCATGGTTTTAGAACAAGTGTTCTGGCCTCGCATTCGGGAGGACGGTGGTTCGAATCCCCGTCCGGGCATCCAGATTTGGGTTTTCCGTGGTTTCCCAAATCACTCCAGGCAAATGCTTCCTTCAAAAGGCCATGGCCGAATTCCTTCCCATTCCTTGCCCCCCATCCCTTCCCGTCTCTAAAGACCTCGCTGTTAAGAGACGTTAAGCAGATAAAAAAAAAGAATTTTGAACAAGTGTGTAAAGTTAGCAGAGCACAAGATCTATTACATCAAGATGTGGGCCTTATATATTAGTTTCTCGATTGAAGATGTGTGAATATTTGGCTTGTTGGAAGTGTTGTGATTTTGCTGTTTTTACAAGAATTCATTTAAAGTATAATTTTGTCGTGATTGTGTGCGACAATGATCATCTTTGGAATAGCTTTGGATAACTGAAGTAACTATCAAGAATCCAGTAAGTGGCAGTGCACTGACATTTTGGGCCATACTTGTCATCCCCCATGGGGTACCACATCTAATTTGCACTGAATTCGACCGGAGTAACAGCGAAACAATAATTTTTTGACATTTTAATCAATAAGTTTATAATTAGTCGTCACGTATTAACCACCCTTTAATAGATGGTTCAGTGTGCTGAAAACTTCGAAGCAAAAACGAATTTCATCAGATAAACTGGACGTCGTAAGTGATAGATACTCGACCCTTGGTAAATCGAAAGTATAATCTACGTTTCATTACTTTTCTTTACTTATTTAAGCGTTATGAATATATCTCTAAATAATACAAGAGTTTTTAAACCATCTCACTAATATTCTGTACGGTCTTATGTTTTTAAAATTAATGTTGTCTTTTCCAATCATTACGTGTAACTGCTATGTGTAATTATTTTACTTAAATGAAGCTGACTAAGAGTGTAATTTTCAAGGTATTAGCAAAACAGAAGCATCAAAAATTCTTTCTTGCTAGAATGCTTTAAATAATGCCTATACTCTCCAAAATTATAATCAATTAGATAATATAAAATTAATTCGCTCACCCGGGGAAACCAATTGGTTCAATCATGCAGGGATCAGCAAGGAAATGACACAGGATAGAGGACAATACAGGAACAAAGTTATGAACACAAAATTTAAAATACAGAAGTAAACAGGAACAAAATGTACAGAATAAAGGAAACAGGAACACATTGAACATATAAAGAAGTTTTTGGAAGAGAAAAGGAAGAAGACAAATGCAAAAAAAAGTTAAATAATCATGAATAATTTGAGCTTAAACACTGTCCTCAAGTGCAAAAATGACTAATAATAATAATATAAAATTAAACCTACAAAAGATTAATTTAATAGTTATAATAGTTAAGAGGGCATAAAGTTTTGGTATTAGCATAGTTTAACTTCTTTTTGCCAAATTTACAACTATAATCACTTGTTTTTCATAACTGATTGTTCAGTTTCATCTAAGGCAACTAAACAAAGATTTGCAACATGAAAAACCCATGTACCAAATTATTCAAAATAGAACAACTAGGACTCCATGTTCGTCACTGTTCTTGTACCCGGAACTAAAATTTTGCATTCACAAATCACTTTCAATACTCACACACATACACAGGCATCGCACCGAAATGAACAGTTTCAAGGGTCTCGAATAATATAATGATCTCTTGATATACAGTAATCCTAGTTTTCTATGAGTACTATATGGTTTTTTTTTTTTAAATGTGGCAATATGCCATGTTTATGTAAACACAACCACTGACTGTAATGCAGTTTGAAATCCTTACGCCGTGCACTTAGGCAGCTCCGTAGAACAATACTTGTGGCAGGAAACGGACATCCTCCGCTTTTCATTAGGGTGCGCAAAAAAGTCTTCTTCTACAGTAAAATTATTCGTCTTCACTATTGTACCTGAAGCTCAGATCTTAAAAAAAATGGTGTTACATCGAATACGAAGGTCGAGAGAGAATTTTTTGAGTTGTTGCTAATTATGTTTATCTCTTTACGTAAGATGCACAGATCGTGGAGTAAATTCAATAACATTTAATTCATTACATTTATAAAAATAATTTAATATTTGAGTTCTCAATTCTAATATCTCCCAAGACCGTTCTTTTTTCAGGAAAAATTTAATCATTCGGATAATTGATTATAGAAATAACCATTGTAATAGCAAAATCGTTTGTTAAATGATCAGTATTTTAAATCATTAACAGATTTCAGATGGAATGACGAAATTAGAATATGATTAAGGAGACTTTGAAGCACCTTTTTACTCTCGATACTGAAAGCTGTTATTTTATCATTCATTGTTTCATTTTTTTTCACTTATTGTACTTGTGTTAATGCCAAGCTCAGTAATTTCGCTTTGCTCAATATACAGCTGCCGTGTTGGTATTCCTAGGCCATTTATGGGTTTAAAGATATAATATCTGATACTTACAGTCAAACACCGATAGATGGAGAAAGGATATAGTCAAATGTTGGTGGAATATAAATGAATTACTTCTCGAAGCATTATATAACCGTGCAAAGGGAGTATTGCTTCAAAAAATCATCGTGATTTCTACCAACAATTTATGTGCACAACCCAAAACGAGATTCTCATTATTATCATTCAGATATAGTGATTGAGAAGGTTTAATATTAGATTAAAGTAATTAACCGCAACATATGGTAATTTCTTGCGTAATTTACAACTACTGTATAATCACTTGTTTGTACGATACCTTACACTTCAGTTTCACCTAACGCAACTATGTAGATTCTCGTAAAGGAAAACACACACACCAAATTCTTAATATGTATTAGCTTAAGACCCATATTTCCGAATATTTAAACTTGTAATTTCACATCAGTGTTAAAAACTGTATCTCCATGAAAGAACACTGTTAACCGTTAGACTGTTACGGAATATGTGAAACAGAGTATGACATACTAATAATTAGTGCAGTATAAATGATGATGTTTGGATCATTAGCCTCATTGAACTATCGTGATAGTTTAAAAGGTAAGTGCTGTTTAAGAGACATACAACTACAGTGAATTGTGAAAGTGTCTGCAGGATTTAAAATGGCTCATCAACGATGAAGGACGCACCGCGAACCTGTAATCAACAGAAATTCCAAGTGGATGGTTATGAGTCTTCATTTAAGCAGAAAACACATCGCGAATTTGTTGCCCATCTCGACGTAAGGTCATGACTAGTGGAACGAAAGAACCATGTAACAGCCCTCATACCTGAATTTTGAATAGTATTGTACTGTATGAAGTATTCGTAGTGAGCTGAAGTTTGCTTGAATATGATATGGTATGTTTGTTTTGTAATTTTTTGTAAATCAGTATATATAGACTTTGTTTTATGAAAGGAAATTGTTTAAAGGCCATTTAATATGTTTAAGAACAGAATAATGCAAGAGAATTGCTTAAATGTGTGTAATTCCAAGTATTAATGCAAGTTACGATGTCTACTGGACAATTTTGTACAGTTTAAAATTATTTCTGTAAATAATTTTCTATTTAAGTATCTCTAATTTCCATTTCTGACCATTTTTGATTGATGTTAAGTGATTATGTATTAATTCCGATTGTTTTTAATATGTTTAATTTTTTGAGTAATTGTTAATGTTCGAGAAATATTGGGCGGACGCCTTTGAAGAATTCCAGAAATTTCGATAGAGCCTTTATAAACAAATCGGCAGAAGGACAGAGTTAGTTTATAGTTAGTTTTACAGAGAGTTTTACAGTTAGTTCACAGTTGAGTTTACAGTCAGTTTTAAAAAGATTCACATTACATCTGCCAAAGACTGCGCTAGTATCTCTGGATTGTATCTTTGCTTGTGACAAATATCGCTGACTTGTTGTTTTTGGGAAATAAACAAACATCTTCAACATAACCTTATGGTGGATTATTCTTAATTAATCAGTATATTAATTTAAACCACCGAAGACCCTAATAACCAGGTACACAACAAACGTGAACAGTCTGATGTTTTAGTGGTTAAGGCGATTGACTGAGGCACGAAAGATCTCCAGTTCGAATTCCTGTCTCAGTTGGAATTTGTGAAAACCCTTAATCCGTCCTTCACCTCAGGCAAAACTTTTTTGTGTATGCGAAATACGATATATAGCTTCTGTAGTTCGGATTCCATGCTCAGCTCCTAAAGACAGCAGAAGGACAAGGTTAGGACAGACGGCTACTATAGGAACATGAAAAATACAGACACATCTTTCCAATGGCAATGTCGCAACGTCAATTGTTTTCGTAAGTTTTCACACAACAATGTATCACTGCAACAGGCTCCGGGTAACATTTTGTAGCACTTTCCCTTAGTCCCGAAACATCATTGCCTCAGTCCACAAGTGTTGCTCTAAAAATTTACTCACTTATTCACAGACATGTCAGTAATAAGTGTTACAAATTTTATCCTGTTCGCAAGGTTCTTTGATGTCACCGCAGTTTTCACGAAAAAATAGTCTTTCATTATGATATACGCAGGGCCGGCGCTAGGATTCTTGGACCCCGGATAAGTGTTTTCAGTCCCCCCCCCCCCCAACGCCGATTTTTTTTTTACTTTAAAATTTGATTTTTGGATACAGGAAGAAAATTTTAATCCAAAAAAATCAAATAACACCTTTTTAAAAAAGTTTTTTTTTGTTTGGTTTCTATTTAGCTAGGCACCCTTGCCCGAAGGCCCCCTATGGGGGCTCGGGTACTTTTGCCCCGCTTACCCCTCCCTAACGCCGGCCCTGGATATACGAATCAAATCTATGTACGCGTTATAAATTGATAAGTTCTTGCGGAATATATTTTCGCATTTCCAGTAGCTAAATATTGCGTGCCCTTTTGTTTGTTGGAAATAGTATGCAACTGTACCAAATAAAATAGCCTTTGTAAATTATATTCGACCTTAGTGATTAACACGGAACGTTATGTTTTTGTAATTAACACTAAAAAATATGTGGTTTTGAAATGCTAAAAAGTAATCTAAAACCATCATTTGCTTTTGAGAATGACATCAGAATGGTAATCTAAACTGACGTCAAGTTTTGGTGGGTCTTTGTTAACTGGGACATGGACGATGTGACAGTAGGCTCCTCTGCGCGACTCGGGAGATAGCGAGCACCTAAGTCGCCGTGATTGATTGTTATAGCGCGCTGGCGATTGCTCTATGGACTGTGAAGGCGATATTGCCATCGGTTTGTGCCCATCTGCTGGCTGTGACCAGTAATATTTCGTCTTATTGCTGCCGCCGCGAAAACAACAAGTAGCGTGGGGACGGGCGCCTGATATTGCAATACTCCCTCTCCCTGTGCTGTAGACGGTCATATTTTTGGCCTGCTTGTTTATAGCGTGAGTTCTTCTATTGGAAACTACAGACAAATCACATTGGGGCGAACTTGGATTTATTTGCAACATAGACTCCTGTCTAACATGGGGAAAAGAGATACTATTTTTCGTTTGAAACAATATTCAAGTTTTTATTGACAAGGACATATTGCTATATTTAACCGACAACTCCACGAGTGCCATAAAAAATGACAAGTGATATAGTTTGCTGCTGGACATCCCGCGGCTTTACAGTCGATGTATTTGTGAAGATACTTTCAAAGGACATTACTATACGAACGAAGGGAAAAGAAATCCGATATGTTCATTATTAAGGAACAGCAGATTAAAATGGAACAGGATACATAGTTTAAATTTGATATCGGACAAGAGTTACAGGACAAGATATAATTTTGTTAAAAGAAAATTAACATTAATAACTTCTGATCATGTTAGTAATCACACAACACAATCTTTACACATCTAACAGATACAGAAAGAACTGCTTGTGTTGATACCTATACGACATACGCCTACTTAATTTAAAAAATCTACACCTCACTGATCATAATAGTTTCTAGGTTCTCTTTATTTTTTGGCTGGAAAAATAAATTACTTTAATATTTTTTTTTTTTTTTTTTTTTTTTTGAAAACTACTATACAACAATTCTATATGGTATGAATTGAGTTATTGAGCCCCAGAGTGGAAATTAAGGAAAAATTAACTGAAAAGTTTTATATTTCACGGATCAGCATCAAAACAGCTGTGTTGACATATGGTAACATAGAAGAGAAAAAAAATATGTAAAATATAATATCTTCCATGTTTTCCTTATTACCTACTCCACTAATGACGCTTACTTAGAATGCTGCAGAACTAGCTTTTTTCAAGAATTTCTTGTTGATTGTGGTTGTTACAGTTTTAAGTATAGGGTACTACGTTATTGATGACACTTCAATACGCTGCTCATTCCTTATTTACTTAGTTTTAAAATACTTTTTTCTTCACTACTTTAAGCGCTTATGCCTCCACTTTGTGGCTACCTGAGAAATTTAGCAGGATTTACAACACTCCACCTATATAGTGAAATGTAAAATACACAATTCTGTTCTTTTTCACATTAAAAGAGAATAAACCTTCTCTCTTATTGACTGCAGTCCTCCTTGACGTCAAATAATATATACGCGTAGGAAAGTTACAGAAATAATTTTTCAACACACGAGACAAAACAAACTTTATTACGACATAGAATAGAATTTGTAAATAAATTATTATTATTTTGCGTCAGTCTCAAACCGCAAAGATAGTTGTGCAGATATTACACAAAACACAGATAAGAAAATTTTGATACAACAGAAATATCGAATGCTTTTTCTTCCCTCGGTAGGGCCACCTAAGAAGCACGTGACACCGGGCCCCTGTTTTTACACATGCGACCAGTGTGAATCATAAGAAGGTATGAGGGAGAGGACCTGATACCATCTCTGTTTGAACGTGTAAATTTGTATTCTGTATGATAAGTGTAATTCTTTGTGTAATGTGCAGTTTATGAAACGTAAATTGGAGACCATCCCAGCAATTTCCTAGAGCAGCGGTTCACAACCTATGGGTCGCGACCCACTGGTGGGTCGCGGCGGGTGTTTTTGGTGGGTCGCAGAACAATCGACGTTTTTGCCCCAAAAATATATCTTTTATTTCATCTATTTAAAAAATATAACACGATATTTTACAAGTGCAGTAATCATGAAAGCTGTTAGCTTAAATTAAAACTTAGTGAGAAAAAAAAGTTTTCTTTAGCAGTCGGACGGTATTATGCAATAACGACGTTGTGAGATGTAGCAGCGGCAGCAATCGCGCAATCCTTATGGCAACCCCTGAACACCTCCTCTCCCGCCGCGCTCTAAGGTGGAGATGTGCGCGCATACCACCGGCAGTTTTACTTCTCTGATTGTCATTTTCTTGTTTATGCTTGAATCGAAACCAAAGTCTTTGATGCAAACAGTCTCTCTGCTTGTCAAAGTGAGTTGTTGTTTGCGTTTTGTTTTGATTGAGAGTAGATTTAATGTGATTATGGAAAGTTTGTTAAGGACTGAATCGTGCCGTAAAAGAGAGTATCCAACCAAGTATTTGTAATTACAATGCAGGCAGCAAGAAAAAGCAAAAGACGTATCTGCGAAAGTATAATCCGGATTATTTGATTTTTTTTTTAAACTGCTTAACGTCTCCTATAACAACTAGGTCTTTAGAGACGGGAAAGGATAGATAGGGGGCAAGGAATGGGAAGGAATTCGGCCATGGCCTTTTTGAAGGAAGCATCCCGGCATTCACCTGGAGTGATTTGGGGAAACCATGGAAAACCGCCTACCTCCCGAATGCGAGGCCACCACGCTCGGATTATTGAAATACAGATTTGTGTTTTCGGGTAATGAAGAGGAGTCAATACCTCAGTACGTGATTTGTTGTGAAAATTTGTCCAATGAAAACATGAAGCCATCAAAACTTGCAAGGCATTTGTCAACCAAGCATCCTAAGTACACTCCTTCAAAATAAAAAAAAAATACGTTATCTTTCGGCCAAATCTACAATGGAAAAGTCAGTGTCAGGTCAACAAACAGTCTACCAGAGGGTCTTACCAACTATCCTTGTTAATAGCAAAGCACGAAAATGCGACTGATGTGCCAAGTAATATCCTACTGACTGGTAAGTTTACCATTGTGTTTTTCGGCTCCCAGTCTTCCATATTGTCATACATTTGGGCGAAGTAAAACACAATGATAAACCTACCAACTAACCACTAAAATCGGGTCTGCAGGTAGTTTCCACTAAAAAGCGACTTGGCAGACCAGTTGAATTTTAGTATGCTGCTCGAGTTACTTCTAATCGTAGAATTTCAGCCGTCAACTTGATGAGGTGAAGGTCTGTGCAGCCGCATCCCGGTCTATGATATGTTTGTTGTTTTATGTATTAGCAGTTTTTGTTTTTGTTGATAGTATATCCTTTGTAAGAAAATTTGACTTTTCGTAGAATAGGATAGTCGATAGCGTATCGAGGTCATAGAACAGTTCCCATTCTAATATTAGATAGCTTTCATATTGGGTGGGTCGCTAAAACTTTTTTTTAGTTAAAAGTGGGTCGTGAACCAATAAAGGTTGGGAACCGCTGTCCTAGAGCATAAATGATTGCGGGGAAATCGCAGTGTCTGGTCGCACGATCCAGCGCGGGGGCGCCTTAAAGCGGGCCACCATTCTGGCAGTTTTTTATATATACAATATGTCTGTTTGGGGATGCAGAAAATATTTCATTATTTTAAAAAGGAAAAGCTTCGTTGGTAACAATAAACTATCAATAAAGTTAATTTAACTTTGTTCTTCATAGGAGTTATGCCTCATAGCTGTACACAAAAGGAGATTATTCAAATGCTTTCTTGAGTAAATTTTGTTTTAATGAGTTCAAGGAGATGTCAAATTGCAGGTATTTCAATAAACAGCTAAGTCTGGGTAGTATTTCTGTCAGCTACCAGGAATGCTGCTGGCAGGTGAGCAAATTCATTTCGCCAGATTTACATGAATAATATTTAAAAGTGCTTGATTATAACTATTCAACTAACTGTAAGTTAGCCTAGGTTAGGGAAAACTGATATAATTTTATTTAACTCGAACCGGCGATCACAACAACTCTTGTGGGAGGTAACATTAAGGAAGGAGTTAGCGTTTGTGGCCTTATTTGGCCTCAAATTTGATGAAAGCCGTTCTCTTACCTATTCAGCCGGTCCCGAGGACACAATCGTTCTTCTTTCGCTGAGAATTACCAATTCTATCTAAAGGCGCTGGCAATTTCAAACTGTTGTGTTTTCCATATGACGTACTGTCCTTAATACTCTGACAGGCACGTAAAGTCGGAAATGACTGAAGCATACATGGTGATTAAAAAAAAAAAGTTTTTGAGCTGACTGTATATCATACCGGGAAAAAATACCACCGAGAGGAGAAAAAAATGTCACCGTTTACGAACTTGCTATTGATTGGTACAATTTCACAATTAATGAATCCCCAGGTGGGGAAAGCGCTCGTAATTCGACAGTGTTCTTTTTTTAAGCAAAACTTGATTTTTAAAAAAATCAGTAAATGTAATTTTTCTCACAGAAACCAGCCAAGGAATCTCATACCTATATACCGTCATGGAAAATCAAGATTTTTACAATTTTATCCAAAACTGCAAGGTATTTTCTTTGAATTCTTATATTTAAACCCAATTTAAAATCAAGATTTTTACAATTTTATCCAAAACTGCAAGGTATTATCTTTGAATTCTTATATTTAAACCCAATTTAAATGGCCTAGATTATTTTAAAACCACCGTTAATAAGTAACACTAGTAATATTGCTTCACTTTTTTTTTTTTAATCTGCTTAAACGTCTCTCTAACAGCGAGGTCTTTAGAGACAGGAAAGGATGGGAGGGCAAGGAATGGGAAGCAATTTGGCCATGGCCTTTTGAAGGAAGCATCCCGGCATTTGCCTGGAGTGATTTGGGAAACCATGGAAAACCCAAATCTGGATGCCCGGACGGGGATTCGAACCGCCGACCTCCCGAATGCGAGGCCAGAACGCTAGGTATATTATTGCTTCACATACAGAAATGTCTAAAATTGTGTTATACAAGTCTTAATCTAATAAAAAAAGATCTCTAAAATACATTGCGATAATTACAAACAAAATTCAGATCATCGTCATCATATCGTTGGGGACCATCTCCAGTTTTTCTGGTTGTGGTTTACGAGCCTTGGTTGTTGTAGACGATCGTTTTCCCGCTGTCTCCTATCCAGATCATATGCAACTATATTATAATTTGAATACATGATTCTGTTAACGGTCTCTAAATGTAGTAACATTATTATCAGAGCTTGAACCCATAACTGGACTGATGGAAACAGAGTTCCACATTAGCCTGCCTTGTTTCAACCCTCTCCCCCACACCTTGAAACACACATCACCCATTTGACAGTTGAATACCTAGTCATTTGATCTACGGTCCGAACTAAGCGGCGAGCCATTAAATAGCAGATTGTAATTTCCGTTTTGCAATCGGTTATGAATTTTGTACATCGTTATTTATTTTTTACAGTGATGCAGGACCACAAATTTTTGCATTCATTTGTGAATTTTTTCCTGGTAACCACAAAAGAATTCTCTGGTCTGTCATGAATTTTTTCAATTTACTTCTGGCTGAGAACAACGCCTCCGATCTTCCATATCTTCCTAACCTACAGTAACTCCTTCAAAATCGCACTTATGCTTTCCCTTCAGCTGCATATACCTATCACGAATCGGGGCGGCTTTTCATTGGACCTTCTCCAATGCCTCCATTAACGTCTTTTGATGGGAGCCCCATACAGAAAAACACTATTTTAAGTAAGGTCGCAGCAGTGATTTGTATGCAATCAATTAAACTTCCGTTGCACACTATTTTAAATTACGACCTAAAATTCGGATCATGTGGTTTGTTGCCCCAATCACCTATTCAATATGCTCATTCACAACAAATTATTGTTGCCCTAGGTTTGTAGCGGAATCTATGCGTGTGGCAAAGTATAATGCGTTCGTTGATACGGTCTGCACTGTCGGAGATGCTTTGCCAGGAAGGCGACGTCAGCGCTCAATGCAGTTACCGCCATGTCACGTTTGTCGCCGTACACCTGTGGTCACCCCATTACCCAGCAGGTGTCGGCTGCAATGCTGTGACGAACGTACGATGCGGGGAGGACACGTCGGAAGGAAGGGAAGCGGCTAGGGGGGTCGGTGCGACGCCATATATCGCGCGGACGTCGTTGGCGGCCAAGTTTATTAGCGGCCGCCGCCATAAAGCGGCGAAAAGCTAAATCTACCGTGAGACGAGGCCAGCCGAAAGTGACACATTACCAAGGCCCGACAGCGGACAATGCCCGGAGTGACGCATGTGTGCGCAGGAGGCGCCTTGGCTTACGATCCCTGCACATACGGCGCACATGTATGCGTGTTGTCACCCTATGTGTTCGCTTAGAGCACTCCAGGATATAACCTATGTTCCTCGCTATTCGAGGTAAACCGGCAGGCGGAGTACCTAGCAGCGGTATTATGGTAATCCAGATGCAACTTGCTATACCTTGTTCATCCTCAGATGGCGGTTCAAGGTCATGTTCCGCGGGCTCCGCTCCTCGTCTCACTGCCTCTTCCATTCCTATCTATCCGAGCTGAAAGCTGTGTTCGCGTAGGCTAGTGGCAATTTTCCCCTTCACTTATAGGGGTAAGGGCAGCCGAGTGGGGATACAGTAAGTGACCTTAAGTTTCTGTTAACTGAACGCGCTGTAACGAGTTTAGGTGATTATAAAGAAGTAAAATCAAGAATTACTTGATAAATGTGAATAGATCTCTATCACAATGAAGAACAAACGCGGCACCCAGTAGACATTTCAAAGAATGGACCCCAGAGATGATGGCATAAAAGATCCACAACTAAGGAGAACAAAAAGTCATGTGTCCCATAAGTGAAAAAAGTACTTCAAGACGTTAAAAAAAATATGAGGTCAGCTAACAATATATATATATGTGTTGTGTGTGTGTTTAGAACGAACATTATGGAAGTATGGATCTATCAAATGAGAAACCAAGGAGAACGGAAGATATGTCGCGGAAGAAGAAGAGGCAAGAACGAGCCAAACAATGAAAGAGTATTGGTGAACAGGGGCCTGGTAAATGTTATAGAATCACCGCCAATAGTGGACTTAAACGAAATAATAATAAAGAAGCCAAATCAAATAACTGCATACTATAAATCACCCGTAGAAATGGTCAAATACCAGCCTGGGAGATATGTTCTGGATTTGAATAATACTGATAGAGTTTTTCACAGATTGTAGTTAATCTATTATAATGACTCTTGGTTGATTAATATGCTTCTTACGTATCGAAATGAACTGGCAATATGCTTTACGTCAAAATACCGTTGAAATATTGGCTTATTTTCTTCTTTGTTCGCCAAGTCTTACCACAATTGAATCGAAAATTAGAAGAATCTTCTTGTAGAGAGCCCTGGTTGTTTCCTTAAATAAACCCCGTTGTTTACCGTTAAACCGTTTTAACGATCAAAGGCCGAGTGTGGTAAGTAAAAGGTAACTTTCTGGCCATGCATTCCGGAGGACGGGGGTTGCAATCTCCATCGGACCATACAGATTTCGGATTTCCATAGTTTTCCGGAATCACTCCAGGCGAATGCAGGGATGGTTACTTCAAATGGCCGTGGCTGAATTCCTTCTCGTTCCTAGTCCTCGGTCCTTTCCACCCTCTTATGACCTTGGTGTCGAAAGCCAGAAAAAAAGTGGTCACTTTGGTTCTGGATCCAACGACCAGTACGTAAGTTCGTGGTCTGTCAGGAGTTTAAAATCATAAAAACACTCACTGAAAAACTGCATATAATTCTTAGTTCTTTGGAAAATTTTGTCCAAAGTAACAAACTCATAGAACGAACATTTATTCTGTAATAATCGGTTACAAAAGGGTTAGGTGTACGTTAATTTGAAATAAATTCGGATAAGTCAAACATTTGTGATAAAGGGACTTTAACAGACGACATTCCTGTAGTAGTAACATGAAAGGAAGGTGCTCCTGGTTATAACACAGCAAAAAATCGAGCTTCTAATTAAACGGGACGCTAAAGATGATCCCCGGGAAAGATAGTGGAAATAATTATTCAGGAAAATGCGAATAAATACACGAGTTGGTGACGACACACAGAATGCTCATTTACTGGACCTATCAAGGTATGTGGGATAAAAAGTATATAGCATTTTAAGAAGGTACTTCTACACGAGAAAGTTTTCCCCCCGTTTGTTGCCGAAACTATACAGCATATCAGAAGGTTGTGAGAGAACAGGTGTCTGTGGAAAATCTAGCACTCTTTGAATCCAATCCAACAGATTTTGTTGGACGATTTGTGGTGTGGATGAGATGTGGACCATCATTTTAAACCAAAATGGAGCAACAGTCAATGCAGTGAAAGCACGCCAGATACCCCCATACAAATAAAATCAAGAATGCTAATTTTTCAGGGAACGTGACAATATTTGTTTTTTGCTTCTAGATTTCCCTAGAAAATGTGAAACCATCACAGGGCCATATTTTGCTAACTTCGAATAGCTATTGCAACCAACTGTCAAGGAAAAGAAGCAACTTGTCAAAAACTGCTGTTCAATCAAGACAGTGTTCCCAATTACAAACATCTCAGCTACATGGCTGCAATTCAACAGTATGGATTCCAGTTTATACCGCATCTTCAAATTCGCCCACCTGGCTCCTTTTAGACTTTCAGCTGTTTACAAACATTATAATATTACTGTCTGTCATTCATTTCTAAACGATGATGACGTTATATATAAATATTTTTATGCAAATGATATAAAGCATTGGAACGTGTTTGAGGAAGTATGTGGAGCTCAGAGGATGCCAGTAATTGTTGAAAAATGAACCATAACTTTTTGTTCATATACGTGTATAGCAGTTGTCGGCCAAGAAATAATGGTACGTCCCTCATGTTTACAATTATACATCTCTACCCTGCAATTCATAGAGAACGAAGGATCGCGGATTTTGAAGGCTAGATACACTTTCTTTAAAGTAAAGCATCGACGATCAACGTTGACTGCGACTGACGGTCAATTTAGAAGCGGACGACTTTCTACGAGTAGCTTCGTTGTCATTTTCAGTGCTGTGTTATGCGAATAACTACCGTGAACTAACATTGCTCTAACTGGCTGATATCATAACTGTTACCCGATTGGCTGTTACTCCATGTTGTCCGATATCAATCCTTTATTTTTCCGTGATTTACTTTTGACGGGCTGTTCTCTGGCACCGTCGTTACATATGTAAATGTTCCGTGATCCTGTTAATTACCGTCAGAAGATCTTTAACAACCCCTTACAGTGCATTAGAGGTAATCTCTGTTTTGTTTACCAGTTTCATCGGAAATAGTAGCTGCGTGCTTCTAGCGCGGGTTAGATAACTTATTTTGAGTGAACTTAGCGGGGCAGTGCGCTCGCCAAGTCGAATCAACGGCGGGCACTGCCTATCAATTTCTTGAAGCGATTCCGCCAATTTTTATACATTGATATCAAGTCTCAAATTTCTGTTCTGCATAAATACGAGTAAGCTTAATGAGAAAATTATTTTTTTTTTTTTTCGTTCCTGCTCTTAGTTTGAAAAATATTCACATGCAAATTTCATTAATTTTGTCAATCACTGACTGATGATCATCAAAACTTTAAAGTGATTCCAGTAGTCATAGAAAGCAGAAATTTAGTACACTCTAATAGTTCTAACCACAAATCATAAGACAAATATAAAATGGTGAATTTCCGTACATTTATTCCTTACCTTCCCCAAAAGTAAATCGCTTTCTACTTTCTACCGTTATATCTCTATGTGCACAGATTTCCATTATAAATAGAGCTTACGAAGCTAATATGTTAAAGTCCACTTACTTCGGAAGCTAGTGAAATTCAAAGTTTTTAAAAGATTATGACACTACATAAATACACAGCATCTTTTGTCGTCCTACAGACACGTAATTTGGTACTTGTATATATCGTTTCACCTCCAAGTCAGGGGCGGATCCAGATTTTGGTTTGGGAGGGGCTTGAGTAGACTTTGGTTTTCTTGGGGGGGGGGGGGAGCTAGGCTTGAGTGGATTTTGGTCGGGATGTGCTTGGCTCTGGGGGAGGGGGTTTCAGTCCCCTAGCCCCCCCCCCTGGATCCGCCCCAACTCCAAGTTATGAGAAAAGTAAAATATTGTTGGTTTTCTCTGTATTTTTCAAATAGCAACCCTAAACATGAAAAGCTTCGGCGCGTATTTGTAAGTTAATTATTTTACTCTGAATGACGCTACATGCCTCCAATTTGTTATGCATTGTTGGCATCGACACTCGTATAGACTTGAATTCCGAAAAGTTCATTGGTTTTCAAATGGCACCGTTACACTTGAGCGACGACTCAGAATAAGTGATCAACTTACAAAAAGAAATGGTGTAGATATACTGGTACAAAAGATTGTGGGATATGATGTTGTACCTTATCTTGAAATTTTATTTAAAATGTGTCTGGGGTCTTGCTGCTTACCAGAAGATTGGAAAGAGCGATAGTAGTACCGGTTCATAAAGGAGGGGTTACAAATGGGGTTGAAAACTTCTGACCAATTAGTTTGCCAACAGTGATAGGCCAAATGATGGAGAGATTGATATGCAACTTTATAAGAAATGTCTGTGAGGAAAGAAACTGGTTTGCAAATCGACAACATGGCCTTAGGCAAGGATATTCATGTGAATCTCAGATGGTAGGCTGTATGCAAGATATTCCAGATGAATTGGACAAGGGATGCCAAGTTGCCGGTGTGGCACTAGATCTTTCTAAGGCATTTGACAGAGTGAGCTCTAAATGGTTTTAAATAAACTGAAATCTATTGGATTGGATAAAAAAGTTACCTGCTCGTTAAGAGGAATTTTTAAAAACCACAAAGCAAAGTGTTAGAGTAGGAAATACATTATCAAAAGAGGCGGAAGAAATATGGGAGTGCCACAGGGTAGTGTATTGGGAACGTTGTTGTTCATAATGCTAATCAATGACTGTGTTGTTGGGTTACAGTCAGAATTTAGATTTTCTGGAGATGATATAATGGTATGGTATACAATAGGCTAGATAGCTTTTGTTTTTATCTTTGATAGTAAACCAGCAGTCGAGCTTTAGCAGCCGTTAGTAGCAGTCCCCGAATTCCTTTGTAATTCCGTTTTTGTCTGTTTCAGGTGATATGACTTGTGCAAAGTGTTCCGGTAGGCGTCTGGCATCTCTTCAAGCGCAGGTATGGAGTAACCTAAACGAGGAACGGCAGTGCGTCGAAGAAATTCCCGCAGCCAACTATAGTAGAATCGGCAAGTCTGGACTTTCAGGTACCAGTTGCAGAACACGTCTGGCATCGTGTGGATCGGAGAAAGGCGTCGAAATTCCCAATTAGCCGTCGGGAAAATTATATCTTGCCACTAAGTAATCCGTGTTGCAGGAGGCTGAAGATTAAAGTACGAATGGCCCAGAACCGCAGCAGGGAAGATTTACTCGCAGACCCCGAGCCTTGCCAGGAAAACGTTTTCTGGTCATTGGCAGCTCCAACGTGAGGCGTCTGGAGAAACCGATACGGGAACTAGCCACGAAGAACGGTGCAGACCTTCATACAAACGTTCATTACGTTTCTCTTCCAAGAACCGTACCACGTTTCATGGAGGCCATTCCAAAAGCGATTAGGAATCGAACTGCCGTGAGTTAAGAGTATTAATGACTCGTGTCGTGTTTCTGTTCCAGATTTGGTTAAATCCATAGACAAGTTGGGCCGAAAGGCGTATGAAGTCACGCGGGAAAATTCGGTTCCATTGCAGTTCTCAATTTTTAGTGTCGTGCCGCGCATTGATTGTGGGGAGGCCGTGTGGTTTAAGATTTTTAATTTGAATTGTAATTTGCAGGAGCTGTGTCGCAGAAACAACTGGGGATTCGTCGACCTTCGACCGATGATAGCTGCCAGCTGCGAAGCATTTGACAGATCGGGTGTCCACTACAAACCAAGAATGGCGACCAAGTTGGCTGCTAAAATATGGAACCGTCTTGATATAAATTATTTTTTTAGGAACACCGTGAGGCCCGAGGATCCTTCAGTTCATCTAAGAGGATGTGCCGATAACCTATAAGCTGGTCCTGGTAGTGATAGCGCGAATAATTTTAATATTATAGCTCCAAATATTTCACCCGTTTCCCGTCAGAATGCGAATATGAAAGATGCAATTTTAGACTCCACAAATAACAATAGGAAGCAACTAAGGACAATGGTCCTAAATTGTCGGAGTATTAGAGGGAAAGTATCAGACTTGCACCCCTCAGTTGCGACTAATGATGTTGACTTAATACGAGGAACCGAGAGCTGGTTGACGCCAGAGGTTGAATCTAGCGAAGTATTTGGTCCTCATTTCAATGTTTTTCGGAAGGACAGAACAGTCTCAATGGGCGAGGGGTGTGTTCGTGGCCGTAAACAAAACTGTTAATTGCACTGTCGTAACTGAAATGGAAAATTTTTGCGAGATAATATGGGTCAAGGTAAAAATTGGCTAAAATTTAAAGTTCATAACTGGGTCATTTTATCGACCTCCGGATTCTGATTTGGCTAAACGCGGAATACTTCAGAGAGTCGCTTAATAATATTTACATAAAATTTCAAGGACATATATTGTTCGTGCGTGGGGACTTTAACCTACCGCTGGTTAAGTGGGACACATACACGTTCAGGTTGGGTTGAAGAGATAGGTTAATAACCGAAAACGTTCCTAGAATCATTTGCAGAAAGATCTCTTGAACAGATGGTCGAAGAGCCAACGAGGCGCGACAAAGATTCCTAGTCCATTCTGGATCTTTTTCTTATTAGCAATCCTGATATTGTAGATACAGTTTGTATAGAAGACGGTATAAGTGATCACAAGGCGGTTGTGGTAACTTTAAAATCTTGGCTGAATTTGAAGCATGACAAAGAGAAACTCGTATATTGTTTCGATAAGGCAATCGATACGGGTATGGTTAATCACTTTGCGAAAAAATTTGAAACGTACACACTAAATACAAATGTTGAGGAACTTTAGTTCAATTTAAAAGAACTAATATGGCCCGGTTTAAATCAGTTTGTTCTTAAGAAGTGTATTAAGGTCAGTAAGAACTTCCCTTGGTTCGATAGGGAAGTGAAACGTTTGCTCAGGAGGCAAAGGCGTTTACATGCCACGGTGAAGAAATCGGGGGACTCATCTTTCTAATCGTGCTAAACTAGTCCAGTTGCGAGCGGAAGTGCGTAAGGCAATGCGCGCGCGATGCGTTATCCGAAGATCTGAATACTAATCCAAAAAGTTCTGGTCGTATATCAAAGTAATATGAGGCTCTCGTAAGGTTATGCCGTCGCTGATTAAGGAAAATGGTGAATTATCAGAAACAAGCATAGAGAAAGCATAAATTTTGAATGATATGTTTTAAAAAAGCTTTCACGATAGAAAACTCAGAGGAGATTCCGATATTTAACAATCGTACTTACAAAATTATGAATGATCTCGTTCTTGATGTCGAGGGAATAACTAAACTGCTTATGAATGTAAAAACCAATAAGGCTCCCGGACCAGACGGTATTCCTTCAAGATTGTACTCTAGGTACGCAAAGGAAATTGCGCCGTATTTAATGAAATTATATACCACCTCTTTGGATCAAGGAAAAAATACCAGCCGAATGAAAGACCGCCATCATAAGTCCAATGTTTAAAAATGTGAATGTTAATGATCCTCAGAATTATAGGCCGATCTCGTTAACTTCAATATTTTGCAGGATTTTAGAACATATCATCTATTCAAATGTCATGCGGTTCTTGGATGAAGGTGAGCTTTTAAATCCAAATCAACATGGATTCAGAAAAGGCCGATGCTACGAAATACAAATTGCACTTCTAATTCACGACTTGTGCCGAATTATAGAAGAGCAACCTCAGGTTGATTTAGTTCTATTATACTTTAAAAAAGCTTTCGACACTGTGCCTCACACTAGGTTACTTAGGAAACTTCGTGGCAATGGAATATCTAGACAAATATGCGACTGGGTTGCAGACTTTCTCAAAGGCAGAACACCGTGTGTAGTTCTCCACGGTGAGCGTTCATCACCTACCGAAGTGAGGTCCGGGGTGCCCCAGGAAAGCATGATAGGGCCGCTGTTGTTTCTCATATACATTAATGATTTATGCGACATAATAGGGGGATGAAAAGATTATTTGCCGATGATGCTATTATTTATCGTGAAATCAAGACCCAGGACGACTGCGCTTTGTTACAAGACGATAATATGAAAATAATCGTGCCAAGTCATGCATGTAAGTAAAAAGGTGACACCATTTAACTATGAATATACAATTAATGGTAATGTCCTTAGAACGGTAGATTCCGCTAAATCCCTAGGGGTAACAATTCGCAATAATTTCTCGTGGAATGAGCATATTGAGAATATAATTGGGAAAGCAAATCGTATGCTCCGATTTCCAGGTCGTAATTTAAATCAATGCACTCCAGAAGTTAAATCAATTGTATACAAGTCATTAGTATGTCCACACTTAGAATATTGTTGTTCTATATGGGGTCCTCATCAAAAGGGGTTAATGGAACCATTAGAGAAGGTCCAAAGAAAAGCCACCCGATTCGTGACAGGTATATATAGTTGGAGGGAAAGCGTAAGTGCGATGTTGAAGGAATTAGGTTGGGAAGACCTGGAACACCGAAGGCGTTGCTCTCGACGGAAGCTAGTTTAAAAATTCACGACTGACGTATTTCGGAATGACAGTAAACAAATATTGCTACCAGCAACATTCATATCTCGAATGGCCGAGAAAATAAGATAAGAGAAATCAGGGCCAGAACCAATTCATTTTTCCCACGAACGGTTAGGGAGTGGAATAGAAAGGATTTACCGGGCAAGTAAACTTAATGCACTTGATAAAGCACTCCAGCCATCCTTATCTGGGTTTTACCGGATCACTCCAGGCGAATGCTGGGATGGTTCCTCACAATAGACCATAGGTGCCTCCTGCCATATCCCTTCCAAACTATCACCCTATTGGATAGGTGCAATGCACCTCCACCAGAAACTTTAGTAAATCACAGAGTAATAATAATAATAAAACAGGTGAAGTCAGTGAACAACTGCAGGACGACCTGGATAGAATATCTGAATGGGTAGGTTAGCATGGAATGAAGACAGAGTCAGCTTTATTTGGTACACAGATAAAAAACTAAAGGTTAAGTATGATTGTAGTGTGGGGTCAGAAATGCTTGTTGAAGGCTTGAAGCATAAATATCTTGGCATAAAATGTGATAGCAAACTCAACTGGGCAGAGCACTTTGGGAAGGTGGTAGGAGAGGGTGATGAGAGGATGTACCAGAGAAGTTAGGGAGTTGGGTTACAAAGCTTTGGTCAGACCTTTGGTTGAATATGGTTGTATAGTTTGGGACCCACATATTGGTTATCAAATACAGGAGTTGGAGGGTGTGCAAACAAGAGCATCTAGATTTGTTTGTGGAAATTATTGAAGGACCCAATCAGTAACCGATATGATAAAGGAGTTACTGGAGGAAGGGAGGGTGAAGAGAGTGCTGGAAATGTGCAGGGCATATGTTAGTGATGGTGCTTGGAGGGAAATTGGTCAAAGAGTTAGGAATAGTGCATGGAAGGGGAAAGGTGTCCATGACCACAAGCTAGATTTCATGCATAAGGGAGTGGGAAAATTTTCTTTTGTTGGTAAGGGTTTCAAGGATTGGAAGAAATTACTAAGTGTTGTGATGAATAATTTCCCGTAAACACTTAAGGAATTTAAAATTAAAATACTCCCTTCCCCTTTCTATTTAGGTGTAGGTCATGCCTAGTAAAACCCCATATGGTTCCAAGATATTTTTTTTAGACCCCCAGAAGACTCCTTCCAGCCAAGAGACAGGAGGGGCTTGAGAACAAGGAAGGGGAAATCAAATTCTCTTCCCTCCTATGTTTTACAAACAAAATTTTAATCTTACTGTTATTGTTATTTGCTTACTTCCTTCCAATGGTGATTATTAGCAAGTGGTATACTGTGTCACTTTTATTGCTGAAATACGTTTTTAAATGTAACTGATTGCCCCCTTTCTCTATCTTAAAGTGATTATTATTATACCAAAACTGTTAAGAGATGTGACACCCAGTCACTCTCCTTAAGTTATATATTCACAAGTAAAAGAAATACTGTGTATTTTTATGTGTTTGTGTAGTGTTTTATATGACCACAGCCCACGTTTCTTTGACTTTTGGTAAGTGGTCAGTTTACTTTATCTTTTCTTCCCATATAAATACTGTCTTGCAGCATTTTTTCTGTTCTAGTCTATCAGAGAAGTCCACAATTTGATCATTTTATGTAAGTGCATAGTCATAGTATTGCAGGTTTGAGAAATGGAGCCATTGCTGAAAAACTTAGTTTGTAATCTACAAGTCTTCCAGAATATACTAGATGCAGGATGACCATGACTGGTAACTTTATCAGAAGTATAAACAATATCCCACACATTTTTATCAAAGAAAATGAAAAATATATATATTAAAACAATGTATTTCAGTAACTTTTACAAGTGTTTTGTGAGTGCTCATAGAACAGCAAAAGTTACATGTACAACAAATTTCAAAATGTCTCAAACAGGTGAAGAGTTACAAATAAATATGCAACTTATTTTAGACATCAGTTTGTGTAGAGAAGGAACCTGTCATCAAATAGTTTTTCCATCATAAATGTAATCCATATAAAAATAATTCTCTTTCATTCGCTGTAGTGCCATGTTTAGCACAAGACAAAATTAATAATGTAGCTGGAAATTACAATTTCAAGATAATTTTTTCACAGTAAGACAAATACTGCAGACAGGTTTTATATACATAATATTCTAAAGCGAAAATTTTAACACATCACTAATATTCATACAAGTTTTTTTCTTACTGCACTATTTTTAAATAAATATACATTTCATTGTGCTCACTCAATGTAGTTACTCAGCATCTATCTTCCATTTCATACGAAAATTAAACATGATGTACAGACACTTACAAATGCTTTTCCATGCGTTTAACAACAGTTTTCGAATTATAAAGAATTTTTTTCTAAATCTAAACAATCAAACAATGATCACTGATAACACCATTCAATTACCTCTAAAATTTATGGTTTTGAACCTCAGTGAAACAAATCTTACCAAATTTTGAGATACAAATTTCTGGTATAAATTATCTAACAGGTTGGGAGGGAGGAAGAAGAGGGTGAATAATCATAGAGATTACCAATATTTATTATTTGCAGTGACCTCTAGTGCATTGTGTGGACAGGAAAAATGTAACAAGAAAACAGAAGTAAATTCTTATTATGGAACCAAGTTTTTAAAATTAATATTGTATTGAAGTATTGTTCAAGACAAATGAGATGATTGGCTAATTTTGGATGAAAAATGAAATCAAAGATCTCCATTATCAATTACAATCATAAAGCTTAAGTTATTAGAATTCCCCACAAACAGCATATTAAAAAGGAAAAAAAACTTTAAAAATATGTGGAAACATACACAAATAGATGATGAACAAACAATTTTATTTTGTAAGGTAATTTGAATACTTCGCAACCAACAAAGATTCAAACAAGAAAAACGTTTCAGCTTCGGGGGGGGAACAAAATTATTAAAACTTAAGGTGCCATATTAATCTCAACTCCCCTAATACTCTCATCAGTGATAGGTTATAAAATTATGAAAATCAAATAGCATAACAAATGGTAAGGAGAAACTGCTACTTGTTTAGCACAAAACTGGCCTACAATCCTCTGTAATCAAGTCTGTAAATTATTCAGTATTCTAAATGCAACGAACAACCATAGTTTGTGTTGTTTATATCAACTACTGGATCCAAAGACATTCCCATCTAAAGCAGCATTTATACATTTTTCTCAAACAGACCAGTCTGAAACAGAAATATCATCATTTATTTCTCATTCCTTCACCTTTTATTGTAAATGAGTTTACATGCTTCTCTCCATCTCTCTAGTGCCATCATTAAGGAAATCCAAATTCTATTTCACAAACCCCCACTAGGTTTGATAGCATGTCATGAACACCATACTTAATAACATAAGCTGATAATTTGAGTGTTACATCAACGCCTACTGGTGGGTGCTTTCGGCCCCATTGGGGAAACCACTGCGTTACATGATGGCAGTGTGGCACGAACACACACAAACTCAAATGACATTTGGGTTTTAGCCCTTTATCAACGAGAGAACATTGCAGAAGGTGGGCACTATTTCAGGCAGTTTTCTTCTGTATGAACATAAAGAAGCAGTTGGCCTTGTTTGTAGGAATATTTTTTTTTTTTTTTATGTGTGCTCATTATATGGTTTTGTTTTTATGCTTAGCCCCCCTTCCTTCCACTTTCACAGCAGACGAGTCTGCTTACCTTCCCTTTTGTTAAAACTGCCACACAGATGTTTCTGCAAATTGTAACACTTATATTGAATGATTATATTGTTTTGCTACTGTAAAATACCTATATGACAAATTGAAATATTGATGTGATTGACAGGGACATTTATCATCCAAGGATAATTTAGGGGTCATTGAGGACCAACTGGCACCCCAGTACTTTAAGAGTTGCATGAAAGAAGTTTTTAATTACATCATCATATGTAGCAAAAAAATAAAATAAAAAAAATGTGTAGTTAACAATTTATTAGTCAAGGAAAGAGCGTGTCTATATTGGAAAGTGATGACTTAAGATTGCTGATGATAAATAAGGCACTAAATATAATCAGTGCCATTGTATCGAGTCCAGCCCTATAGTTAACAATATTTTTTCATAATACGTATTTGTTAAGAAAACTAAATAATACACCATCCTTGTTAATGTCCTTCAATGAAGTAATTATAAAAATCTTTCCTTGTTTTTCTGGGTGTGATGTACACATCACCTAAGAGCGGTGCCATAGAATCACCATTTCAAAAAGCGGGTTATGAGCTAAAAACATTGAAGAATTAAAAGTTTCATTATTTATTACAAGAAAGGGAGTTGGTATATTTTTATTCTGACAAGGGGCAGTGTGTAATTTTTGTTTGAAACGTTCCCCAAAAGGAAGCACAAGGCCTAAAAATGATCCAAGGTTTATTGATAGGCGCGAAGACATATTAGGAGCAGGAAGGGGCACGGTGTACGAGGTAACTCTGCCACCCGTCTGGATGATAATGTAGCTCTACACAATCAGAAGTACTATATCTCCACCACGTTTATTCTAACATCACATACTTAGCAAATTTCCTCTGAAATGTCACTGTGAGCACTGAGAAATAGGCATTTATCTTTTTAATAATAAAACTGTAATTGGGACTACAGTCTAAGCTGGTGTAGATAATATTACTGCAGATGTATCAAAGATAGCAGGATACGATATTGTACCATACCTTGACGTATCTGGATTGAATATCGAGTCTTGCTGCTTTCCAGAGGACTGGGAAAGTGTTATAGTAGTACATTAACATTTAGAAAGTGACAATAATGAACAACTTTAATTCTTGACTGATGAATTCTGAACAATTCAATGACACTTAGTTTTGTTTTTACCTCCAGGAGGAAATATAACAGTATAATCCAAGTACTATTAAAAATTACCTGATTTTTCCGAAAAAAATATGCCCAAAATATTATTGTATGTGAAAAATTAGGAAAATGGCCTGAATATGCATGTATATAAAATGGATATAAATACAATCAGAAACATTTAATCAGTGTTTAATTCAGTATTAAAGCTAAAAAAAAAGCAGGAATAAAATATGACTTTCCATAAAGATCCAAACCCTAATTATGGTTATAGGGTACACAAGGAATTGATTATTGAAGAACTGAAATGTAAATATCTTGCCTTAACATTTAACAGTAAACTCAATTGGGCAGGACATACTGCGCAGGTGGTATGAAAAGATTTCAAAATCCTTCATTTAATGAAGAATGTTATGAGGGATGTGCCAGAAAAGTGAGGGAATTGGGTTACAAAACTTGTCAGACCATTGCTTGAACATAGTGTATTAATATAGGACACATATTTTGGTTTGGAGTTAGAGGGGATGCAAAGTAGGGCACCTAATTTTTCTGTGGAAATTACCATGGAATATTATCATACCTGATATAATAAAGGAGCATGATTGGGATTCTCTGGAAGATAGGATGGTGAAGAGAGTGCTGAGAGCATAGAAGGCCAACCACAAGCTGGCATTTGATTTCAGACTTAAAGGAGTGGGAAAATTTTATTTAGTACGTAAAGGAGCCAGGGATTTGAAAAAATTATGAAGAGCACAGTAAGAATTTAAATTAAACATTTTTAGAGGGCAAAAATATTTAAACTCAAAAGATTAAGGTAATATAAAAAAAATTGAAAGGGGGTAAATAGTTTATTAGGGAAGATTGCACTCCATCATTGTAAAATTAAATGTAAGATAGCTATGACTGACAATCTTACTGAAAATACCTTTTAATGACTGCCAAAAAGAGCCAGCTTATTAGGTACACAGATAAAAAAAAAAATTAAAGATTGTTTACGTTTATAAGGTGTGGTCAGATTTACTTGTTGAAGAATTGAACGTAAATATCTTGGCATAACGATTGATAATAAATACAACTGGGCAGAGCAGTTTGGGCAGGTGGTAGGAAAGGGTTACAAAATTCTGCATTTACTGGAGAGGGTAATGAGAGGATGTACCAGAGAAGGCATGGAATTGGGTTATAAAACTTTAGTCATACCATTGGTTGAATATGGTAGTGTAGTTTGGGACCCACATTTTTGGTATCAAATACGGCAGTTTGAGGTGTGCAAAGAAGAGAAGCTAGGTTTGTTTGTAGAAATTATCGCAGGACCCAGTCGGTATCTGATATGATAAAATGAGCTGGATTGGGAATCATTTGAGGACAGGAGGAGGGTGAAGAGAGTGCTAGAAATGTACAAGGAATATGTTGGTGATGTTATTTGGAGGGATCTTGGTCTAAGAATTAGGAATAGTGCATAAAAGGGGAAATATGGCCATGACCACAAGCTGGCTCACAATTTTGTGCATAAGGGTGTGGGAAAATTTTCTTTTGTAAGTTAGTGTGTCAGGGATTGGACAAGTGAAGTGATGAATAATTTACCAAAAAGGTGAAGGACTTCCATATTAAAATTTGTAAATCATAAAAGTAGATGGAGGAATTTAACACTCAAATTATATAAGACAATTAAAAAATAAAATAAAACAGGGATAATTAAATGACTAAGGGAATTGCCACTGGAGATAATAACAATTTTTAAATGAGCTCCATCCATCATTTGCAATCTATATCTATGACTATAAAAATTGAATCCCAGTGGGAAAAAAATGCACAAATAGATTTTTGAAAAAAGTGTGGATCAAAATCTCAAACATTAACAAAGCACAATGATTAAAACATGTTTTTAATAAATATTTGCTTCAAAACAGAAGAACTTGCATCTAATGTGAAAGATAATATAAATTATAATACATTGACCAACACTGATTAGGCATGTTGGAGTCATATGGCAATCAAAAATGTCCAACTGTGTGAAATATTGACCTAAAATATGATCCAGTGATACTATAGAAGACTACATTTAACTTATATACAAGATTGTCTTGTGTAAGTAGGATGTTATCAGTGAAAAATCGCTATCAAGTGGGAAAAAATAGAAAATTAACAAACACCTAAATAGGAAAATGTCAGTTGGCAGCAAATTGCAAGAAATAGAAAAGTATTTCAATCAGTGATATACCCAAAACCTGATATGATCAACAGCTTCCTCCGCCACACACTTTTAGTGAATCGCGGAGTAAGAATAATAATAAAGGAGTGGTTAAAATAAATACTTTGGCTCCCTATGGTACTAAGCTTCCTGACATAATTAGAGTGAAAATAGAATTGCACGTCATATGAGTGACACAAAAGATAAAGCATCAGTGAAAGCATATGACAATTGTGAGAACTGTTCCAAGAAATGATAAAAAGGTTGAATCTGGCAAATCATTCAATCAAGCAACCTATCACATCAATTCAAAAGAATAAAGTTATATCAAGCATAGGATTCTAACACAAATCATTTCAGTCTTTGAACCAAATCCTCAAAATAATAACTAAAACATAAAAAGTAGTTGTAACAAGATTCTTGCTTTGTGTTTGTGAGATCATTTACAGATTCCGTTTACAAATTAAACACTGTCCTTTGGCAATAATAATAAAAAGAACACTTTGACGCAATGTCAATAGAAATGCGAGGAGTGAAAGTAAACAGATCTGCCACCAAAGTAGGAGACAGGATGCTAGCTATGACAAAAAACCACAAACATTAAAACACAATAATTTGCATGAATCATAGAGAGGATGATGAAACAAGTGGTGCACAGATGACAGCTACATGAATGAGATATATATGTTAGTTGTGGCTGATTAACCAGCCAGTCTGTAAACAATTATTGTTGGTGGCAGAAGGTGTATATTCATCAGGTAGGGGAAGGAGGGGGGGGGGGGCAGAACAGACTAAATAAAAATAGGGAATGGGAGAAAAAAAGGATATAACTGGAAAAAAGTCAAATTAAAATTACAAGATATTTCATTACATGTTTAAAACAAAAAGATAAGGCATCTCAAATCTACTGCATCCAAACAAACTGTTTTTCTTAAACCTCTGATATTTAAATAGTTTGTCAAAAAGGTTTTCATTTCTCATGCAGTCTCATGAAATACATATCCACACCACACTAGTGAACATTTTTCAGTAAGCAACAAGAGCTTTGAAATATACCATTATTAGTTATCAATTCTGGTACTGCAACTGTGGTCAAACGAGTGTTGGAACATAGGTGCCTCTTATCAATACATATAAATTTCTATTTTCGTTTACCACAAATTAGGATAGGGAAATGAACCACTTAGAAGGTTGTATGGTGGGAGCACACAAATCACACAAAGTGCTCTGAGGCACACCCACCCTCCATAACTTTCTCTAGTTGACAAAGGGTTAAAACCCAAAAATTTCTGTTTTGTGTGTGCCCCCTTGTGTTAGTGCCACAACCATCATCTAAGGTAAGTGGTGGTTGATTTTCCTATACCAATTTGTAATTCCTTTTCACTACTTAGTGCCTAATATTTCATTGTTACTATATATCTAGAGATATTAATTATATTTCTAAACCATACAAGTGTAGAAAAAAATAAACTCAGCAAGGTAAAAGTTTAAAGCATGAGAGAATAAAATGTGCTGATTACAACCTATTTTCTGTCTGGGTTTTAGATGATACCAGGTTTGAAACATGAAATTGCAACCAGATATCATCAGAGAGTTTAAATATACTGTATAAATTAACATTGTTATAAATCATTCCATTACAGATGATCAAGACTATAATGAAGACAAAATGCATTTTGATTGAAAATGGTCTTTTATATAATGCAAGTGGCAAGCTGACATTTTTAATTCAATGTCCAGTGGATCTATCAACTCTCAATATACAACACAAAATCATATTTCACAATCATTATAAATGATACAAACATGAGATTTGAAATAGATCAAGAAAGTCAAAAACTTTTTTATTCTATGCGGAAAAATGTAATAATCAGCCAAATGAATATGCTGTGTTGAAAATATTAAAATGACATTTTTCAGTTCAATAACTATAAACAATTAACACTATTTACTTACAAGAATTAGGTCTTTATAATTTACCATATAATTTGCAAATGCATTCAACTAATTTTAGTTATGATACTCTCAAAAACTGCTGATGTCTTTATCAACAGCAGTAATAAAAATCAATTACAGTCTGGGCACAAGAAAGCAAAAACATTTACTAGAAATATATTTATTCTGAAACATACTGAACCTTCAGAAACAAAACATTTTTGTCTATCACAACTAAATATTAATAAAATGAGTTTCATTCCAAGCAGAATTAGGATTTCTAATGTTCATCATGATGAATGTTAACAATGATTCTTCCCCCCACCCCCTTCCACTTTTTTTTTTAAAAAAAGACCCCAATCTCCTTCAGTATGAGTTTGTTTTCTTGAATAAGAGAAAAATTCAACAAGGAGCTACAATTTTTTTTTTCTACAGTTCCTGTTGCAATGAGATATTTCCATTAAAATTATTTAATTAAAAAACTACATATTTTAGTGCCAAAATTACAAAATCAGGAACATTAATGTGGTAAATAGGTTATTTAGTTTGATCAATCCACAGATCATACATATTAGTAGCTACAAAGGCACACAAACAAAGTAAGACTATTGATCTCTCACCTTTTCAGCAAATCACTATAGCAGTCATGCAATTATCTCAGAAAAAAAAAAAACAAACGGTAAGTAATTAAATCAAAAATGGATACCACATTTTCAATACAGATCAGAACTTCCTTATTCTACTAAATTTATATTTTCATGATCACAAGATGTCATAAAAGCTAACATTTCAAGTGCAGACATCAAATTTTAAGGGCAATATGGAAGGAAAAGTATATTCACATTTACTGTCACATTTTAAATGTAATTTTTCATTTGGAGAAACCAATGCAAATGCATTAAACTTGTCATCAACAAGTCATCTTGCATTTTTGTAACCACCAATGCAAAATTTACAAATATTAACTTGGGGTTAAAGTTAAAAAAAGAGGGGAAATTGCTCTTACATGAGCCAGCATGCACAATTGTGAATAATGTATAGAAACAATCTGAACTTAAGCATGTAAATTAAATGAACCACTTAACAATGTAGTCAGTATACAATTAGAATGAAAGAACAATACTTTTAGGTGAACTCTTAATTGCATGTGGTAATAAATGAAAAATCTTTGAATGTGGTAATATGTGAGATTCACATCATATCTGATATGTACTTGCTATCATTTCTAAGGAAACACCCAAAACATTGTGTATATGAGTTTATCTAGAGTGTTGGGCCACTACATCCTGCTTACAATGTTTGTGTAATGGGATTAAATTAACATCGCCTCTTGGTATTTTTTTTTTTTTTTAGTATCATTGTGACATAGAAATAATTTGATTGACTGAAGATGTTCACTACAAAATGAGAAATATGAGTAAAGTTACTAACTCTTCAGCTTTACCCCCATCCCCCCTTGCCAAAAATTTGGTAATTATAACTGGGAATAAAATTCACTACTCTTTTAGATGAAAACGTCTACATTACTGCACCAGCTTTATACTTGGCCAAAACTTTAAATTAAAGAATTACATTTAAACAAACAGTGGAAAAAACCATAATGGTAGTTGGCACAAGTCACCTAAGATGACACTTTCGAAATAATATAATTTTAAGTGAAAATCACTCAACAGAAGATTTTATTTTTAAAAAATGCAGTTTTTTTTTAGTTTTCTAACTGGTAGATTATTTTTTCACATTTTTTTTTTAATCAAACCCAACAAAAACTAAATAACAAAGGATAGGGAAAATGACTCCATCACTCTCAAAAGTTGGAGGCTAAACAAGTGAAACTCATAAAGGACAAACAAAAACATATACAATATTTCAGTTTTACACTTTATTCATATGCGAGAGACCGTGACATGGTTCGGCGTGTGCAAACCTCCTAAACCATATGACTCTGTCCCTAGCACATGAATAAAGTGTAAAACTGAAATATTGTACATGTTTTTGTCTGTCTCAAATGCGTTTTACTTGTCGCAGCCTTCAACTTGGCGAGTGATGAATCATTTCCCTATCCTTTGTTATTTATATTGCCTAAAAGCAATTTCCTAACAAAAACTAAAAGTGATTAAGAGATTCAGATGTAAAGCATTTAAATGAACATTAAACACAATTCTAGCATTTAACCAGTTCCACAGCTGATTTACTGAAGAACCTTTCACAGTATATCATCCAAGTAATGAATGATTTCAAACAAACATTTCATTCTTGCTAACATTAGAATTACAGGCATAAATCTGATGCCTCTTTCACAACACTATTACACATGTACCTGCGAGACTGTTTTGTTCAGTTCCTGATCACTATACAAATTAATCAAAATTTAAAACTTACTAAAAATCCTGGAAAATACACTTTGTGATCACCATTAGCATTTCTATTTAACAAAATGATTAATACAAGCACTGCTGCATTGTTTCTAGAGAATCATTGCCAAGAAGTGAATTCAACCTGTAACTGACCAACACAAATAAAAGGCAAATATCACTTAACAATGATAATCACTATTAGAAGAGGAAAAACTATATAAAATTGGAGACAAAAGGGTTTTTTGGTAATGGATAAAAAAAATAAAATTAAGCAACTAGTGTCAACAGATTCCACATTTTTTAAATTCCCATTACACAAATCTTAGACTTAATTATCTACAGGTTCATTTCCACCAAAGACAGCACTACAAATTGGCAACATCCATCAACCAACAACCACCTCTGCCAACTCATATACACAGTGCTACATCTGGTATTTGTTTTATGCTCAGCCAGCTTCCATCGGGAAAAAATGTTTACATTTCTGCAATATAATTATAGTCACTGAAACTGTTAACTCCTCTTAAAATCAGGAAATCAAACTCTTTATAAAATATTTTGCCCTAAGTATACTACTGCAATGTAACACCAAACAAATATTTTCTGGAAGTGTGATAAACAAGAGACCTAAGTCTGCATGTACTCTAGATCATACTATGAATTTTCCATTAATATCTAATAGTTTATGCTACCTTCTCGAAGTTTTTACAAGAAAATGAAAGGAGACACCTGACAAGATCAATGTTACCTGTAACTTGTTGAAACACATGCTATTAAAAAATGCCACTGGAAACTGGGCCAAAGATAAATACTGACTGAATATATGTGAACGTTTTGTGCAATTTCATGGCAGATAACTACAAATGTATATTTAATAGTCTAAGCAAAAAGATGGTGAAGATATGAACATTCATTTAGACACAGCCATAATAGCAATTTTACAGCAACTCTTAGTTCTAAAGGAAATAAGAATCTGAAGTTGTCCAACATTCTGACACTTGCAGCACAACATGCACAACAGATACATAAACACAAGCAGACAAAAAGCCCCAATTTATACATCTCATTTTGTCCATAACATGAGACCGGTAATTTTAAAAAATACTGTAAACTGTTTTGTACATTCCTCTTGCAGCATATCAACAACATGGTGTGACAACATTAAATATAGTCTGTTAAAATAGCACTAATCTTACTGATTTAGGCCTCAAATCATAGTTACCATTGTAAAATTACATATGAATTACATTCAAAGATCATGCACTGAAAGACATTCTTGTACATGTGTTGTCACATAACGGTGCCACAAATAATGAAAGCAATCGATTTCAAATTATATACAAATTCTAAAAACTTGTGATGTAAATTAAAATCTAAATGTACATATCATGAAAATATGTAAAAAAATATAAATTGTTTCATATTTGCTTAGGACTAGAAACTTCCCTTTTAAGGGTTAAGCATGTATGAAATATAAATACTGTTATCTTCTTAAAGAGTAATAAATACATTAAAAAGATTGTGTAACACTTAGCAACTCTACATTAAGTGTATGATGATTGTGCGTGCTCCAGTCCTATAAATGCCCACGTATAAAACCACAACGATGTTTACTCTGCAACAACTGGTACCGTGAGATACAAGTGATCACAATATTTAAAACAAAAAGTTTCACAAACACGCTTATTATCACTTAAACGTTGCTGTAAAGTTTCATCAAAATCCAACAGGCAGTAAGAAAATTCAATCTTTCATTTCATTCACAAGCTAATTTGCTATCAAAGCTACTTAGAGCAATAGCAAATGCCTGCAAAGCACACATGGGATATCTGTAATCCATTGTGAAGACATCTTCAGAGATTCGTCCAAATTGCATCACAATGTAATCCACTGCAAGAAACAAGGTTAATTAAAATGTTATATTAACTTATAATATTTCTAAATCACTGTTTAATAATAGAGTTTAGTTACTTAAGAACAGTGGTGAGAACTAATCCTCAGTGAGGCATTAAATCTCAAGTTCTAGGTTTCAAATTACCTGAAAATGTTAACTCGTAACCTTAATTCACAAATCATCCATTTATAAGAAACTAGCTTTTGCCTGCTGCTTCAATCATATGGATCAGGAAGTGTGAATATTTTCCCCCTTTAAACTGTTATTGGTAACAACAAAACTAAAGAGTTTACATTGATAGGTGCCTAATAAAAGTACAGTGCTAAAATAATCTTTATATATAAAACCCTTGGCATAGGCAGACTGCATCATAATGGACTAAATTCCTGGGCCAATTTAGGCTATATTCACACAAAATATTATTGAGGTGTTGCGAAACTAATTCATTCCAATATGTGGCGCTGAAGTGTAATTCGTACATTTATAATTAGGTTATGTTGACCAGGATTCCACAGATAACTATTTGAGAAGCATTGCTCACAAAAGTTTACATCACTAATGTTTTTTTTTCCTTCTTTTTTTGGTATGGTATTTCTTTCACAAGTTTTGTTAAATGTAGTAGGTTCATTAAAGGAAAACTGAATATGTTAATTAAATGTATAAGTATGAATAATATCTGATTTATCTAAACATGACAGAAGCACTCTAGTGTTTGAGTAGACAATGATTTTTGTGTTGGAAGGAACTATGAAGCATAGATATTATCTTTGGTTCAAATATGATGTGAGAAAATATTATAGTAAGTGGTTGTTACTACAGTTACACTTCTTACTCAATTTTTTGCCTAATGTACCACCACATATACTGAAATTAAAAATTGGAGGAGGGCAGCAGCAACACAAAACAAAACAAACAAAGAAAAAACAATATTTGGGGGGGGGGGAGCAACGATAATATAACCGCGAGTATAAGAAAGATTAAAATGGTTGAAAAAATAATGATAGTAACAAAATAAATTAATAAATAAATAAAAATACAATTGAAAAATTTTGAAAAATATATGAATCTATACACATCACAACAGATTCATATATTTTTCAAAATTTTTCAATTGTATTTTTTATTTATTTATTATTACTATTATTATTTTTTCAACCATTTTAATCTTTCTTATACTCGGAGTTATATTATCGTTGCTGCCCCTACCACCTCCGACGGTTTAATGCATTCTACAAGTGGCTGTGTCGAACACAAGTCTTGCGCAAGACCAGCCACCTCTCTGTTAACTTGAAAAAGGGATTTTCACCCGAAATATTGTTTTTTCTTTGTTTATGTTTTGTTTTGTGTTGCTGCTACACTCCTCCCTTCAATTTTGTATTGGGTGTATTTTCCCTTTCTTTTCCATGTAAATATTGCCTCGTGGCATTTCTTTCCTTTCATTGTTACCAAAATTGAAAATTGGTTCTTCAAGCATTTTGTTTCAGAATATTAGTGCACATTCGTAATGTAACAAGATTAGCTGTGAAAAATATAATGGCCAATATTATTGAGGCAAAAATCTTTAACAGTAAATTCAAAGCAGTAACTGTATTGTTGGCATGAATACCAATGATACCAAATGCTACATTATTTCAAAGTAAACATCTGCAATCCCTGATTCATTTGGCATTAGCAATGACAGCTAAAAAAACACAAAGACAATCAATGCAAACATGTAGATTGGCTTTTGAAAATCCATGATTTTATCATGGAAAATTGTATGGTGGATGTTGTTTTGCTTGCAAAGCATCTGATCCATTTCTTTATGTGTAAAGTGGAAAACAAAAACCATTGTTCATCAATTAGCATTACAATAACTTATTAAATAAATATAATTTTCTTCATTACAATTACACATGAATTTTGTCATTTGATGTTACAAATTCTAGCATCAAAAACATATGCAAGATCAATTAATAATAAGTTTTAACGGATGCTTAGTGTTAGGGATAATTAGAATTAGGGTTTGGGATTGTTAGTGTTATCAAACAGCAAATACACCAAGAGTGAGTGGAGTAGCTACAAGTAATGATTTACAGTATATCTGCTTCATATATAAAATCCTATGTCTAAGCAAACAGTATCATTGACAAAACACTTGACACAATCAGACCATATTCACACTAAATGTTATTGAGGTGGATTGAAAGGTTTTTAGTTACATTTCATTTTGATACATGGTGCTACACTAACTTCTATATTCGACTCTGAAATGCAATTATGTTTTGTTGAGCACAATTCTATAAGGCAAATTTTGCTCAAACTTGCAGTAAATGCTTGTTAGTCAACAAGAAATTGTTTCAGTCGTTAGCATTCAGTAAGTAAAAGAGGGTATGTTTCAATTTGATGTGTAGTTGGAAAGCTGAAAAACTAAAGATAAAAGTTTCAACACATTAGTAAACATTTTTTGTTGAACGTGATTTATGCATAGTATTAGTTTCTTTGCCCCCCTGGTAGTGAGTTAATTGTGACATAACCAGTTTAAAAGGGACACCCATACTTTAACAATCTACGAGAACAAAGTTGCTGGCATAATACAAAATTTCTTTGGTAGATTATCTGTGAATTAACAGCACAAATCTCAAATTCCACGTGGACGAAGTTGCAGGTTCAGGTAGTATCATCTAAAAAGTTTTCTCCCTCCCAACTATTTTGTTATCCCCATGGTTCTTTCAGTACTGTGGAAGATTTCATTTATGTTTTCAGCATATTTTAATGTCCTAAATAAATAAAGTTAGTAAAGTACATGTAAATTAACCTGATCAGTATAAAGAGCAAATAGAATAACTGTTATTTGAAAAGTCAACATAAACAGCAATATAGTCAAGCTGAAATTGTAGTTGCAGTGTTAGTACACATTGTAAAATTGCATATTCTTGCAGGCTCTAAAATATTTTGTCTTTTTATGTGATATTAATGTAGTCTTTGATCTTGTTTTTCTGTTTCATTTAGCCATTGTTTTCACATTTTTATCAAATAATTATTAATTTCCTCTTTTTCACAAAAATATTAAATTTATTTTTTGATACCTCCTGGAATTTGTTTTTCCTCATGTTTTATTTGCTCATTGTGTTCACAATCCAGATTAATATAGTGTTGATTAGGCAAATAAATTTTCTCCATTTCTATAAACATATCACCCAGACTGTCGCTGCCCAAAGCAGTGGTGGAGCTGAGAAAAAGATTGCCGAGACAAATTTGCCACCTCCCATGAAGTTACTGCCCAGGGAAAGTGCCCTGTTTTGCCCTCACCACCCTTAGATCGAGCACTGCTGCTGTATGTGTTCACATCACATGACCATTATCTACAGTGAGGGTTAATTCATTTCCCTATCATAATTTATACTCACTGAGTGCAAATTGAATAATTTGAATGTTTAATTCAAAATTGTTGTTCATTCAAAGATTTGTGATGCTCCTTGAACTCAGCACTAAACCAATGCACAAAGATCAATAATTCAAAGTATACCTTCAATAATTTGAAGTTTTGTACTAAAACATAATCAATGTTTATCATGCAAAGAAAAACTCTCCTATTTACTAATATCTGCAATGCAGACAATTCTATCCCACTAACAGACAGTATACAGGTTATTTTTTTCCCACCATCCATGATTTCAGTTGTGCAGCCAATGGATTATGAACAATCTCAAACAATTTTACAGACATCTTGTTGCACAAAATCTTTTGCTACCAGTTTCTTTTGGGGTCAACAAGGAAAATTCAGAGATGAGTGATCTAGACGCAGCATGAATGTGTCACAAAGCATTGTCTCAAGTCAACAAAACAGCATTTTTTCTTTTTCTTTTTGAAAGGAAATATTCAAGAAAACTAATTATACCGAGTTCATGAGAAAAGATGATGTCTCTCTACTGGACCCATGGGATGACAGCATAGGAGTGACATTTGAAGAATACATCATAATGGACAAAAATGTGGAAGTGTGTCGAGAGCTCTCACACATTTTAGTAGAAGTTTTGGACAAGAAGAGTGCAGATTCATTTGATGTAGATGGGTAAGAGCAATGTAAAGCTGAAGATATGTAAATCGCTACAATGTCAGAAGCACTTTGTCACCTGCGTGAATTTCATCAGTACATTAAAGAACAAACCAACATAAGTGAAGTTGTTTTTCTTTCACTAAACATTCTTGAAGACTCTTCTAACCTTAAAAAAGACTAAACTCTCTGAAACAATTAAAAATTTCACAATTCGTTATGTAAAACTGTAATTTTACATATGACCAATCTGCTACTCTGTGCTTAAGAGTACAGTAATCTAATATGTATTAATTTTTTTTTTTTAAATCATGTAAATATAGTGTGTACAGTTAAAGCAGTAATTTTTGGTAAAAAAAATATTATTTTGTTTAAACGCTGTACAATGTTCTTTCTTTTTTTAACAATCTTTCTCTAAGTCTTTATTTAGTGAAACATCAATCATTTCAGATATTCATTGGACCTAAAACTAAACAATAAGCTGTAACTTTTCTAATCACATATCTGGATTATTTGCCATTCTCCTACCCTCTCCCCTCACTGCAGTTCCACTGAATCTGTATATATTTATACTATTAAAATGTTAGTTTGGTCATCGTGTCATGTTCATAACACACGTCATCACACACCTGGGCTTTATTGGCCAGATGTCGATGGTTGGAGATGTTTTCACACTCTGTCCATAGCTGTCATTATCATAGCAAGATAAGAATTTTTGTTAGTTATTTATGATTATGTATGGTTTCAATACATTTTAAACTGCAAATCAACCATAATGAAATGTGTATATTTTGTTTAAATTATACATTAATTATTTGCTTTTGGTCTAGGCTATATACAATCAACTGCTGTAAATGTTTCAGATATATTCTCTGTCCATATATGTGACTATTATTCCAAGCTAAGAATTTAGGTTACTTATTTATTTTTTGTTGTGATTCAATACTGTTTCCATTTGAATTAAAATTTGAAACCAACCATAAAGAAAGGTATGCATTTAAATTTTACAATATTACATCATTATAATATCAAGATTATGAATTTAATAATAATTTGATTTCAATAAAAATTAATTTCCAGAACTCTGCATTCAATCTGTCATTTTAGAAGCTATATATATGCAAGACTGTTAAAAGCTTAAAGAAGTATACATTATACATACCATCACTATCATGGACAATTTGGAAGTTTTTTACAGAGGCCTGTGTGACTCTCCCATGAAAGTTGAGTACATAAGACTGTGTGTCATCATTCCACACTGGAGTCTTATTGTGCAATTCGATAAGGTTATCCATAACTTTATTTCTCCAACATTCTGTATAAAAGATAAAAGGGAAATAGAAATAACTCTAAGTTCTAAAAAATTTCATATAATCTGGAATAAGAACAAGGAGATAAAAAACACAAAACCGAAGGCACGATAATTGCACCATAACAAGAAAAGATTATCACTACAAAGGGAACACCCATTAACCACGTGGTTCCATCCTCCAAGTAACCCAACATTGCTTTTGCTTGACCCCACAATCCCAACTTTGTGTGGTAGATAATTTTTTCCCTATTCATTCCAGATGACATTTTGTGCTTTCTCTTACCAGACTTTTATTAGAATTATTGGATTATATGATTAACATGACCAATATTTGCTTTTAATACTTCTTTACAAGGATTCTGAATCGAATATGACTAACCACATGATCAATTATTGGGAAAACATCTTTGACAGGTACAGCAAGGGGATCCTTTTCTTCTTGAGGTGTTACTAAAAACATTCTCCTTATCTCATACATTATTGTTTACTAATCAATAAAATTGAACAAACTATATATGCCATGCAAAACAGTGGGAAGTGCTGCATTATCTTTCTTTCTACATTATGAGGGAAAAATTCTTTGTCTTATTAATAGATTTCTATAGCTCACTGACACAGTTTTGTATATTTAAAACTTGTGACAAGACAGTGATTTGTTGATGTAGGGTTTTATCCATAGAAAAGATAGTCAAAACTGGTTTAACATGCTTGGGAATTATTTGGAGTCAGTATAAAGAATTTTTTAGGCTCTAAACTGTTAAAAAGCTAGTCAAAATTATTTCTGAGGTGTAGTGCAGGGTATAAGGAACTTTTTGGCATAGTAGTCAGGTGTTTTGGACAAAGTTTTCTGGCAAGTTTTGAATATGTATGGAAATTAATTTGTTTTAGCTGGAGTGATTGGTGTCATGTTGGCCAAGCTTATGTGTTGCAAGAACTTGTAACATTCACAAAAGGAGCTTTTGGCATGGTCAAATAAATTAACGAAAGTGTTGGGTGGTGGTGGTGCAGAATTATGTGGTTTGTGAATAAATTCAGTCTGAAGTTTCAAGCTTTTAAACAATCAAAAACTTTATCATTGCATAATATCATTCCAAAATTCTATGACATGCAACAAACTGATTTGTTTCAAGACAAACTCACTGGAAAAAACATTTACAATAAGCCCCAAAGTTTATTATGAAGTGCCATTTCACATCACAACCACATTTTAAATTTGAAATATCACTACAATGAATACTACACAAAAAGATGCACTGAAGTTTAAGTGATGAGGTGACATGCAGCCAATCAAAATCAAAGTAGCTTTGTTTAAAAACATCAAAACAATATGAACCACCAGTGGTGGTGAAAATTCCAGACGACATCTGCAAGCAAATTTGAATCTAGTTACCAGGTATCTAATGCTTTAAAGTGTGTCAGCTAGTTTCAATGTGCTGGCATGTATCTGCTAGTTCATACATGCTGCTCCTGTGCCAACCAAGAACTATGACATCCCGTGCACACACAATACTGTCAGTATACAGTGTATTTAAGAGACTGAGGTAATAAACCTATGAAGATAAATATCCATGTGCTGTTGTGTATTCTTTATTTTAACTGTTCCAAATAATACAAACATAGTTTGGCTCAGACATGCCCCCCCCCCCCCAAACCGTCACGTGACCCATTGTAGCTTTCAACCCAATCCCCCCCCTCCCTTTTTCCCTGAACTAGCAACATAGTTTATGAACACTACCAAACACATTTCATGCAATCCTACAACTATAAGAATATATTGTAGGATACTGTATTCATACAGTATATACCAGCACTGGTACCTCTGTTAGACTTATCACATGTCTAAATACTCCTATGCTTGACTTTGGGCAAGGGTCACCTGAAACAACAATTTGTTGGGTTTGTCACATTTACGTCACTAACATTCCTGCCTTCAGCTGTGATATAAGGTGGGATTGTTTACTTTGTATATCCTTGTTCTTACAGATTGCCTTACGACTGTATTTCTGGTCCATTAAATTTTTTATAAAGATTTTAGAAATAAATAGAGAGCACCTCTGTCAAAATTTTCAATAAGCTGTACTCACCAAGCAAACCTTCATGCTCATCCTGAGGACAAATTTGAACACGTTTATGTTCATGTGTCATACCTGGCAGAATAACTGTCATTTTTCTTGGTCCTTTAAAGCCCAATACATTTGTATCCTAAATTATAAAGAAGAAATTAACAACACAGAATCACTTTTGAGTAAAATATCCAGTAAATGGTAATGCAACTTCATAATTGTTTAGAAACTGTTTAGGAAACTAAAACATTTTGCAAATTCTAGGGCAATATGAAATTAAGGCATTTAGAGAAATATAATTACTGTACTACCAACTTCAAATTTTTCTCATTTGCATGTTTAGCTTTTGTAATTAATACAGACCAATTATTCTTACTACTCACATAAACAACAGCAGCCAACTCTTGACGAGGTGTTCTCTTCCACTCCTCTGTGGATGCAGTTTTCTTTGGAGAATAGCCACTGTCATAAATAGTGAAATGGGTTCCTAGGAGATTTGATCGCAACTTCCCTATGTAAGATTCCCCACCTCTAGAAAGATCAGTAGGATCTGTGGAAATGAGGTAGTTACTTGTTGCACTCTTCTTTCTTTTTCTCCCAGCTAAAAGGAACACCTGGTAAGGTCACACAACAAATTTTAAGAATTTACAGATGATCATAATACATATGTACACTATAATTTAATCCTAAACAAATTTTCAAAACGAAAAACACAGTAGACCTATTACTTAACAAAGTTAATCAAAGCAAGGCTATAGCAAAATATATATATAAAAAAATAATAAAACCACTATACAAACAAAATAAACTCAATACTTTAGTCTATCCACTTAATGATGGAAATAGAAAATGGATAAGTTTGCATGATTGCATGTAGTCAACCAAATGAATGATGACCACTGCATCCAGAGCAGAGGTGTTGGGGTTGACAAAAACAATATAATTGGAAATGTTATGTATGGGATAGAAATTAATTGTGGCATAATAAAGCTCACCCACTACACTCGGTCAAAATATGTTGGTGTACCAATTCCCATATACAGAGTTCAACTGGGTATGTGCCTTTATGGAGTACTCCATTGGTTCTGACTATTGAATAGTTATTGAGGTCATGAGAGTTGTGGGAGCCAGAATGGACCTAACACAGTGTTCTAGAAATTAAAAATAAACTGTGTTTGTGACCATTCGACCTGATGGGTAAGTGGTTTGTCAAGGTAAGGACTTGGGCAGCAGAGACATGTGAGCTGGTACATAATATACATGATGCAGTAGGTTTCACCAGTGCTAGGGTTAATACAAGGTGAATGAATATTGCATATTTTACAACTAAACCTTTTACACGAGAAAGAGCCAGGGGGTGGCTGGAGAACATTAGAGGGTTAGTATTTGTAAAAAATAATATTTTTAAAGTTAATGGTGATGCAAAGTGTTGTGAGAAGGATAGTAGGGAATAAAACACATTTCTGGGAAAGATCTGAGAAAGTCTAAGTCTTGAAAAGGATTTGGTTGGGTGATTCCAACCCAGGAGAGATGTGGATGAGAAAGACAGGATTGGTTTTGGGTTGTGCATAATGACTGTTTTGGGGTGCAAGATGAGTTAACACTTAGGATATCTGTTTGCAGACAAATTGTGGGATAAAACAACTTATGAAGGTTGTTGAAGTAAAGGATTAGGGAGTTTTGACTGGAGCTGCAGAGAAGAGAATGTTTTGGGCGATATGGTCGGCAGCTATCAAAGCATAGCTATGTGGGTTTAATGTGGGAAGGTGACCATTATGAACAGACATGTCTACATCTAGGAAGGTGATGTGGGTGTGAGAGTAGGACAGTATGAAGATTAGGGAGAGGCTGTTGTTAATAGAGTTTAGGAAATCAAGGAGGTTTTCACCAAGAGTCCAGTCATCTATGTACCTGAACCTCGCACCTGGTTGTAAGGTAACCCTTCTGTCAACCTTCATCGCCTTCACTCTGTACGTACATGTCAAAAACTACCATTCATTTGACTGCGTTGACAGTAGGACTTGAGCAAATTTAGCTCTGTGCCTCATTTACTATATTTTTGAGAAAGCACTTAGCCAGAAATATTTAGTTTTTTTGTGTTTATCTTGCTTTCTATTTCATTAGCCCTATCCCAATTAGATCCACCTTCCCAATCCTAACCCCGTGCCCTCCCATTACTTCCTTTCTTCTGCCCTCCCAGCCTTCCTTAATTAAATCCCCTGCTCCAACCACCTCAATCTCACAGAGATGTAGACTGTAACAAAACTTTTTTAAAAAAATCAAAGAATCAAAGCTTCCTGCTGACAAAGGCTCAGTCACTGTGCTCACAGAAACTCCATCTGTTCAAAAATGTGTTCATTCCTGAATCTCTAAGGTCACTTGCAAGATCTCTCACATCAATTCATTTCCCTCTTTACTCCTAAGACCCCCCAACCATATATTCCAAACACTGGGGGGGGGGGTATTACAAGGTAGAGATGTCATTGTTAGTCCTGAAAGCATTACACTTATTAATAACGACATTGTGATTGGGGGTGTGTATGAATTTTTATTTTGATAGAAAAGGGGAGGATGTCTGGCAGGGAGAAATTTGGAAATCCCTACCCTACCATGAATCTCTTGCCTAACCCATAAGGATAGTAATCCCAAATGCCTCAAAATCATCACCTATGAGTAGTCCATGCAGTACATGACTTTTTGAACTATCATAAGATGAATAGGTTGGATGTGTCTTAATTATCTTAGCATTATGCTCTGAATAAATTAAATCATTTCAGCACTAGACTGCAACTAAATGGGTTTGAAAGTTTTAATTATGATAACCACCCCCACAGAGGAAATATGGGTTAAAAAATCACTGTAGGTATCAAACATTACTAATACTGAGAATATTGATGTTCATTGTTTGTTTAGTGAAATCACTAATTAAATTTTTCAAAACCATCACCAGAATTAAGTAGTTCAACTTCTTTCTTCAACTAAGGGTTCAGCAACATACTTTAGTTTCAATCAATATTCAGCTTCACAAAAGTCAGTACAGAAAAATCTGTTAAATATTATCAATTCTCATACTTGTCCAAATGTGGTATGAAAATTTTGCTCTACACTTTTAAGACACTTTCAACCAATTTAACCGCATCACTAAATTTTCTTGTTGCTGTTGTTTGTGCTTTAGGGCATGTCAATGACACTAAATTTTGTATTCTGCTCTGGAAACTAAACTGGTGCAAACTGGCTCCCACACCTTTCTTTGGTGATCTGGTGACAACCAAAAATTCCCAGTTTTTAAAGGCAATAACATGTTCTGGAAACTTTGAATTTCAACAAAACAATGGATTTTATTGAAACTCAATTTAATAACACTAAAAATTACACAAAAAATGTAGATATGGAAATTTAACTGAGCTAAACAATCCTTTCCCTAATGTTAGTTCATTTAATAATTTGTATTTCAATCTTTCAACTAACCAATCAGTGCATGTGTGTTCCAGCTCTGTGTTCACAAATCTTTACAAGATATTGTTCCACTGTCTGAATCTTTCTTACAAAAGTTGGCATCAAACTGAACTACGTATTATTTATGAAGATCCCTTTAACTTCAAAAATCCTTCAGATTGACCAAAATGAGTCCAAAACTTCTTAGCCTTAAAGATTTTACCCATCTTTTCTACAAATAAAGGCATAAATCACCAAATTACTATCTCAACACAATACCAACACATACAACCTTTGTACACATCCTCCAATCCTATGTCAGAGAACTTTTCTGACAGTCTACATGCCAATACCTGCAGATTACTTTCTGTTCACAACGGACACCTCTCTACAATAAAATTCCCTATTACAATAACTTTATAGCTTTTCCACATATGGCACACTCATATTTCAACCTTGTCATAGGATGACAGACTTCTGTTCTTCAAAATATTACTCTAAAACTATGCGATTCAGATATGTTGATGAAATTTTTCTGATCTCTTCCTTGTAAAAACCCTCAAACTTTAAACTCCAAGTGCTCCTACTCATACATCCAGATAACCTTCCTTAATGTTGACAGCTCTGTTAATAATTTCCACTTACACTTATCAGTCCACATTGAAGCTACAATAAAAATACCTATGCAATGATAGCTGCAAAACAAACCAACCACACAGTATAAATCCTTGCCTACAGCATGCCATCTGAAGCAGACATAAGTTCTTGTCAAAAATACCTCACTTAATACTCTAACAAAAACTGAAAAAAGTTTAATGATAAAATGTTAAGTCATTATTTTCCATAATTAAATAGATATCCTGGAACATAACCCATCCAGCACAATAAAATACCCATCGCACACAACCAAAAACCAACCATAATTCTATCCTTTTCATTCAGCTCCCTACTGGCCTTGAAACGCAGTGTGCTGTGTGTAAATGACCTTCTCACATCTTTCCTACAAATGAATAACATTATCCACTTATCCTTTCCACAACACTCCACATCACCTTCAGCATATAACTGAACTAAAGAATAATATACTTGATGTAGTCTTCTCGGGAGACTAGCCCAGTAATCAAGGTGTTTCCACACGATATTTCGGTGATCTGTAACTCCATCACCATTTTCTGGTGAAGTGCTAGATCCATCAGAAGGTTGCATTCTGATGGATCCGGCACTTCACCAGAAGATAGCGACGGAGTTACAGATCACCGAAATGTCATGTGGAAACACCTTGATTACTCGGCTAGTCTCCTGATAAGACTACATCAACTTTCAATGCCGAGAAAAACTTTGTTCTTAAATAATATACTTGTCCACAAACACCAAAACTCTAATGCTCCCATTTTAATGAACCTTGTAAAATATGCAATATGCTTGTACCCACCACAACCTAGTACAGTCCTATCACTAGTGAAACCTACCCTATTATAGTCCATGCCACTTGTACTATGACCAACCATATGTACCAGCTCACCTGTCCATTGCTCAAATTCTTACATTGACCTTACTACAAACCAGTTGTCCATCAGAATAAATGGTCACAGACAAGCAGTTTACTCCCAAAATCTAGACCACCCATGCAAATGCCACAACTCAAGTGTGTCTGTAATGGGCAGTCTGTAGATTGGGGATTAAAATAGGAGTTTTAGTAGTTTATTCCATAAAGAATGCTGTAAGTTTCTTGAAGTGGGCATAACAAGCAGTGCCTACATGCAAGAACATGTAGAGTATCAAGGTTAATGCAGTCCGAAGCATACAAGCCGCTAACACATGACTTCTTCATGCACAACTACTTTGTTGTGGTGTGGTCTTGGTCTATTCCCTATTCTGCCAGCAGCTATGTAGAAGGTAAGACATGTGTCATGTCTGTGCCTTTGGCACTAGGCAAAACTATGCTTTACCTTCAGCCTTGTCTCATGTAGTTAGTTATTGGGTAGATAAAGTATTCTCAGGTATGTTAGGTAAATTATTCAGTTTGTATAAATTAAGAGTTGTTTGCCATTAATTGCAATAATATTGAAACGCCTCGTGGTGATTATGTTCATTAATGTTTGGTCGGATTGTATTCAGGATCATTAATTAATTAATCATTCAGTGCAGTAATTCAGTATGACATATTTCAGATATGTTGTATGAAGAAGTTGTTTAGCTATTTGGTAATATTCACTTGATAGCATTGTGGCCAAGCATCATGCATGATTCATGATTGACTTTCGGGTTATGCCGCGTTGTTTATTTCATTACCTGAGCTTTCGGCTGGTATCCTCCAACCTTCGTCAGCTCAAGTAATGAAATAAACAACGCGGCATAACCCGAAAGTCAATCATCAACAAAGATGGCCGTGGAAGTCTGAGGAATCATGCATGATATTTCCTTCTAGGTTTTTATAATTAAAGTATGTGTTTAAATTATTCATTGTGTCATCTAAGCCATTATAGTAGTTACATCAAAACCCGTATTATTTCAGATAGTAATTGTGTGGAGGAGCTGGTGATATATCACTAAGGTAAGATTTATGTAATGTCACTATTAGAGCGTCAAAGATCGCCCTGGTGTCAAATATCCTCATACTAACAATTAACATCTTGGTACCCACAGACTTCATCTGTCGTAATCCGGACTATGGCTTAAGACCCAATATTACTTCTAAGAATTCATCCAATTTTTTTGCAACCGTTTCAAATTCGTATGCGTTTTTTTTTTTTTTTTTTTTTTTTTTTTTTTTTGTGAGAAATTTGAGGCTTACAGACATGTCACATACTCTTTTACTGTTATAATTATTAAAAAACATTTAATTCACAAAATGTTTGTTTTAAATTCTATTTTGAGTAATCGGCAAGAAGTTTGTACGATGGGAAGGAGATAGCATGGCGCTTGCCGGTAGCAGCCAAAATTCATCGTCAACATGGCAACACGAAAATAAAGTAAGCATCCAATTCTCAATTTTGTTGGCATAGTGGGAGCATCCTTTTTTATGTAAACAATGTATTTTTTTAACATGTTTGAGCTAAATCCTTAGGTGAAAATGCGCAGTTAGATAAATGTGGAAGAGTATTGGTAGTCTAGAAAAATGTTGTAAAATGTATCTAAATTAATGGCAATTGATTTCATCGAGCTTAAAAAATCTATCAAATGGTAGACAGTTTTTTTTAACCTTGTGCTTTGTCAAAAAACCTAACAAGTAGGTTATAGACATCTATAGCTCAATATCTGTCCTATCATTTGATAAAAGTAAATTTTATAATGATATTGTGGTATTTTTTGAATTAATATCATTAAAGTGGCTTAGGGAGGAGTATAATTCTTTTTTTTTTTTGAATAGTTATGTATTTTGGGTTAATGTGTTAGTAACATGCTAACTTCAAGAAATTTACAGCATTATTCATGGAATAAACTACTAAAACTCCTTTTTTAAACCAAAATTTACAGTCAGCCCTTTACAGACTGCCCATTACAACTACAAATCTGTTTTACTGTTTGAGCCATCAGAGTACTCCCTGAAACTACATCTCCATCCGAACTTCATATTTGGGAACTGGCCTACCAACAAATTCTGGTCACCATGCATCATATACCATGTATCGGTGTGCCCAATACAGAGTTTCTCTCTCCAGTAGTAGCAAACCTCTACATGGAGGATTTTGAAGAGACAGCGCTAGCGTGCTACTCTTAAAACCTCCAGTTTCTACTGTTATGTTGATGATACTTTCGCCATGTGGTCGCATGGTATCCAAGCATTGGATGAATTTCTCAACCATCTTAATGGAATCCATCCCAACATACATTTGATGAACAAAGTACAGAAGGACAGATGCCTCCCATTCCTGGACATCTTTATAAAGGACAAACCTAACAGAGCTCTGTTGCTTAGAGTATATCCCAAACCCACCCGCACTGCGTGTTACATGTGTGCAGCAAGTTACCATCACCCAGCACAGTGCAATTCTGTATTGGCCACACTGATAGTGAGAGAGCCATCTCCGATCATAAGAGCCTGCCAAAAGAAATTAAACATCTTAAGACCGTCTTTGAACAGAACAGCTACTCTCAGCAGCAGTTAGAGTGTGTCTTTATTCAGTATCTACCAAGATCATTGACTGAGCAAGATGAACCGCTGAAAACTATTGCTATCATTCCATACGCTGGGAACTTGTCAGGAAAAATTGGAAGGCTCCTAGCACAGTATGGGATAAAAAAGTATCTTCCAGATGCCCACCAAAATACATGACATACTGCGTTCAGTAAAAAGATGACTTAGGCTTAAAAACACCTGGGATTAATTCCATACCATGTGAATGCAGCAAATTCTATTTCAGTAAGATTATCAGAACTATCAAGGAGCACCTAACCAATCATAAACGACACTCAAGGTTGATGCAATAGGAAAAATGTGATAGCTAAGTATGCTTTTGATGAAGAGCTTGGGCTAGAGTTTGATAAAACGGTGGTGCTGGACAGGGCCTCTTCATTCTGGAATTATGTCAAAAGCAAGGCTTTGGAAATTCAGCTGAATGATAACCAAAAAGGATGGCAGGCTCTACCTGAGTGAAGCCAATCATTAGGGATCTCTGACAAGAACGAGGCAAATCTTCACAACAGGGCATAAACGATGCAAATGATGCCGCAGATTAAGCGAGCACTTAAGTCCAATCAGAATGAGCCTTTTAGCATTGTAGACCTCCAGTATCGTGGATCGCGAGCATATTCAGCCATATCGTCCAAATTTCTGCTGTGCACAGATTGGTCAGCTCTGCAAGCATCAGTAGGTAGGGTCTTGGCTACCTGGTACGGCTCCATATGCAGGCAATACATTCAGTTTATGGATCGTGCCTTCCATTTCTGCCACACGCTGATTGGACAGCACAGCAATCATCATCGGACAGGATCTACTCCTTGCAAGCTGCTATTAGTCAAAATAAGGTCTTCTGCTAAGCCAGTCTAGGTGACACTGAGCTTGCAAAACCTGAAGCTATCCAGCATCTTATGACAGCAGAGCCAGTTGTAGAAACATTGTGTTTATAAGACACCAACTGGCTGAACACCCGAGAAGGTTATATCTCATTCTACATCTTCATTTGTAACCTCTCATGATACAATATTAAGGTACAATTTTTCAACAGCACAATGCTCGTCCACACAGTGTGTATCTCTAGTAACTACCTGCATGAAGAGGTAATCATTTGACCAGCAATATCCCCATATCTGTCTCGGATAGAACATGTGAGTCAAGCCTGGATGTCAACTCCATCCCAGTACCATTATCCAGGATACTGAGGACCAGTTAAAACAGTTGTGAGCTCTCTTGCCTAAGGAGAAGATACGATGGGTATATGGCATACAGTAGAAGTCCGATTATCCAAGGTAAACGGGACAGGGAATACTTCGGATAACGAAAAACTCTGATAATCGGAGGTCAAGGAAAGAGGTTTCAATTAATCAAAAAACGTATTGAAACTGAAATAATACAATTTATTTATGGTGTAAAACTAATACGTGAAGCAATAAAATTGTTTTTTGTACATTAATTACGATCACTTGCTAAAAAAGTCTAATTGTCAGCTGTGTCATAATTTTATTTCTCTTCTTAGCGGAAGTATAGTGCCAATGCTGTAGCATCATTACGTCGGCTGCTGTGCTTTCTTAATATTTTTTAATATCATACACACTCTAATTGGAAAAATATTCCACATCTTCATAAAAGCTCACTATCATATTCCAAAAATTGGCCTCGGTTAACCCGGCGGCTCAGATAACCGGACTTTTACTGTACCTCCGAACCAAATCAGTGCATGTATCCTGGCCAGAGAGAGTTTAACATCATACTGATAAGTAAACTTATACTAATAAGGCCTTTGAAAATATGACTTAATTTTATAAGCACTGAAATAATCTCAACCCATGATGTTTCTTTTCATTTCCTCCACTCCTGAGCAGTTCAATTTTTTTGTCTGGCAGTGTGTTTGGATAACTTGTTGACAGTAACAGCATAGTGCACCTCTGGCAGCTCTACATTTGTAACATCTTAGTTTCATTTGGGACAAGTAAAATTTTATTTTTATCAGCTTCCATTAACTATTTTTATATTATGAATGTTTATCTTGAATCAAATAGTTTGAGTTTGTAATTAATTATTATATTTGGGCACTGAAGATTAATTTATTTTAGAACAATCAGTAGATTTTGGGAAAGGTCTTGTATCATGGTTTACAAGGTTCCCAATTTCTCAAAAACAGTACGAGCATAGCCCACAGCTTATAAGTAAGTTATCTGGTTAACTAAAATGCTTAGCTCCACCAAATGTTGCTAGTTAACTTAGCTTCAGCAGAAGCATGACATAGGGTTTCATTGAACAGTTTATTAAATATGCTTTAAATTATGCTATTCGGGATTGGTTGACTCATATGGAGGTTTCCTGTGCCAGGCAATAATTTTATTATATAGATTTAATGTAATTGGCATTTATATATTCAAGTAAGTAATATTTTAACAAATGAAGGGGATTAATTTAAATTAACACAGTACTACAATTTATACTACTTCCAATAAAAGTATTTTATAAAAGTGTGCGAAAAAGTTACCTTCTTGCCATAATCACGTTCTAAATGCAGAAAATATGTAGGATACAATCCACGGTCCATTCCTTTTCTGTCTCTTGTTATTCGGCACTTGTAGTGAACACCCTGTGTACCTGGTTCCAAGACAAATGTCTCAAGGCTCCCCTCCACATCACCTTCAATTTCACGTTCCTATAAAATCAGAGAATAACCATGTATAAGAATAATCATGCATCATTATGGGTGGAAACAACTGCTCCTTATATAACACTTTAACCAGAGAAGTATTACATACAATATAGAGAATATTGAACAAAACCAATGACAAACCAGAAATATACAAGTTTGAAAGGGGGGGGGGGGAGGGAAATGTTAAACAATACTCAAGGAGCAGCTCTGCTGATCACTGGTTTGTGTGGAAACAAGAGAGGGAGAGGAATTGGTGGAAAAATAGGAAGATTACTGGGTATTATCTAAAGTTGAGACCAAGCAGCTGTCTGGAACCCAGTATATGTTGGTAAGCAAGGACTCACCTTCTGAATTCAAAGATGCTGCTTGTTTCTGAGATCTCTGATGGCTTGATGAGATACTGGGTGGTGAGGATTCTGGGTGAATAACATTTGTCTGTGGCTATTCATTCCAATGGATAGTGTATTTGTGGTCAGACCTGGGTAATGGTTGCAGCTTAGCTATGAGGATGTGCAAGCCCTATGATGGGGAAACTTTACTGGGTTGGTGAAGGTGGTGGAGGCATGGTGTATGTTGCACAATTTGTAGCATGATTTGCTACACAGAAAAAGAGCCTTTGGGCCATCTTGGATAAAGGGAAGCCCATGTTTGTGGACTAGGGGTCAGCTGAGGTTAGAAGGTCGACTGAAGCAAGTTCTAGGGTAGGGAGGAGGTAGGTTTTGTGGGAGGACGGATATCATGTCCTGGCAGGCTTGAAGGAAATCATGACCTTATTAAAGAACTTGGTTAGTTGAGTCCAGACCTGGAAAGTACTGGATTACCAGAACTGGACTGTGGTTGGTTTGTGAGGATTTGGGGTGGCCGACAGGTTGAGCATGTTATGTGGCATGTGAAAGTTGTTTCTGAACTAAATTTGGTGGATAATTGTGGGACATCAGTGCTTCGGAACTTAAAAGTGTGAGGGCTTGCTGCGTAAAAGTATATGCACCTCCCATTAAGGCCAAAGCTGTAGGGAGGAGGCGGGGTGTTTGATGTGATAAGAATGTCAGCCATCATACTGTGGGATTACTGGAGATTGTGATTCCCCAGGAATTGGCATCATAATACTGCAGTTGTCAAATGCAAGACTCCGCTAGAAATACTTTCTGAAGTACTTTTAAAGGTTTAATCCCGGTCTAGGCTGTATAACAACCTACTTTTTGCTTGAAAATAATGGTCCAGGCTATATTACAATGGAATTAATGCTTGAAAATTATATGTCTTGCGACTACAGCAGTATTATGACGTCATTACAGAATGTTGTTGTAGAGGAATCGCGATCTCCAGTAGACCCCATACTGTTGTGGATTGGTAGGTTTGGTATGGACAGATCAGCTGCAATGGCCATTAGAGACGGATAAATCCACATCTAGGAAAGATTACAAACTGTAATAAGATCGATTCTCTCATAGACTATACAGACATTTACATTCGGCAGAACAGGACCGTGGATGACCCCAATAAAATACCTGAGAGAAGCTTGTGTAACATCAACACAGCAGAAATGTTTGTCTTTTTGGGTATTTTATGCTTACTGATACGAAAAAAATGTTCCAAACCAATCTTGATGAAGTGTGGGTGAAAGTTAGCAACAGAGAGAGAATTTTTCGACTCCTTCCATGAAAGTTGCTGAAACATTTATACACCCAGTAAATAACTCGTGATTGATGAAAAATTAGAGCCCTTTCAAGGTAGGTTTTGTTTATATGATATATGCAAAATAAGACTGTTTTTTCTTAAATTCCTTTCCATAATTTCTAATATGGTTTCTGAACAGATCAATGCAATAAATCAAGGGAGAAAAAAACAGGCAGAAATTTTAAGCAGAGGATATTAAAATGATCGCCATATTCTGCCCATCCAAAATTGTACTGAACGCCAATTGAGGGTTAATGATATCACGGCTTACATTAGCAGAAAACTATGTTCATGTGTATTTATTTACAAATATTATACTCACATTTGAACTCATTCCAATAAAACTGGAGTCTGTAGATGGAGCTACTGCAAGTGCCATACTGTCTACAGGTGTGGGTGGGGATATTGGTGTGGATTCTTCATCTTCTATGTCCTGCTGGTCATCTCCAAGTCTTAGAGTTTCTACTTGACTAATATCTGTAAGATAAAACAGGGACTTGACAGTAATGGAATTAGTCATGAAATGTTCTAAAGAAGCATGAAAACAGCAGCTTTAAATGGTTTGTTCATAGGATACTTGGAAAACACTGATGCTGAATTTGAACTGCAGTATTTTGTAATTTACAACTCTGTTCTGATTACCTTTGTTTAGCTTTTACAGTAATACCTGACTAAAGCTGTGGGCCACGAGTTACATTGTCATTTCTTCAAAAGGAATGTTTAATATTTATTCAATTTACAGCTTAGTACAGTATCAGGAAGTTATAACTAAGAAAAAGTATTTACTTATGGTGTACAGTCAACAAAATATTTTCATTCATCTATACTATTATAAGTCTGTAAGCAAGCTGGGTGTGTCTTTATTTGAACCGGAGCCACTCAAAAACTGACAGCAATTTGGACGGGGTTTTCAAATTTTTAGAACTAATGGTGTGAGTCAAAATCTGCCCAAATAGCCAATGACTTATATGTACCATGGGAAGGAGCAAGCAATTAAAAACCTTTATATACAGGAAAATGTGGCCACAGATCATTATGCACTTTCAGACACTCAATCCTTTCGCAAAAATCTGACAAAAGTAAGGATTTCATTTTATTTTTTTACTTTTGTTATTCAATTTTCTGTACTGCAGTACTCTAAAGTAAACAGAATACTTGAATCAAACGTAATCACCATTAATTTACATAGTAACAGGTCAGTTGTGATGTGAAATGCGTTAGATTACTAATGTGGTAGACATAGATTGTCTTTGGTAAACAGTTAAACAGTTTTTCCCTGGTACAATATGTCTTACGTGATCGCTAAAGGAAGTACAATAAACATTATTACGCCAATATTTTTAGTTACATATCATTATGGATAAGAAATTCAGTTTTTTCCCCAAAGAAAGATGTCTTAGAAAAAAGCTAACAGGTAAATAAGCAGTTTTTCATTAATAACTTCTACAGAACTGCCTATTATTTCAATGGACTTTAGTCGTTTGATATATATTTGGTGGCACTAATGTGCAAATATTCTTAAATGTGTGTACAAATTTCGGGTGCTGTTCAAACCACAGGCAGTAAAATAAACGGTTCTTTCTATAAAATAACTACATAACCCTGATTTTCTAATGTTTATCTCCATACGTGCAATTGAGTTAATGATTATACCAACATGCAACCAATGAAATTAAAAATTAATAAGCACCTTAAGTTATGTTACACCGCATAAATTATAAAACTAGATCCATTATGCCTTATGCTGTAACATAGCGTGTCAATTGCCATTCTGGTCCAGGCTGCATTTCAACTTAACGACAAACTTGGCTTCTGCCACATGCACATTTATACATTCACTGGTTTGTTACCGAAATTTGGCCTGCTGGAGGTACCTATATGCAACTAAAATAATAACATCAATAATACGGCTTTATTGAAAGCAAAGAGAAATTAAAATAATTCATATCCTGATGCTACATCAAATTAATTATAAAGCTAAATCCATATTGTCTCTTATGTTTCAACAAAGCTTATCAACTGTCATCATCACCCAGGCTGTTCTTCAACAGAACCACAACCTCAGATAATATTGATGTTTGTAAATCATAGCTTCAGTCAAGTGTGCATTAATTCATACAGTGTACCGTGAACAAATCATGACATTTTGGAATTATTTATATGTGGCTGAAATAATGGCATTAGTAATTCGGTGATTGGAAAGTGAAGGAAATTAAAAATAATTCTTAATGTGTGATACCACGCACAATTAGTTTTAATCCACGTAAATTTATATTTTATAGCAAAAATAACTGATCGTACTAACATATCGTCAAAATAAAACCAATATCCTAACAGCAAAAGGGGAAAAAATATTTCAGAAAATTAAATTGGGAATTACTGGATGAAGGTAGGAGGGTGAAGCGACTGCTGGGAATATACATGGCAAATGTTGGTGATGGAGCATGGTGAGATATTGGTCAAAGAATTAGGAATAGTACTTGTAAGGGGAAACACGACCATCACCACAATTTGGCGCTTGATTTCATGCATAAGGGGGCAGGGAAATTTTCTTTTGTTGGTAAGGGTGTCAGGGGTTAGAACAAATTACCAAGTGAAGTAATAAGTAATGTACCAAAAATGCTTAAGGACTTTAAGATTAAAATTTGTAAATCAGAAAAATAAATGGGGGAGGGATTTAACACAACAGTTACAAAATAAAATAAAAAGGAGTAATTAGATGACTGGGAGAATTGACACCGGAGTATTATCTTTTTTTTTTAAACTGCTTTATGTCTCTCAACAGCGAGGTCTTTAGAGACTGGAGAGGATGGGGGCAAGGAATGGGAAGGAATTTGGCCATGGCCTTTTGAAGGAATCATCCCAGCATTTGCCTGGAGTGATTTGGGAAACCATGGAAAACCCAAATCTGAATGCCCAGATGGGGATTCGAACCGCCGTCCTCCCGAATGCGAGGCGAGAACGCTAACCATTACACCGCCACACTCGGTCCGGAGTATTATCTCCATTGCAATTAAATTAATAATAATAAATCGTGCAGTCCTGTGTATCAGCATTTAAAAATGGCACACAGAAGTGTTACAGTGACGAGCCTACTAAGTAAGGTAAAGGTAACATTTTATACATATCTTAAACATTGTTACACCTACTTACATCACAAATATAAAACCATTTCTAAACAATATTTTTTCTTCTCACAATAATTATCTTTTATCAGTATGAAAACCGAACCTAAGGCAATATCTCAACAAAGGAAAAATTTAAGACATTTAGAATTCACTCCTCTCAACATTAATATTTGGTAATAGAATAAAATCAGTAAAGAACTTTTACAAATACCAAAGCACACGCACGTGAAGCAGTGGGCAAATGCTAGTAGTTAATATAATCACTCAGAACTGCGTTTTTTCTAATTTTTACGTGGTTAACACATTTTCGACAACTTTTCACAAATCGATAACAAAGATTTATTTAAATTTGGATAGGACAACATCTGTCGGATCAACTAGTTGATAATAAAGACAAAAGTTTTAGGTAGGAAGATGAATTGTGATCCTAAGTGGAAAATTAAATCATCATGGATTGAACCAAAATGATGAAAAGGAAACTGATTACCAAATTTAATACAATTTTTTTTAGACAAAGTCACTTATTGTTACAATACATGCTGCTTTGTCAACTTTGATAAAACAAAAGTCAAAAATACTGTACAGACTCTGGGTTTGATTTGATATGCTAGTGGAAGTAAGAAAAAGATAAATTTAAACAATAGGAGCTACTTTTTGTTTCATGTTCTACCAATAAATTATATATAACCTTAAAACCCACAACTGTTAGTGAGAAATGTGTAATACCAGCTGAAATTCATAGTAGTGACCTATAGAACAACAGTCAAATTTAGTTCAGTATGCAAAGGATTTGCCAATGGTAAAATTCTTTTAATAAAAACAAAATACAAACAAAAATAGAAATAAAATGCAAGTTAATACATAATAAACAAGTGCACTGGGAAAAATGTGTTATACATCAACTACCAGAATCAAGTATACCCAAAGTGTTATAGAGTTGTGACAATCTATTTTGTAAACAAAAATGCTAAGATAAAATCTAATGTAAGAAATTTTTCCATTTGTGTTGTTTACACGTTAACTGTATTAACTCAGCGGTCAGTACCTAAGACTAGATAAACTGACGCATTAAAATTGACACGAACTTACCGCTATCATGTGGAGCAATTTCAGAAGCGTCTGGCTGTAATGATATTACCAAATCTGGGTTGCTAGGTTCCATAGTAAACTGAAGTGGGCCATCATAACCTTCCAAACATACAGAATATTATTAGTAACGGTGGCTATAAAATAAACCAACAAAGCACTAATATATCTGGTATCTAACCATGCAATTCTCTTCCTCTCGATGCAGTAGACAGCCTCGCTTGAAATCCATTTGGGCCTTTAGCGGAAGAGGCGCGGGCATCAGACGCTTGCACCATTCCAAGGGTCTGCCTTTTCTGTCTCATTTTCTGTTCCATTAATTGACGCTGAAATTAAGTCTGATTTAGTCCATGAAACAACAAAACAAGGAAATATTTCTTTTAACTAAATGTATAATTACCTGTTGCTCTAATTTCTGCTGCCGAAGATTAACTGTCGTCATGGTCGTTGAGCTTCCCTGTAATCCAGAATGAATCAAACAATCCCCGCACTAACGATTATAGACAGAAACCTTTGACTGTGACAGCAAAACAAACAGGAAAATCAACACCGCCTTTTACAAAGACATTACGATTAAAACAACCAGTTAAAATTGACAGGGAAAGCAACATTACAATACGGAAATTCAACACATTGTTCCCAAGATTATATCACGAATTGAAGTTTATTGTTGGCTAACCTGATACAATACAACTTTGTTTCAATTAAAACATTTGAGCATCAGGCAAAGACGCTACGACGAGGAGAAAGTGTTTGTATACAATGGTGGAAATGAGTTTGGATGCTGTAACATAGAGACAATTTCATATTGAAAAAATGGACTGTCATTTTGTAAGCTTTTAAAAAACTTATATCCTTACAACTGGGAAGTCTTTTCGTATCGTTGGAAATCCTGTGTAGTGCGTATTATTCCTTCGGCAACTTACATATTTCGACGGGAAACTAAGCACGTGTTAAACGAAGGGTAATTGTAAACGATTAGTGTAGCCTATTACAATGGTGAAAAGTAAGTAATTGTTTAATTTCAAGCTATGTTTTTATGTTAATAAACATATTACCTTATTGGAGTGAACCATATCACTGATGCAAAAGTTCTAGCGGGATTTGTTACATATGTTGATGTATATATTTATATATATATAGTTTGCAACGAAAAAGCAGTTGATGAAGTTAAATATCTTTTAGTCCAATATAAACCAATTTCATAATATTAAAGAACAAATTGTTTGCTAGCACCCAGATGACCTGTGGGCTAGTTAACAAAATACTGATATTTTGCTTCAGAAAGTGGGTAATATCTAGATCGCGATACCGCTGCATTCAGTTACGGCCTCGCAATGTAAACACTTCCTGATGGAGAGAGTGACGTCACTGTTTCCTGGTGTGACGTGATCAGCCTTCGATCGATTTGAGAATACAAATTAGGCCATAGAACATAACCAATAGTAATAATAATAAAAAACTTAACGGATTGAAAAAGTTAAAGAAAATTATTACTTGCACAACTTATAATATTATTAAAATATGTACAACATTCCAAACTGATAATTGATATCGTTCATTAGCATTAACGTTATTAGTCACAATTCCATTGATTTTTATTTGATTCTGTTCTTCTATATTTCCTTGCGTGGCTGAAATTGCTATTGAAATCATTCAGACGAAATAAAAACAAGATTTCGTCAATAACAGTTTTGTTTAGGTTGAAATACAACCTGGACCATACTTACAGTAATAGATGCGATTTGGAAATTGGGTTTCGGCAATATCGTGTGGGACGGTTATGTTTCACTATGGTCCAGGCTGCATTAAGACGTAAATGATATTAACAGTGATGGATACGACAGAAATTAGGTATCCGCAATAAGGTGTTCGATAGTTAAGTTTCAGGGTGGTCCAGGCTGCATCAAATCCTCATCGCAAATGAATTTATTCTTGTACTACTGGTGCAAAATTAATGATTTCTCGATATGAGACATTTTAGTGATGGACTACTTTCCGTGGAAGGCGTTATTAGTGACATCTAAAGCTGCGAGCGGAACGTATACATCACATTCAGCAAGGTAGTGACGTCATACCTCTCTCCATACGGAAGTGTTTACACCGCGAGACGGTAAGTGGTTGCAGCGGTATCGCGATCTAGATATTACCCCAGAAAGTTCCATAATGCGTTCTGACAACTTGCTGATAATGTGCATCTTCATATTTTAGTTGTCATCAAACAAACACTAAATGATTTCTATGTACTCATTAAAAAAAAAGGATAATGAAAAGAGGGCATTAAGGTATATATATTTTGTAGCAGTTCTCAAAGTACCAAGCCTTTTTAAATAGACTGAAACTAAAGCTCTATGGCTTGTTTTGTATTCTGAGTATTTAAGTGAATTAATAACCTTTAATTGTAATCCCAGTTAGACATATATATCTATATTACCAGGCTTACTTAATGTCGCAAATATTATTTTATCATTATTCTACTGTACACCATAGGTGGATGATAGTAGGGCCTACATGCATTGAACCTTGGGGTCTTCTGAAGATTAAAATTCTGTCATAACATTCCTTCACACTCACAAATGAAGTCATAATACTGTGGTAGTCAACCACAAGGCTAATCCATTATTTTCAAACAGTAATTATCTTGTAATACACCCTGGACCAACCTGAGATCACTAGATCTACTTTGACAGTATTTCTAGCAATGTCTTGCATTTGACTACAGCAGCATTATGAAACCAATTCCTTGTGAAATCGCAGTCTCCAGTAATCAGTATCATCTTCTGTAATTTGGTTTAGTGCAGATTGTGATACCCCTACAACTTTCTGCCACATGATATATGCTGCCACGACATGATCCGTAAGACATATAGAGTGTGCGTGTAGCAATAGATGTTACTAGTGGCACCGGCATGGAAACAAGGATGCTCTCGGATGGGGACAAACCACCTGAACAAATTCCTGTGAAAGTTACACCCTCTGTTATAAATTGGTACCATCATTTCCTGTTTACTGTGTCCTTTTTAGAGCAAAACTTTATAACTAAATAAATTGTCAGCAAGAAAGAATTGAAGTTTCACAGTAGCAAAAATTAAACTATTGCAGTAGTGAAAAGTATATTAATTTTAAACATAATGGCTTGATTATTTCCAGTTGGTCTTATCCATAAAATTACTAATATAAAAATGGTATAGAGATTTCGGATAATATCTAGATTGCAATACCGCTGCAATCACTAACTGCCTCGCAATGTAAATACTTCGGGATGGAGAGAGTATGACGTTACTACATTGCAGAATGAGACGCGTTCAGCCTTCGATCGATTTGTGAATAAACATTAGGCCATAGAACGTATCCAATAGTAATTATAATAATAAAAAAATGGTGGATTGAAAAAGGTAAAGAAAATTATTACTTGCACAGTTAATAATATTATTAAAATATCAACAACATTCCAAACTGATATCATTCATTAGTAACATTCCGTAATGTCGGTTCCTGTAATTTTAACATTATTAGCCACAATTCCATTGATTTTTATTTGATTGCATTCTTTTGTATTTCCTCGCATGGCAGAAATTGCTATTAAAACCATTCATACGACATAAAATGTTTATATAAAAAAAGATTTCATCAATAACCATTTCTGGTTAGGTTGTAACGTGGCCTGGACCATACTAAAAGAAATAGATGCGATTTGGAAGTTGGATATCAGCCATATCATGTGCGACGGTTACGTTTCACAATGGTCCTGGCTGCATTGAGATGCAAACGACAGTTACAGCGATAGATACGACATAGGTATCCACAATAAGGTGTTCAATAGTTACATTTCAGTTTGGTCCAGGCTGCATCGAAACATCATCAGTAATGAATTTATTCCTGTACTGGTGCAAATTAATGATTTCACTATATGAGATGTATTAGCGATGGACTAGTTTCCGTGGAAGGCCACGGTGGTGACGGTTAAAGCTGCGCATAAAACGTATAGGCTATGTCACATTCAACAACGTAGTGACGTCATACTAGCCCCATCCAGAATTGTTTACATCGCGAGGCAGTAAGTGATTGCAGCAGTATCGCAATCTAGATATTACCCGAGATTTCAGTTCTAAATGATGATAAGGCTCATCTACAGTATGAAGTATGGACATATAAATTTAAATCAACTGACACTAGCTGAATACACAGGAAATACCATAAAATGGGCTAAAAAGTATGTCGTTTATCCTGATACACAATATCTGAAAAATTAAAACCGTAAACAAAATTCCTTCAAACTGTAATATCCAATGCAGAAAATTAAAGAAATAATAAGTTATTAAAAAAAGACTATCTGTTTACTTGCATTTAGAAGATTTTCAATTGCATAGCAAAAATCTGTAAAAATATACAAACAGTATCATATTCTGCAATTGAACCCATTTACTAAATTGGAAAATGTCAACCAACTACTTATAAAAGAAAAAGAAATATGTGTGTAACAGTGTATAGGACTACATGCACAAAAAGTGAAACATATAACCATCATACACACTTTTATCTCTATATGTTTTTATGTTTCTTTCATACAGGAGTGGACAAATGATACTATCTTTATTGAATTTGTGCAGCAAATAGATACTTTGGCTAAGTTATTCTCGTAAATAAATGAAAGTTTTAAAAAGTTCGGTAGATTATAGAGTATTGCATCAAGCCTTAGTTTCTGTTTTGTTTGTGGAAATTTTATTTTGTAGAACAATATGGGCAAAATTATCTGATAACCATTCTTACAATCAGTAGGGGTTTTTATTTGTAACAAAGGAAAACTATTATATAGATATTTACAGGTAGTATCCTGATTATTGTTACTAATTCATGTTACTATTTATTACTATTATTATGGTTCTGCTTCTGTTGTATTTGGTGAATTTTTATCATATATACTTTTTAATCAGTGGTTTATGTTAACTAATATAGGATAAATATGTTTCACATGTAATATGATCCACTGTTTAACATGAGTAGCTGTTTGTATCAGAGAACCAATAAGCACACTTGCATGGAAAATTAACTGCGCATGTGCAGAACGTTAATTGTGGATGTTGAGAATGTTAACTGCATATGTCCCTCTTGTGCCCAAAGAAGTTCCATTTCAACAATGTGGTTTCTTTGTGTGACCTCAAAATTATTTCTCTAACATCTCAAACACATGCATGAAACTTATCATTTCCTCCGATCAGTAGTAACTTGGCAGAAAGAAAATGACTTGAGGCTATTAGCTTCTGTGATGCAGGCTGTATTTCAACCCAACTATTTAATTTAATTTAATTGCAATCGAGCACACACTCCAGTGGCAATTTCCCTACACACACATCTTCCCCCCTTTCCTGCACCCTCCTACATTTGCCCTCTACAAATTTCAACTATAAATTCTTTCAAAATTTTTGGTAAATTATTCATCATTTCTCTTGGTAACTTTTTCCAATCATTGACACCCTTACCTAAAAAAAAGGAATGTTCCTACTCCCTTGTGCCTGAAATCGAGTGCCAGCTTGTGGTCATGGTCATCTTTTCCCTTCCAAGCATTACTTTTCATTGCTACACCAATATCTTTCCTTGCCTCATAGACATTAATACAACTGCAAATAATTTAGAATGACGGGATCCCTGTAGTAATGATATAACAGAAGTGATTATGCCAAATAGAATATATATGATTAATAAATTTGGAAGAAGTTTGTTAAAATTAACAAGATTCTTCCAAATTTATTTATTGTTTGTGACAATACAACCCTCCCTTTTGATTTATGTATCCATTTTCCCATATGTATATATATACATACAATTTGATTCCTTTCCGCTACTTAGCGTCTTTTTTTCATTGTTATTATAGATATATATATATATATATATATATATATATATATATATATACACAGGGTGTTACAAAAGGTACGGCCAAACTTTCAGGAAACATTCCTCACACACAAACAAAGAAAATATGTTATGTGGACATGTGTCCGGAAACGCTTACTTTCCATGTTAGAGCTCATTTTCGTTCGTTTGTACTGTACTACCTCGATTCACCGCCAGTTGGCCCAATTGCAGGGCATTTGAAAGCCCTTGTCTACGCAGCCCCGGTACCAAATCTAGAAGCTCTTCGTGCTCGTATTGTGGACGGCTGTGATACAATACACCATTCTCCAGGGCTGCATCAGGGATTCCATGCGATGGAGGGTGGATGCGTGTATCCTCTCTAACGGAGGACATTTTGAACATTTCCTGTAACAAAGTGTTTGAAGTCACGCTGGTACGTTCTGTTGCTGTGTGTTTCCATTCCATGTTTAATGTGATTTGAAGAGAAGTAATAAAATGAGCTCTAACATGGAAAGTAAGCGTTTCCGGACACATGTCCACATAACATATTTTCTTTGTTTGTGTGTGAGGAATGTTTCCTGAAAGTTTGGCTGTACCTTTTTGTAACACCCTGTATATACTAGCTGACCTGGCAATGCTTCACTATTGCTGGACTTGAGTAGGCACATAGATTAAATGAAAAAATATTTACATATAAATTTTAAACTGCTGTTTCATTCATTTTCAGTTGGAAAGGGTGAGAGGGGATGCACTTTGGAAAACATATGGAGGCAGTATTTTTCTGTTTGTTTTAAAGTATAAGTGTACAAATTCTTAACTAAATCGGATAAAAAATGTGGTTTGCCTAAATTATGGGGTAAAACGTAATGGGGTTGGAAAGAGGTAGAGGGGATGAATATTCGGAAACCATACATAGGCAGTATTTTTCTGTTTGTTTTAAAGTATAAGTGTACAAATTGTTATCTAAATCGGATAAAGAATGTGGTTTGCCTAAATTATTGGGTAAAAACGTAATGGGGTTGGAAAGGGGGAGAGGTGATGAATATTCGGAAACCATACATAGGCAGTATTTTTCTGTTTGTTTTAAAGTATAAGTGTACAAATTCTTATCTAAATCGGATAAAAAATGTGGTTTGCCTAAATTATGGGGTAAAAACGTAATGGGGTTGGAAAGGGGGAGAAGGGATGAATATTCGGAAACCATACATAGGCAGTATTTTTCTGTTTGTTTTAAAGTATAAGTGTACAAATTGTTATCTAAATCGGATAAAGAATGTGGTTTGCCTAAATTATTGGGTAAAAACGTAATGGGGTTGGAAAGGGGGAGAGGTGATGAATATTCGGAAACCATACATAGGCAGTATTTTTCTGTTTGTTTTAAAGTATAAGTGTACAAATTGTTATCTAAATCGGATAAAAAATGTGGTTTGCCTAAATTATTGGGTAAAAACGTAATGGGGTTGGAAAGGGGGAGAGGTGATGAATATTCGGAAAACCATACATAGGCAGTATTTTTCTGTTTGTTTTAAAGTATAAGTGTACAAATTGTTATCTAAATCGGATAAAAAATGTGGTTTGCCTAAATTATTGGGTAAAAACGTAATGGGGTTGGAAAGGGGGAGAGGTGATTAATATTCAGAAACCATACATAAGCAGTATTTTTCTGTTTGTTTTAAAGTATAAGTGTACAAATTGTTATCTGAATCGGATGAAAAATGTGGTTTGCCTAAATTATTGGGTAAAAACGTAATGGGGTTGGAAAGGGGGAGAGGTGATGAATATTCGGAAACCATACATAGGCAGTATTTTTCTGTTTGTTTTAAAGTATAAGTGTACAAATTCTTATCTAAATCGGATAAAAAATGTGATTTTCCTAAATTATGGGGTAAAAACATAATGGGGTTGGAAATGGGGAGAGGGGATCAATATTCGGAAACCATACATAGGCAGTATTTTTCTGTTTGTTTTAAAGTATAAGTGTACAAATTCCTATCTAAATGGGATAAAAAATGTGGTTTTGCCTAAATTATGGGGAATAGGGGGTGACTTTTTTGAAATTTTTTTATCACGGGAACCTTCACAGACGCACACTCGAAAGCTCTCTAAAGTTTCATTGCAATCTGGTAAATGGTATAGGAATGCATAGAAGACGAACAAACCCACAAAAATTGATTTTTATATATAAGATAGATTGTTAGGAAACAAAGGTGCTAGAAGTGGATATATTGAACATTAGGATAGGATAAAAAAACCACCGCTTACCAAAGAAGGGGATTCCTGCGGCGTTGGTACATGAAAAAAAACACACAAAGAATAGAATTTTTAAACATGGCTCTTCCTCAGTAGAAGTGATATGGCTGCACGCAAGCACTAGAATAGAATTTTCAAGCATGGCTCTTCCTCAGTAGAAGTGAGATGGCTGCCGGCAGCGCTTGCGTGCAGCCATCTCACTTCTTCTGAGGAAGAGCCATGCTCGAAAATTCTATTCTTTGTGTGATCGTTTTTTTCGTGTGCCAACGCTGCAGGAATCCCCTTCTTTGGTAAGCGATGGTTTTTTATCCTATCCCAATGTTCAATATATATATATATTGGTAACAATCGAAAGAATGAGGCAATATTTATATGGAAAGGATTAATAAAATATGCCCATGACTCACCAAGATTGAAGGGAGGAGAGCAACAGCAACACGAAATAACAAACAAACATAGAAAATACAATATTTCGAGGTTAACTTTTTTCAAGTTAATAGAAATAAGTGGCTGAGCTCACACATAAAATCTTAGAGTTTGGAGCACGTACCAAGGCGGGTGGGCTTCGCGTTCTGCGCAGAGAGAGAGGGGAGATGTGTTGCGACGCTGCCAATTTGCTTCTGTCACGCAAACCAACACCACAAGCTTCAGCCGTCTGCTCCGGGCACTTGGCAACGGCGCGGACTCAAAAGAAGACTGCCTTTTCAAGTACTGATACACACGGAACACTATTCCTCTCGCTTGTTTGTGCAAAACTTGGCGTGATTCTTTACCATCACTCATAATGAACCCCATGAGGGCAAAATAATCACTAAACACGGAACACTATAAGTGAAATAAACTGTAAACTTGACGAACACTGCACGACGCGCACAGAACGAACACAGGAAAGCTACTGACACGCGATTGGCTGTGAGTCACGTGGTACAGCTCCACAGGCTACTGCGCATCCGCCCGTGACCCGCCTTCATACTTGCTCCGAACTCTAGTCTTTTGTGACATATCAATAGTTCACTTTTTAACAGTTCACCGCCACCCTGTCTTCTGCTGCTGAGCTAGTCATGGGGGTGCACACCTCCTGAGCCAAATGTCTCACTCTCTTCCATACTACATGAATAAGGTTTTAAGTCAAAATTCTGTATATTTGTATTTGTCTTGTGTGTTGTTCATCTATTGCATCCTTCAACTTTGGTGATTGATGTGTTATTTCCCTATCCTTTGTTATTTATACTGTCCTAAAAGCCGTTTCGTTTTTCCTTAGTATCATTAATTCCACAAAACAAAAAACATACTAAAAGTAAAGTAAACACATATGCCATTGTTGACCAGGAGATCCCTAAGGAGTGTCCGATCTCCTATGTGACAGACTTTTGATTTGCGAAGCATTCCGCCTCTGTGGTGGCTGGAACTACAGTTTAATGTAGAATCTGAATCATGGAACATACTCGCATAGCTTATGTGGCCAAACACAATTTTAAAAAATTCTTGGACCCACTGGGATTTGAATCCGGGACCAGGCCCTGAACTTTTAAAAGCGAGTGTCTTGACCATTGAGCCAACGGAATTCCCCATCTGCTCTCAGTTTAGTTTGGCTCTGGCTCAGTTTATTAATTGTCTCGAAAAGATTCAGTGTTACAATATTAACTTCACTCCTGTTTTTGTCTATTTCACTTAAAATATCTTAGTGCATCCATATGAATAACCTCTCCTAAACCTATTATGCTGATCTAAAAGCTTTCTTTACTCACCGACTTGCCTGACACTTAGGTCAGATTAAATGGTCTATAGTGTCCGACCGAAGGTCATTTTTTGGCCGAAGCCGAAGCCGAATGTTCGGCTCTTGGGATAACCTTCGGCCGAAGCCGAAGGTTCAAAAATAATTATATACCTTAGAACACTAACATGAAGTATGTGACATACAAAAAAGGAACTGTTATTTTGTTTTATATGTGGTATTTTTTTATATAAATTGCACCTTTACAATAATTATAAACAAAGTTTTTAATATTTATTTATTAGAATAAAATAAAACAGTAAAATAGTACCAAACCAGGTTCTGAGCAATGCAATATAGCAAAAATAAATGCAGTTATTTTATTTAGAAATAATAAAAGGAAACTATAAAATTTAACAGTAACAGCCCGAATCAAATCAGAATAATGTGTCCCGTGGATTAAATTAATAAGTTTTTGGAGTTTTAGCTTTGGTAAATCAAATACATGTTAGCTTATGTATAGTAATACCATCGTTTCTTAACAACAATAAAAATAAATTTCAACCTTCTTACCTAGCATAAATTATTCTAGCTTTTAAAATACGATATTCTGCTGTCTAAATTAGTATCACATATAAATTTTCAGTTAAAACCGAATCAATACCAATATTTTTAAAGTAGTTTCACGTATACAGATTAATTAAAAATGAACTAAATATAACCAAAACAAAAAGTACATCGGCACTAATAAAATAAGATTTAATCGCTCCAAATGACCAGTTTTATTTGTTAATGTCAGTGCACAGTTTTGACGCAGAAATGACAAAATATCGTATTTACAATTTCGTCGCTAGTCAAATACTTAATTATAAACCGTGCATTGATTAGAGCGGCAATTAACAACCGTAAGGTTTTTCTTGCGAAAGTAGATCTCCTGTTAACAGACCCACACAAGCGCTTTTGAGCAGTATTATAAGATCAGCCTTCATCCTTCTGAGCAAGTTTTGAGATTAATTAAAGATACTGTTGATAAATCGCTAGAAATATTAGTTGTTGCTTCCTAAATACACTTCAGCACAGTTATAAAATTGTTCATTTGTATCCATTCTTCTGCCGTTGGAAATTTCTGTTCCACCACGTTCTAACATATACAGTTTTACTGCATTTTTCTGTTCTATTAATTGGGCTTGTTCACTCTTCTTACGTTTTACAAAACTTTTTCACTATTTCTATTATAGCAATATCTTTAAAAATTACTTTGTGAATCATGAGCTGTAGTATGTGAGCAACACAACCAATAAAAACGAAGTTTCCATAGCGGATGATTGCATTCATATTTGAAGTATTATTACGTATACCCGTATGGATATTTTCTTTTGAATTGTATTTGGTAACAGTTTCAGTGATTTTTTTGTGCAATATATTGCCTTGTATGATCATCCAACACACTAACAGCCATTTTTTTTTTTATTATTTTTTTGGAAATGCCATGTGCCGTGAAACTCAAAAATGTGTTTACTTGATCACTTCAGATCTTCGTGGTAAAACGGATCCATTCAGCCTTTTTCTAAAATCAATGTAACTTTACTGTTTACTTTATCATACGCAGCTGGCATTAAAGACTTTCTAAAATATTTCTCTCGCTTTTGTCTGTACTAGGGTCCAGTTTGAGGATCAGTAAAATTAAGTCTGCGAAGTCCTTCTCTTCAACGAGGTTGTATGGAAACATGTTTAAAATGACCAGGTCCATACGTAATACATTAATCCGCAAAGAAATCGGATGATTATCGGTCCATGGTGGCGCTACTTTTTTTCTACGATATCACGTAAAGTAGACTGTTAAACTTCTTTTGTAAAATCTTTGGGCGCATACAAGATCTCTGATTTAAAAAAAAAAAAAATTAATCAAGCTTTGGTATTTAACACTGGCTTCACAATATACTTCCCACTGACTTTTGTGATGTTTTCCAAATGGTTCTTTATCTTTGCTATCGTCTGTTGGCGCGCTACGTTGATGGTATTCGTAAAAGTTGGTTCATTTTCTAGGGCTGGATGTAAAACTTCGGCTTCGGCCAAACATTCGGCTGAATTTGGCAGAAGCCGAATGTGCGGCCGAGGGTGCTTTTTTTGGCCGAAGGTGGCCGAAGCCAAAGCCGAACCTTCGGTCGGACCCTAATGGTCTATAGTTCTCAACATTTTATCTCCACTGCACTAAAGTGGTAAATTTCCAGACCCTTAATATACCAGAAGTTTCTAGACACAACATAAATAATTATTGTAATTATTTAATAACTTTAAATTCTAAAGTAATTTTCTATTCCTGAATTTCTGTTCAGTAATTGAAAAATTAGGATTCTCAGAGGATAATATTTGTATATAACCATTCATCATGATGAATGTTTAGTTAGTAGTCAGTTTAGAAGTATCCATAAAGTACACGATTCCATTTTGGGTTCTTTAAATCCCTCCACCCTTTTTCCTGTTTCATTTAGCCTAACATGGCTTTTGCCTTGGTCTCTCCCCTCTGTTCCCAAGGATGGAAATAGTTTTTCCTTATTAACCTCAAAAGATGTGCTGTTTTCTCTTACTACCAGCCTCATTTAAATTGGGTAAATAATGAGAACAACCAATATTTCCTTTATGTACTTTTTTTTATAATTATAAATATTCTGACTCAAACAATGATAGCACCCTCTCCAGCAAATTATCATTTATTAGAAAAACATCTCCCTCAGATTCAGTCAGAGGATCCTTTTCTTTATGAGATACACCTTCACAATGGTTTCTTCACTGCACTCGACAGTCAGTTCAGGTGTGTATCAACATTTCCTTCTCCTGCACGGTTATTCTTCCACAGCGTTCATGACGTGAATTGTTATTGTAGCCATGAATTGAATTATGCATTTTTATTATAATTATTTTATTTTTGTATATATGAGGCAAAATATGCACCACTAGCACAATAGGAGTTTTCTACAACTGAACGATAAATTCTGACACACATGAGTGGTGGTGCAAGAAAACTCATAATTGTGAGAAGAGAACCATTCAAATTACTACTGCAGTCTTTATACCAGTCCTTGTAAATGCACTTGAAGATATGGAATCACAAGACAAAGTGTTTTGCTCCCCTTTCAAAGAATGAGCAGAAAATATGATTTAATTTATTTATTTATTACTTTCTTTCCTGCAAATGAATATAATGCCATTCAGGCAATACAGACTCTGATTCTTGAGAGATGCACTTCGGGTTGACATATTGTGCATCAACTGGATCTATAGCCATATTGCTCCATACTTCTGCAAGTGTCTCAACAGTGAATTCAAAATTTCTCATTTCAAGTTCCTTATCAATTGTAACAGTGGACTCTATATGAGTGATCTTGAGTCAGTATTAGAGTGCTATTTTATGTCTTTCCACACACATATAGGCACTTTGCTCAGAAGGATAGGTAATAATAAACTGTGTCAAGGTTATGAGTTTTAAAATGATCTATGGCATGAGCAATTATGTTATAGTAGATAATGCTTGCTTAATTTTTTCAATACATAATACTGCATTGCTGCATCTGCTAGTTTAAATATGCATGTTGGCTAGCTCAAATAGACAGTACCATTACTACCAAAGCACTGTGACTTAGTGTAGGCATGCATGGACCTGTAAGTAAATAGTGAGGTAATTAAATTATAGAAATAATACGTTGTTGTGATCGGTATCCTGTTTTAACTGTGGCAAATAAAATGAATGAAAAACTACACAACTTTCAATGACAGAATGAAGTTGAACATCAACTGGAGGGGGAAACAAGTACTATACTACGATACTCCAAAATATCTAGGAGTAAAGCTTGATCGCTCTCTTACATTCAAAGTCCATTGTGAGGATCTGAAGCTCATAGTATCCGCCTGGAACAACATCATCCGAAAACTTACAAGTACCTCCTGGGGAGCACAGCCAAATTTGCTTTGTACATCTGCCCTGACACTTAGTTTCTCTGCAGCAGAATACTCAGCACCAGTTTGGCAAAACTCTGCACATGCTAGGCAGGTTGATATAGCATTAAATGATACTGGTCGCATTATAACAAGGTTGCCTGAAACCAACTCCTGTTAGTAAAATATACCAAATCATGGGTATAGCACCACCTGACATTCGTAGGAAAACAGCTGCAGAGATGGGGAAGGGGAATCAGACCCCAGACACCCTTTGTTTGGACACGAACCTCAACCCACTAGGCTGAAGTCAAGAAAGAGCTCGGTACAGTCAACTACAGCCATAACATCTTCCCCTGAAGCACGCTGTCTAGAAATATGGCGAAATTCTTTGCCTGAAGAGCAGTTGAGGAACATCAAAGAAGCACCGGCTGTAGGGTGTAATCAGCCATATGCTATATGGAAGGCTTTAAACAGATTAAGAACTGAAGTGTCCCAATGTAGATATAATATTAAAAAATGCGGTTACACTACCGACAACAATCTATGTGAATGTGGTGAGCTTCAGGACCCACAATATCTTCTGATATGCAGGAATCTACCCTGAATTCTGCACTATCGATGACCTTTTTAGGGCAAACGAGAAGGCTATCAAGATTGCGGAATTCTCGTCCACATTCCATTTAATTGTGTTCTATAGTTTGATATTAATTAATTAATCTTTTTTTTTCAGCTTGTAATGTTATGTCCTGGATACGAGAAATAAATAAATAAATGACAGAATAGATAAGATCATGGAAATGATGATGCCTGTTTGAGTTGTTTCTTCTCCTTGTGCCATTAGGGATTGGAATGCACTGAGTAGAGATTAATTTTTACACTAAGTGCCCTTTGCTATCCACAGTTTTATGTTAATTTTGCAGTATAGGTGTAGAATGTAATTATGTAAAGCTGGTAAAATTTTGCACTCTTGTTTCTATGATTTATCATTATTTGTTCTATTAACATTCCATTAATGTCCAATTGCACAAAACTGTATTCACATAAATATCTCATGGCTGCTGTGAAATACACTAAAAAATGTGAACTTATGAAGGATGTTCTACATGTTATGATAATTGCTATTGAATTCATTCTCATATCTCAATATGGTGAGTGAGCAGTAACACTCTGGTCTTGCATTTCGTACGACGTGGGTTCAAATCCCTGTCCAACCATCCAGATATTGGTTTCCTATGGTTTCTCCAAATCAGTCCAGGTGAATGCTGGAATGGCTCCTTAAAAGATCATGTCTAAATTCCTTCCCATTTCTTGTTCCCATCTTTTCCTGCCTCGAATGACCACAATATCGATGAGGTGTAAAGACAAAACAAAAAACAAACAAAATCTTTCTCAATGTTGGACATGTTTCTAATCTCAATTTTTGTACTATATTGTGACAGTCAAAATTTTTCTAGGCAGTGAAGTATAGGGAAAATACTTTTACCACGTAAAAAGGAACGATGGCCGCAATTGTGTGTTCATCATGGCCTTTGTTTACATTCCTTTGTCTTCCTTATTTTCATATCCTCAACATTTGCTGCATTTATTGTTAGTTTCTATACTAGTTTGGTCTGTTAAAATCCAGAGCCAATCTGTTTAGCATTACAACTTCCATCCTTATATGTGGTCCTTCAAACACACCAATCTTTGTCTTATATTGCAGTAAGAATACATTATTTGTTCATTCCATTCATTCCACTAATAAAATAAGCAGGGCATCATATCCTTGAAATATGACTCACCATCCCAGTTCTTCTTTCTGTTAAATTCTTCCACAAACTTCTTTAATCACCAATTATTTTCCGATCTTTTTATGTTTAATCTGTCCAACTTTCAATATCCTCCTTTAACACTGAGCATGGTGGGTGAGCGGTTAATGCTCTGGATTCGCATTTGGGAAGGATGGCGGTTCGAATCTCCGTCCAGGCATCCAGATTTGGGTTTTCCATAGTTTCCCCAAATCACTCCAGGTGAATGCCAAGATGCTTTCCTTCAAAAGGCCATTGCCGACTTCCTTCCAATTCCTTGTCCCCAGACACATCCCGCCTCTAATGATGTCGACGAGGTGCAAAAGCCATAAGTAAAAAAAAAAAAAAAATCTTTCTTTAACACTGGATTTTGAATGCTTCATTTTTTCTTTCTGTTATTTGTGAAATCCAATCCTTACTTCCCTAAATCATTATGCTCCATATATGGTAATACGTGTTTTTTCATTTTTAAGGCTTTGGCCTTATTATTTACTAACTATAAATTCTATAGTAACTTTCTGTTCCTCAACTTCTGTTGTGTTGTGTTTAACAGTTGCTAGTTAATTGTAATAGCAGTTAGTCGTACGTAATTTAAAAAAAAAAAAAAAAAATAAAAAAAAAAAAACTCTGCACTTGAACTTGTAATTGACACCCCGATTTAGATATACTCCTAAAACTAACAAATTTAAATAACAAAGGATAGGGAATATAACCGATCACTCACAAAGTTGAAGGCTGGAGGGCTGCGACAAATACACAAAACAGGAAATGAACACAATTGTACAATATTTCAGTTTAAAACCTTATTCAGGCAGTGAGGAGCAGGCTATTTGGCAAGATGACGTGCACACACCAAGGCCTACCACACGAATAGATTCGCCTTACGGAACAGGGCGGGTTTGGTAGATGTGATAGGGGTGGAGGGGTAAACTAATACGAAGTGAACTATATCTAATGCATTAAATGCATTAGAGGCAGGTTATTGATATATGAGGTTCATTGTGATGCATATAGCTTTTACAGTGATGGGAAAGTTTTCCTGTGTGGTCAGACTGGAATAGGTTGTAGGAGGTAGATACATACTGTGAGTTTAGTGACAAGATCTTTTTTTTTTTTCATGGGAAAGATACTTCTGATAATTTTGGAGAATCCGATGGGTAGTATGGTATGTATAGACCAAGATGTTCTTGAAATTGATTGTTCTGTGGAGGCAGTTGGTATAATTTTGGAGAGAAGGGTGCCCAGTTATGGAAAAGATCAATAGGAAGTCGTTCCAATAGTTGCAAAATTTGATTAATGGAATCGACACCATACGAGAACTGGGTGTCAAATGCAGGGCTGTAGTTGTCTCAGGACGAGAGTAGTTGACATGGAAGTTGAATGATATCATGAGAAATTTGCTTTTGTATTAGACCTGCAGGGTAACAGCTGGAATTGAGGGCTTGTGATAGATCTTTGGCGTACAGGAACAGGATTTCTTCATTAGAACTGATGTTTCCGCAAGCAGATGGCAAAGCTGTAGGCAGGGAATGTTTGTTGTGGACGGAATGGAAATTGTCAAATTGAAGATACTGTCACAAATTATGGTAGTAGGTTTAATGTGGACAGAGGTGTGAAGGGCTGTAGAGCAATGTCCACATCTAGGAACTTCATGTGTTTGTATGGGGGGAGGGTGAGAGGAGAGGGGGAAGTTAATGCAATGGCTATTGTTAAGTGAATTAAGGAATTCTAGGACTTTGTTTTCGCTGTGGCTCCAGATCTTAAATATATCATCTATGTATCTGAAACACACAGTGGGCTTAAAGGGAATGTGATTCAGAATATGTTCCTCCAGGAGACCTAGGAATAGTTTGGCATAGAATGGAGCCAAATGAGTATCTCTGACGTTGCTGCAAATCTGGTGAAATACTTGAGAACTGAAGGAGAAGAAGTTTTTGGAGAGAATAAAGTGAGTCTATGATTTAAGGAGGGATGTATTGAAAAGGCTGTGTGGCGGCTGCATTTATAGTAAGTGCCCGAGGACGAAGGATGTTTGTATAAAGTAAAGTACATCAATGGAGACCAGAAAGGAGTCTGTAGGAAGAGGAGTGTGAGCTTGTGCACAAACATTCAAGGAAAGGTGCGTGTCTTTGATAAAGGAAGGAAGATTCTGGGCAAAGGGTTCGAGATGTTGATCCAACGACTAAAATCAATTCAGTGGGTGATGTTGCCAGCCTTGTGGATTTTGAGAAGGAGGTACAAGGTAAATGTACAGGGATGCTGAGGAGTTAGGGAGGGAAGTTTACTGAAAAGATAAGTCTTGTAAGAGTCCCTGCATCTCAAGAAAAGTTCTTATTTATTGGCATATGGAGATAGTCAGGCCTGTGATGTGTGGATAGTAACTATTGGTATTCAGAAGGCCACCTCAGACTCATAGTTTACAGTGGTACACTGCCAATAGCAATTAGGATGGAGATGTTGCAATTTCTGAACAGTTCTCTCATGTGACTTAAGTTTACAAGTGCTCTGAGCTTGTTGGAGTGTGGAATAGAATTTAGAAAAAAGGGATAAGGACAGAATGGAAGAGAGGAACTTCTAAATGTTGTACCTGTAGTCAACACCATTTCAGTAAGCCTAATATCAAGGAATAATGACATCAACTGTCAGTAATGAACAAAAACTAGTAAGGGCTCAGTACATAGGATTATGATACAAATTCAGTTCGTTCTTGAGACCAGGTCATTTTGTCTCCATACATTGCTCTCTACATAGTCCTTTAAATTCAGATATAACCCTACCAGGTCCATAAAAGCATGCACTTACCTGTTTTATCATGGTCACATTTACATATTCACATTCAGTTCAAAGTAAAACAAACTTTCCATATGTGAGAGTTAAAATACTTCCAGACTTTGTGATTTTGCCAACAAGATATGCACTTCCGAGTGCAATAACAGCACACACTACAATTACTGTTCACCATTGACAGATGAAACTATCATCCTACATGTGGACACACTCAAATTGACACATTAAGCTGAGAGTCTTGCTGGTTTTAGACCCAGAATTCTGAACAATGGTATTTTGTTAAATTCAAACTTGATAAAATTTCATGCCAGCTATAGTTTCACTTACTTTGTATTTTAGACATTTATTTCTCATTGCAAGATCTATGTTTACTACTAAAAGTTTATATTATTTCAAGAAATCTCTTTATACAAATTGCAACATGTGTATTCAACAGTTTTAATTTGGGTTCTTATAGCCTCCGAATGAGGGCGTGGTTGACGTGCGCGCAGCTGGTTGGCTGACTCGGTCAGCAACTAGGCGGTGAAGTAGGGGTAGCGCCGGTAGGAGGCTGGCGTGGGTACAGTTGGTCTGCAGCTGCCGTGCTGTGCACTTCGGCATGCTGACGACATATTGTATTAGTGACTGGTGTCCAAGGTTCGCTAAGTTGGTATCCACAGTACCAGTTGACAAGATTGGGCATGGTGTGAATTTCAACTGCTTCGGTAAGAATATTGTTCCAGAAGTTTCTGGTACACGCCAATATCCTGGTGTTTTTGGAGTCAAAGCCATGGCCCTGTTCAAGACTGTGTTCCGCTACCGTAGATTTCTCCCTCTGCCCCAGACACACTTGTGGGGCGTGTTCCAGACATCGCTGGTTAATGCACCGTAACGTCTGGCCAAAGTATCTCTTTCCACATTCACAAGGAGATGCTATAAACTCCCAGGTGTTCGGAGTGCAAGATCATTCATGGGGGAGCGCAAGACATTCTTCAGCTTTGGTGGTGGTAGGAAGATGGTCTTAATTCCATTTTTGGCCAGAACTCTACCAGTCCTTGAACGTTGCAGTACCAGAGTATGGCAAGAAGGCTAGGTGATCCTGTGGCTCATTCTCGGTGTTATTAAGCCTGCGTCTCGGTTCTCAGAATGGCAATCTTATCCAATCCTCCGAGTACCTGTTGTGCCTGAAGGTCTGCCATAGATGGTTAACTACACCCGGTAGGCTGATGACATCAAATATCTCTCGTGACCTGTGTACCAGTGTGGTGAGCACTGTATTGCGCTGTACTGGATGATGATGACTACGCACATTCAGGTACAGGTCTGCGCGCGTTAGCTTTCTGTACACAAACTGTCTGAGCATCCCATCTGGTTTCCTTTCTATAAGAGTGTCTAAGAAAGAAAGCCGGTCATTCTCTTCCACCTCCATTGTGAACTTGATGTTATTGTTGATGCTGTTCAGATGCTGGAGAAAACCTTCAAGGCTGCCAAACAACAAAGGTGTCATCCACGTATCGGTAAAACACACTTGTCTTAATGGGAGCGCTTGCTAATGCTTTATCTTCAAAGTACTCCATGAAGAAATTTGCGATCGCTGACGACAAGAGGCTGCCCATGACTACTCCATCAACTTGTTCGTAGTATTCCCCGTTGTACAGGAAGTATGCCGATTTGAGTGTGTGCCAGAACAACTCAACTAATCCGAGCTCAAAATGCTGTTCTAATAGAGTCAGCATCTCATTGAGAGGGACCCTGGTGAATAGAGACATCACATCGAAGCTCACCAATAAGTAATGCTTACCTAGGCGGAGTTCTTTGATGATGTCGATAAAGCTTGCAGAGTTTGTCACGTGGTGAGCACATCTTCCCACAAGTGGGGGGCCAGATGGTACATGGCTGATCCGATGGCACTCACTATTGGCCGCAACGGGTTGCTTTCTTTATGTATCTTAGGAAGGCCGTAGAGCCAGGGTGGAACAGCTGCACAGGGCTGTAGCAGTTTAACTGTATCCTCAGGTAGTCCAGAATTCTTTAGTAGGACTGTCGTCTTCCTTGCCACAGCATTGGTTGGGTCTCGTGGAATCTTGTGATAGAATTCGTCTAGCCACTGACTGAGTCAGCCAACCAGCTGGGCACACATCAATCATGCACACATTCGGAAGCTACAAGAACCCAGCCTTCCGATGGATCCGGCACTTCACCAGAAGATGGCAACGGAGTTTCAGATCGCTGAAATATCATGTGTTTACACCTTGATTACTTGACTAGTCTCCCAAGAAGACTGTATCAGTTCCCAATGCCGATAAAAACTAAGTTCTTATATAAGTTTTAGTTTAACTTCCAAAATAACAACATTCTGTTACTTCTAGTACTTTAGTCCTATTTTTATGTATAGTATATTATTACAATTATCATTTATACAGTGCTTTATGAACTTAATATAGTCTTGTTTAAATTTAGTCTCAATGTTACTCCAAATATTTTATTCATGCCATTCAGTAGTTTCTTTATAGCTTTGCTCTTATTTGCTCCCAGAACAATATAACTAGGAAATCACAGTGTATTGAATCTTTATGTCACACTCAAATTTTTCTTTCAATTGATTGTTTCTTCTAAATACAAGTGGAATGTTGTTGGTGGTAGACTACAGCTGCCTCACCCCTTTTGAAACTGGCATTTGTCTCACATCACTTTAATGCTGACAAAAAATTTATATAGTTTATTTTCCTTCATTTCTCATTAATGCACCTGTTCTCAGTGAGTCTATAAAGATAGAACATATAAACAATTACAGGCACATGAAAACCATACTACAAATAGTCTCTTTTCTCTCACTGTAGCAGGAAAATCAAAAAACAAGGATGAAACTACCACCAAAGGTAATTTCAAAAAAACAAAGAAGAATAGTCTTAAAAAGAAATGGAAGCCCATGAGCAAAGCTGGAAGAATTATGTTGAAAAATCTGCCTTTCAAGGTAATACTTAAGTATTCAATTCAAGCTTAAGTAGTCTTTTTAATATTTAATTTTTTATATTCATGTAATATGTTTCAAACTTATTTTATTATCTCACTATTTCTTACCATATAAAGATAACATTGAGATAGGACACAGAACAAAAGAAAAATATAAATTGGAACACAAAAAAGGGCAGTAAACATGTAAAAGTTTAAAATGGGAGGGCTGCACTATCATCATTATTTCGGGTGACCCTTTAATAATTTATGTAAAAGACATATGAATTAATTCATTTTAAGAGGCAGGCCAAGAACAGACTTGATTAAATGGTCTTCACAAATATTTTGTATTTGTGTTTATCACACTTTTTGTCATACCACTTCTTTTCTTAGAACTAGACCTAATGATTAACAGATTTGAATAATCACAGAGATAGAAGCCATTGCTTATTGCAGATATCGACTGGACTAATTACATTCACGTTACTGGGGGCAGGGATAAAGCAGCTTGCGAAATCATTCTAGACCTCTTCTCAGATCACCATCTTGAACAGCTCGTAACTGAACCAACGCGATGCCTCAACGGTAACGAAAATATTTTAGATATAGTTGTTACAAATAGGCCCGAACTATTCACGGATATTTCTACCACCGCAGGAATAAGTGATCACAAAGCTGTAATTGCTACAGTAAAACTAACAACCACGCGCAGAAAGAGAAAAGAGAGGATCGTTTACAGATTCGAAAAGGCTTCAAAAGAGTGTTTTAGAGCGTATTTGAGGCATAATTACCACACATTCTTAGTAGCAGGAGGCACCGTTGAAGAGAGGTGGCATCGATTCCTACATATACTTGGGGAAGGTATGAGCTTGCATATACCGAAACGGACAATCAGGGAAGAGAACGATCCCCCATGGTACACGAGAGAGGTTAAAAGGTTACTCAAGAAGCAAAGGAAGATTATAACAGGGCTATATTATTCTTTCCATCCTTACCAGGCAAGCCAGGTTATAAATGTCGATGATTCTTTTTATTTAACTCGGCAGTTGTTGCATATTAATGTAAGCCTTTAAGTGAAAATAATATTTACTAAACCAAGAAAAACCACACTTATATATAGAACACCAACAACATTAGATGTTTATTCAAATTCAAATATCCCAAAATACAAAAAACTCTCGCAAGTTTTAACACAGTCCTTGCGCTCCTTTGTCTTACAGCGATTACCTCTCTCATACTAATTATATTATTCTTTGGCAGCGCCCGCTGACCAAAGATAATTGTCACTTAGTGTAAACACTTATAAGCTAGTATTAGCGTATATGCTACAAGATACATGCACAAACAAAAAGGACGATGCATCGGACTGATTTAGATAAGTTAGAGGAGATAAGGGGACGTGTTAAGAATGCGATGCGTGAGGCATTTAATAACTTTCGTGAAAATTCTCTCTCTAAGAGCCTCACTGAAAACCCTAAGAAATTTTGGTTGTATGTAAAAAAAGTTAGTTGTAGTGGGAACAACAAGCCAGTTCTAATAAAAGACGGACGGGAGGTTGAAGACAGCCGCGGCAAGGCTACCTTATTTAACACCGAATTCAAAAATTCATTCACACAAGAAAACATCCCCACTTTACCACATCGTGTGGAAGTAGAGATGGATCCGATAGAAATTCATAGCGTAGGAATTGTAAAGCAATTAAAACTCCTGAAGTGGGGTAAAGCGCCGGGTCCCGATGGTATACCGGTAAGAGTATTTTCTGAATACGCGGAGGATATTGAACCATTTCTGTCAGATATATTCCGTAAATCACTAGAAGAGAGAAAAGTACCTTCTAGTTGGAAAATAGCCCAGGTAATTCCCGTTTTTAAGAACGGAGATCGGAGTGATCCTAGGAATTATCGACCCATATCTCTAACATCGGTCTGCAGCAGAATTCTGGAACATGTCATATGCTCGAACATAATGAAGTTTCTAGATTAGAACGAGTTACTTACACCATGTCAACATGGATTTCGGAAGAAGAGATCGTGTGAAACACAATTGGCCCTATTTTCCCACGACATAATGAAAGTTATCGATGCAGGTTCGCAAGTTGGTGCAGTTTTTTTTGGATTTTGAGAAAGCTTTTGATTCTGTGCCACACAACCGACTTTTAGCGAAGATTCGAGCTTACGGTATTTCGGCTCAGATTTGCGAGTGGATACGTGATTTTCTAACTGGTCGATCACAATATGTCGTTGTTGACGGGGAAGCCTCTTCTAAGATAAATGTTACTTCGGGCGTTCCTCAAGGAAGTGTAATAGGTCCACTTCTTTTCTTAATATTTATAAACGATCTAGATGACAACGTCAAATGCTGGTTGTGATTGTTTGCTGACGATGCGGTTATCTATAGGGAAATAAGGTGCTCCGACGATTGCTTAGAAATTAAGCGTGATTTGGATGCTATTTTCGATTGGTGCCGTAAATGGCAGCTTACACTTAATTGCAAAAAGTGCAAGGCAATGCGTATAAGTAACAAGAAGAATCAGATTGTTCACGAGTACAAAATAAACAATTCACCTGTTGACACGGTTGATTCCGTGAAGTATCTGGAGGTGATAGTACAAAGCAACATGAAATGGGACATGCACATAACTTCCGTCGTAGGCAAGGCAAATTCTAAATTACGATTCTTAGGTCGTATTTTGAGGAATTGTAATGCTCAAACAAAGGAGATAGCGTATAAAACACTAGTGCGTCCGCATCTGGATTACTGTTGTGGGGTTTGGGATCCGTATCGCAAGGTTCTGATTGACTCAGTTGAGAGGGTACAGAGGAGAGCCGCTAGATTCGTGACTTGTTGTTACAGCCCTTATGAAAGCGTCACAGTATTGATACATAGATTGGGCTGGTATAGTTTGGAAGACAGACGACATAGCTTGCGTTCGAATTTATTGGAGAATATGCGAAAAAATTTAAATTTCGAGTGCAATTAAATACTTCTTCTGCCAACCTATTTAGGTCGCAATGACCGGAAGGATAAGATTAGAGAAATAAGATGCCGTACTGATACTTATATGTATTCCTTCTTTCCTCGCACTATTCGGGATTGGAATGGGCGGGTTTAGGATTGGTGCTTAGCACCCTCTGCCACCCACAATGTTTGTGATTTGCAGAGTATGGATGTAGATGTAGAAATGTGTCAAAAAAATTCTGATCTGTTGTAAATTTGTGTGCACCTCCTACCTATTACAGTAATTAAACCCTTATTATGTCTTTTGTTAGATTGTATACATAAATAAAGATTGTTGCTCAGGATACGCCAAGGAGTCATGGCCAAGCTCTATCATAAACAGATGTAGATGTAGAAACAAAATCCATGCCAATGGCACTTTTTCCTGTTAGCTTTTCCTTTTAGTCTTTTTTTTTTTTTTTTTTTTTTTTTTTTTTTTTTTTTTATCCTCTCAATTTCAATGGTGATGGCATTTGGATGGTGGAGACAAGTTTTCAGATGAATCGGGAAGCCTCTAGTTTAGAATTGCATGTTGGTGGCAGATATGAGATGGTTGTCTTTCTGAGAACCACTCAGGATTCCAGTCTTGTATCTGTGTCTGGGTAGGCCAACTTAGGAACATTACTGCCCATCAAACTTTGGGAACCTTGGAAAAGTGGATTGTACATGGGAAGTCACATATTTTCTTATTGAGATGAGCGGCTACTTCATGTCACTTCTTTTGCAGTCAAAAAATTATAAACAAATTTAAGCTGATTATTGGGAAACAAAATATAAGAAACCTACTGGACATCAAGAGCAACAATGATATAGGTATCTGAGAGAAAAACAGCACCATTTACACATGGTCTTGCTAGACTAAACATTAATATTTCTGCCTTGAGTAAAAGACAGATTGTCTTGTGACAGAAAAATAATTTAACTGGCTTTAGTTTTTGGAATGGAAGAGAGAGTTGGGGGGAGTGCTGCATATATGGTGTAGGATTTGCTTTGAATTTGAAACTGGTAAGTGACTATCAGCTTACTCCCACTACAATCAATTAAATTCTCATTTCTCTCTCAATACTACTATCAAGAGATAACTTCATCTCACTAATGCCCAACAATGCCCTGCCTTAGATGCTAATGATGATGATAAACTCCACTTCTACAGCATTATAATTAAATTGTATCTAATGTATCATCTAGAGAAACTTCGTTAACTTGGGTACTTCGGTGCCATGATCAGGAAAGATAACTGGATTCGGAAAAATGTGGTAGGCAACCAAGGAGTTTGCACAATTCCAGTTGCTTACTTCATCAACATTCCTACCTAACGATTTCAAGACTACAAGAATGCATCCACATTCTAAGCACTGGTACATACTAGCATTGTGATAAGAAAGCTGTCCTGGTCACATAGACAGCCAGAAACATTGATATCTTTTAGACATTTCACAAACTTTTATTTTGCTAGTTAAGAACTTCTGTCCATAGAAAGTTTGCCAGGAACCCTACAAGTCTTTCCAGACAGAAGTCTGACACTATTGAACTTCAGGATTAATCCATTGTAATAGATTTTCAGAAGACAGCCTCTAACCAGCTGGCAGATAATTCAGTCAGTACAAGTGATGTAAATTAAGATTATATCTGAGTCAGTTAATGGAATACTTGGTGTTAAGAAAAGGAAGAGTCAATATTCATTTGATGATAACAAGGAAAGGGATTCTGCGTCTCCTCAAGATAAATGGGAAGTCCATCTATCCTTTCTTTAACAGTAATCTTTTAACATGAAGAGATCTCATTATTGTGAACTCATATGGATATCAGTCAAAAATAAAGGACATTTGGTGTAGTAAAAACATTCAGGAACTTTACTGACTGTCTGATGCCCAAGACCTAAGGAATTCTATGTGAGAAAAAAAGAGCAGCAAGGACAAGCTCATTCTTCATTAGAAACCCTGAAAATTGCTATCAATGGTACCTTCTTAATAGATGATAAGAAAATCCTGGAGCACTAGAAGTAACACTTCACACTAATGACTTTCTTTATGATGAGCTACAAAAACCCCACTGCTACCAATATAGTGACCCTAAAGTCCTGTCAGATCTAGCAGATAAGAACTGACAGATTAGATATGAGACATGTGAATAAGGATTTAGCTGGGAAATCAGTCATAGGTTCTCAAATAAGAAATCATCAGAGTTCACTGTGGTAACATTTCACAAATTGTATAGTGGACTGGCAGATTATGCTAGGATAAATCAGGGTCAGTGTTGACTGTATGTTCACACATTCATTTATATCTGCTTCATAACAGAAAAATCATGCAATTGGCAGGTTCGTTTCAAAGTATGGCAAAGGACAAGGGCAATCATGCAGCTTATGTTTGCTTTGCCTTATAAATAACTGGAATATTGATATGACTGCCATACTAGATCCACCTCCACAATACTAAGGCATTATTTGCTTCCCGTTATATCAGTCGAACCCATCTGTGTATCATTCTGTGTTCATTTTCTTTGTTGTCTGCTACCATCACCCCAGCGGCACTCCTGCGACAATGGCGCCTTTGTTGGCATGCTACAATGAGAGATTTACCAAGAGAGACATCCACTGGAGCTGCGCAGTGGGTTTTGATAGATATTCCCCCTTCATTTCCCCACAGGGTCGAGAGAGGCAGAGCCCTAACAGTAGTTTACCGTGTGAAGTCATTCGGATAACTTGCAGTATTCTTGGCACTTGGTAACTTTGCAAATCGCTAATCGACTTTCTACTTATGTTGGTCACAGCGCTGTACTGTTGCTTAATTATTTCATGTTTACTCTCCCTAGATTACTGACTTGTGAAACCCATGTTGGAACTCATTCTTGAACCTAGTTATCAAAAATGTTTTTGTACAGTTATCTCTTAAGGCTAAATACAAAAAGTTCCTTAAGCTAAGAGGGTTGTCCGTAAAATAAGGTTCCCAAGATGCTGCAGTCACAATCCGGCAGCACTGCCCGGATCTGGCAACACTGTCTGGATCTGGCAACACTGTGAGGGACTGGCAACACTGGCATGTATCTTGGTACCCCCTCTCCCAATCCCCACCCCGGAAAAACTGTCCGTGATGCTCAGTCTTGTCTGAGCAGCGGTTAGAGCTGAAGCTCCCACTCACTTCGCCTGCCAGGTGCGAATTACGCACTGTAATTCGTTTTTTTGTGTGCAAAAAAAAAAAAAAAAAACTTCGCTGGGGGACATTCATTCCCAATTGTGTGAAGTCTACGGAGAAAAGTATATGAACATACAACATGTGCACAAATGGTTTAGATAATTCAAAGATGTACATACAGATGTCCATGATGAACAGCGTTCCGGATGGCCATCAGTTCAGACTTAACGATTATGAAAGTGGAAGAAGAAATCCTGAAAGATAGAAGTGTGACGGTTCGGGAGCTCTGTGAGATGATCTCTGATGTCAGCCATCGACAAAATTTTGACAGACCATTTAGGGTATGCCAAGGTTTGTGTAAGCTGGGTCCCAAGAATGCTTATGAAATCTCATAAATGGCAATGTGTTGAAGCGGCCCGCAAATTTCTTCAAGCCTATGAAACCGATGGCAAAGAATTCTTGGATTCAGTTGTTACTGGGGACGAGACCTGGGTCCACTACATGACACTGGAAATGAAGGAATAATCCTGTTAGTGGAAACATCCAGAGTTGCCGAAGCCACGGAAGTTCAGGCAAACATTGTCTGCTGGCAAAGTGGTGACAAGTGTGTTTTGTGACAGGAAGGGGTTATTGCTGTGTGAATTCATGCCTGCTGGTACAGCAATCAATGCTGAACACTAGTGTGTGACCTTGAAGAACCTGTGCCACACAATTCAAAACGAGGAAAGACATGCTCACGCGGGGAGTGTGTCTCTATCACAACAATGCTCGTCTGCCCAATTTCCATGTAACAACCGATCTTCTCAACCAATTTGGATGGGATATTGTCACACATCTGCCCTACAGCCCGGACATAGCCCCAAGTCATTACCATCTCTTCCCTGAATTGAAGAAAGACCTGGGTGGGACTCAATTCAGAACTGGAGCTGAAAGAATACGTGTCAAGCTACCTTCGTGTGTCCATGATCTCCCACAGTGGTACCATTGTCTAAAACTATCATCATATTGTATTGGTGGATCATCCTTTTAATTGCTATTAGTAAGTCGACAGTTTAACATTGATTCAATTCTGTTCGTACATAAATTTCTGGTTTTTAATATGGTTAATATTTTGCACTTATGTTGGTACTTTATGATCTACATGGGTAAATTTAAAAGGACAATGCATATTTCACTGGTTTGTCTTACTGTCTTTCACACTTCAAACATTTATTATAGTGTAGAAAACACTCTCGGGATTCTAGCCGCGTCAAATAAAAGTCGACTGGCGACGTTTCGAGAGCCGGCACTGCTCCCATTGTCAAGCCCTGCTTAACTAACTAAAACTGCCTAGCGGTAGTCTCTATATAGGGCTACCGGGCGGGAGAGGAGGGGAACTCGCGCGGAGGGCGGGTCTGCTTGGTGACGTCATGTTCCGGTTGTTGTTATGCCCAAATATGGTCCGCTCCCGTGTGTTTCGTAATTGTTTAATAACTGGCCTCCATGTTTGACTTATGTTAAGTCCTTGATCCCGATTTATCACATTGTTATTAACTCTGATTTCAATTGCCTCTTTCACGACACTATCCCAAAAATTATTAGCATGGCAGAGGCGTGTCGTCTTGTCAAAGCACGGCTCATGACAGTTTTCAAGGGCCTGCTCTACTATAGCCGATTTTTCTTTCTGCCCCAACTTAAAGTATCTTATATGCTCTTTGCGCCTTTCATCGATCGTTCTCAAAGTCTGTCCTATGTAGGAAGAGCCACACTCACAAGGAATTTTATACACTCCAGGGGCCCGGAGATTTATACAATCTTTCGGGGTTCGTAATAACTGACGGATCTTAGGCGGGGGCCGAAAGATGGAGCGGATGCCTTGCTTGTTGAGCAGCCTGGCTATTTTCGATGTCACCGCTCCGCAGAAGGGCAAAAAGGCACGTGGGGTTTCTCGTTCCCTGTCATCCGTTTTGTTTTTGTTTCTTCTTCCGATAATCGCATGTCGAGTTTCTTTGGAACTATAACCATTGGCCCTAAACACGCGTTCTAAGTGTCGCAGCTCTTCTTGTAGATGCTGATTGTCGGATACCGCCTTTGCCCTGTGGACCAACGTATTCAGTACGCCGCGCTTCTGAGATGGGTGATGAAAACTAAGGGCGTTTAGATAACGATCAGTGTGTGTGGGTTTTCTATACACACTGTGCCCCAACCTTCCGTTCGGCTTTCGACGTACCAATACATCCAGAAAAGGAAGTGCGCCTTCTTTTTCGATTTCCATCGTGAACTTGATGTTGGGGTGAACGCCGTTGAGATAGTTCACAAATTCATATAGGGCTGGTATCCCATGAGGCCACACGAGGAATGTGTCGTCAACAAATCTATAAAAGGTGACGAAGGTGCTATCTCAGCCCTGAAGAAAGGATTGAACTTCGCACCGGCTCCACGTTCCTTGCCTATCATGAACATCATCAGCGGAGTGGAACAAGCTGTGCGTAATATTCCAACGGACGCAGCGGAAGAGGTACGCCGGGAGACAACGCGCATCCTGACGAGGGCCAGACCACCTAAGCCCAATATGACCGCAGCTGAACGAGCCGGCTTACGTGTTTTACGGGAAGACACCGAAATCGTGGTTTTACCAGCAGACAAGGGAAATTCGACCGTAATTCTGACAAACACTGACTACCACCAGAAGATGTGTGAAGTTTTAGATGATGAGGCATATCGTGTGCTTCCGCGCGACCCCACGGCACGGACAGTCAGAAAAACCAATATCTTAATAAAAGAAGCTGGATTGGCGGAAGAAACAGTGAAGAATTTGACAGTCCGAGCCCCAAGACCACCAAGATTGTATGGCCTACCACAAATACACAAAGAGCATGCTCCGATGCGGCCGATAGTTAGTGCCATAGATTCGCCGACGTACAGGTTGGCCAAATACCTCACACGTCAGTTAAGTCCGTTTGTGGGTAAATGTGCACACCACGTTAAGAACTCTGCTGCGTTTGTGGAAGTGGTTAAAACAATGAGACTAGAGTGTGACGATATTATGGTCAGTTTGGATGTCACATCGTTATTTACGCGGGTGCCGTTAAGGGAAACAATCGAACTACTTAGTGAACATTTTGACCAAAAACTCGTGGAATTATTCAGACACACGCTCACATCGACGTATTTCGTGTACCAAGAAAAGTATTACGAACAAACGGACGGCGTGGCCATGGGGTCCCCGTTATCCCCAGTGATTGCCGATTTTTACATGGAACATTTTGAGCATGTAGCTCTTGACGCGGCCCCTTTAAAGCCCAAGTGTTTTTATAGATTTGTTGACGACACATTCCTCGTGTGGCCTCATGGGATACCAGCCCTATATGAATTTGTGAACTATCTCAACGGCGTTCACCCCAACATCAAGTTCACGATGGAAATCGAAAAAGAAGGCGCACTTCCTTTTCTGGATGTATTGGTACGTCGAAAGCCGAACGGAAGGTTGGGGCACAGTGTGTATAGAAAACCCACACACACTGATCGTTATCTAAACGCCCTTAGTTTTCATCACCCATCTCAGAAGCGCGGCGTACTGAATACGTTGGTCCACAGGGCAAAGGCGGTATCCGACAATCAGCATCTACAAGAAGAGCTGCGACACTTAGAACGCGTGTTTAGGGCCAATGGTTATAGTTCCAAAGAAACTCGACATGCGATTATCGGAAGAAGAAACAAAAACAAAACGGATGACAGGGAACGAGAAACCCCACGTGCCTTTTTGCCCTTCTGCGGAGCGGTGACATCGAAAATAGCCAGGCTGCTCAACAAGCAAGGCATCCGCTCCATCGTTCGGCCCCCGCCTAAGATCCGTCAGTTATTACGAACCCCGAAAGATTGTATAAATCTCCGGGCCCCTGGAGTGTATAAAATTCCTTGTGAGTGTGGCTCTTCCTACATAGGACAGACTTTGAGAACGATCGATGAAAGGCGCAAAGAACATATAAGATACTTTAAGTTGGGGCAGAAAGAAAAATCGGCTATAGTAGAGCACGCCCTTGAAAACTGTCATGAGCCGTGCTTTGACAAGACGACACGCCTCTGCCATGCTAATAATTTTTGGGATAGTGTCGTGAAAGAGGCAATTGAAATCAGAGTTAATAACAATGTGATAAATCGGGATCAAGGACTTAACATAAGTCAAACATGGAGGCCAGTTATTAAACAATTACGAAACACACGGGAGCGGACCATATTTGGGCATAACAACAACCGGAACATGACGTCACCAAGCAGACCCGCCCTCCGCGCGAGTTCCCCTCCTCTCCCGCCCGGTAGCCCTATATAGAGACTACCGCTAGGCAGTTTTAGTTAGTTAAGCAGGGCTTGACAATGGGAGCAGTGCCGGCTCTCGAAACGTCGCCAGTCGACTTTTATTTGACGCGGCTAGAATCCCGAGAGTGTTTTCTACAGTGCTGCCGCCGCGAAAACGTTCACAGTTATTTATTATAGTGTTGCTTGTTTAGGTTTTATACTTCAGTTTCCCATATACTTTTATTAATAATGAGAGAATCTTCCCACCCCCCTCCCCCTCCCTCCTCTTAGCACTAAAAATAACCAATTTGAAGTCCTCTTTTTTTTTTTACTGAAGCAGGAAAACAATATTTTATTTTACAGTTGAAGAAAGTTCTGAATTACTTCATCTAATTACTGATCAAGGCAATATCACTTGGTAACTCAAATCTCATACAGTATCTTTAAATTAAAATACACTTACTAAAAATGTATAGTTTTAAGCACTGGGATATTTATGCCAATTATTTTTTATTTTATTTGTCTGTTGTTTATTTATTTAAGTTTACTTGGGTCAACTGGGACCACATTAAGCCTCATTTTGGCTTTAATTTTCTTTGGATGTGTACATATTCGTTTGTTAGCCCTAGAGGAAACCTACAGTTTAATGTGGAATCCAAACCACAGAAGTGTTCTGGCATTGTTCGCATTACACAGCAAACTGTGCCAGAGGCAAAGGTTAGGTTAAAGCTTATAAAAATTTCCACTGTACAGGGATTTAAATCAGGGGCCTTTTGATGTCCAGTCAGACGCCCTAACCACTGAGCCATCAGGCTGCTCTTTAGTTATTTATTTGTTGTATCTTTCATATTTCATAATGAAATTACATTTGTTTCATGCTTTACTTGCAGGCTACAGAAAATGATGTGCAGAAACTATTGCTAAAGTATGGTGATATTAGAGAGGTAAAACTACTTCATAGACCAGATGGCTCACCAGTTGGCTGTGGCTTTGTTCAGTTCACACGAAAGGAGAGTGCTGCTGAAGCAATTAAAAACTGCAGCAATGTTAGCTTTATGGGTAAGAAATTTAAAGTCAGATTTCTTTATAACAGGTATATCTCTCTTTATTTTTAGAATTTAGTTTCACATATCTTTCTCAAAATTTATTGAACTTTTAGCTCTGTAAAATATAGAAAAGATTCATATGGGAAGAAAAACTGAATCTTACTGAATGTAGTAGTATGGTGACAGGTTCATATATAGTTAACATACACATAAAAACATGAATTTTGGGACAATGCTTTTAGAAGATACTACTTAATACTTATTCCACAAAACGATTTAGTAGTGGTGAAGGACGATCTTGTTTATAGTAAGATTGTTTCAATCCCGCATACTTGATGTATTCTTGTATGGGTACACCACATCGTTTAGAAACACTTTGATATTGGTAAGATTGCAGTGATCAAACAGGAACCACATCTAACAATTACAGACACTTCGTTCCTGCATATTTGTGTGTGTTTAACAACACTGAATAAGAGTGGAATGATAAAAGAGTGGAAGCTAGTATCAATCAAGAACTTATACAAAAATCAATTTGAGAAAAAGTTCACCTTATTGTTATGTCAGGTGGGTGCCCAGAGCAAAACACATGTTCATATAGAATAACCACTTCCCAAGTACAGAAGGACTTTTCTTTTCAGATAGTTCCACATTTTAAAACATGTCTTACCACCAAAACTGCTTTTTGTAGAATTATCTATTCAGTGTTTTCTTGCCTCCTCTCCTTCATCACCCCGGCCACTCTGGCCTTGCTTCTTGGATTCTCCACTTACTAAGTGGGCTTCTGTAATAGAGCATAAAATAAGCCTTTGACCACATGAAGGAAGGTAGCAAGTAATTTTTATAGTACTCCAATTAAAAGATATAAAGTTATGCTTGGTATCGAAGTAGCTTTTGAGCTAAAATCAGATTTGTATCGATTGATGCAGTTATACCAAAAGGGTAATGCCAATCAACAAAAACTTTCATATGAGTCTTAAAAATAAATACAATGATATTGCTATAAATAATGAAGGACAGGGAAATTAACCCATCACATAACAAAGTGGATGGCTGTGGTGAGAAGGAACACTTATGCTGACAAACAAATACAAAATATTTTGGCATCTGCCTTCTTCAGTGGTAGATAAAGGGGCCAATGAACATCACCCAGTGACGTCATCGGGTGACGTACGTTGTGCACGGAGTCTAATGGCCCATTTATATACCACTGAAGAAGGCAGATGCCAAAATATTGTGTATTTGTTTGTCAGCATAAGTGTTCCCTTTCACTGCAGCCATCCACTTTGGTATGTGGTGCGTTAATTTCCCTGTTCTTCATTATTTATATCACCTAGAAACCACTTCCATTTTACTTAGTTTCATGATATTGCTGTATGGACCATACTGGCATAAAATTGATATAAAAAGTAATTTGGTCCATAAAGATTTGAGCACACGAGGTAACATAACCAAGCCATGGCAAGAAGAATTAAACAAAGGATTTCAGGTAGAACAACGGAATCTTTATTTAAAAAAATAAACGAATCTCAACTAAAATAATGTGTTATCAACATCTAAACAGGTCTTAATATAAAATTTCAGATTAAAAGACCATTTTAAAACAAAGATATAATTATTTGAAAATATATTTTTAAATAATATTAAGCTCTAAAGAAAGACTAACATATGGAGATATAAATAATCATTTCATTTAAACAAATTGTAAATGTTTTGATGTCTAAAAGTTTGAATTAAAATGTTGCAATAGAGGACAATTAAGATACCTTGGTTTTAAACTAGTGATATTTTTAAAGGAGCTTTCTTATTAAAAGAAAGGGCATAAAATTTCAGCGAGAAAGTGAAAACTCCATTTAAATACATCCGTAAATCAGGAAGGTATGGAGTTTTAAAGGATTAGAAATAAAAATATCTGGGTAAAAATTATGATGCATTAAGAAAGTAATCACTGAAATAAGAATGATTTTGCATTAAAACAGTGTACTAAACTTTAAGGGAAAAAGTAATTTTCTGAAGTGAAAAACTTTATAAGGTGTTAAATATTTTTGGAATAGATGGGAAGATAAAATAAATTAACAGCCCTCCTACTTAAGTAATTAATAACTGCCAAACTAGTAGGAATTTGAGAAAATATATCATACTTAAGAATTTTGTAAACAATTTAATCTGCGAGCTGTAAAATTTTAGTAAAGACCTGTTAAATTTTTTTGGTACTATGGGAACATGGAATTTTGATATTTCACATTAGGAAGGAGATTCACAGCAGGGGGTCACAAGTGAGATGAAAGGGAGTGCAGTTATGAAATGAGTTTGGTGGTAGATTATTTTCAGTTACAATTGGAACTTCAAAACATTTTGCTGGTGAACTTCAAATTTTCTGCTGTAAGGGTTCTCCCCCCCCCCCCCCCTACCCCGGTTGCTATATATACTGCTACTAACAAATTTTATCATCAATATTTGGACCGTTTAACAGAAAAGGGATTTTTTTATTTAATTGTTTACTTGAATGAGTGAATATTGTGGTCATTGTGAATGCACGTCATTTAGTTAACCTGCAATCTTCATAAAGGTTCCAAATCCAATACACAATCAGTATCAGAATAATTTTTAATCGTGATAACCAGCAGCTCAATCTGTCTTATGAAACTGTTTTGGGATGGATTTTCATTTCATTAACTACCTTTTGAAACTGATGCTCCTTTGCAGTTCAAGATTTATCTATTAGAACATTAAAGGGAAACTAGTGACTTAGTAAAAAAGTTTGACAGATTGACAATAGCTGCTGTTAATGATAGAGTCTGTTATCCAACCCCAACAAATAGTTTCTAATTGCATGTCAATGTGACCACATCTGACCTCGTTGACTGCCTGACTATTTGCAAGAATAAGTTTTAACAGACAATACTATGTTACAATTGTTCGCCAGTCCCAGCCACCATCATCTTTAATGAGTTTTGCATTGAATTTCCTTATCCTTTCATTGCCTTTTGGAATTTTTCTGCTGATTATATGTATACTAGCTGTACTGTAATGGTACCTTTCCGTAGAGAGGGAGGGGGGGACCATTACCTTGAAAGTTTATCAAGAAGATTATTATTAAATTGTTAAACAGGTTAATCTGGTGAACCAGAATCTTGAATGCTGCAAGAATGACAGGTAAATAAAATATTGAGTTTATTTGGTCTTATGACTTATACACTGCTGGGTATATTTAAGTTTAATATTGAACAAAAAACATTCAAAGAAAAAGCAAGCAATACCCAGACCCTACAATTTTCCGGATAAATGCAAACAATAATAGATTTAAGTATTTCAGAGATTTGCAAAATGAATGTAAAATAATGCGGCATCGCAGGTCAACAGATAAAAGTTAAACATTTTACAAAATTCCCAGGGGCACCAATTAAAGTGAAAACATCATCATTTGAACTATATTATAATGAGCAAGATGCTTAAGAGTTGAATATTGGTGAAAATGGAATGTTAGCTAGCTCAGGGATATTTCCATAATCAGAGCAGAAAGTCTATTCACAGGGATTGCTTACGGATCTGTAAAGCCTCATCAAAAAAAAAAACAAAACAAAAAATATGGAACCATGACCTGGCGTCGGTACATTACTGTTGTAACAACTGCTTGGAGATTGTGACACTCTGTGCAGCGGTCAGATGGCAGACCCTCACATAGACCATCCATGCGAGCTCATCAATTGTGATCGCCTCTGCGAGATAGTAAGCTAAGTCTCTGGCCACATCCATCCAGAAAACATATATCTTGGAGTACGGACAAACAGCCAATCGTGTGTGTCAGGCCACACCGAAACAATACGTCTATACTCGACCTCATCTGGACAACAAGTCCCCTGATGGCATCTTTCCTGCCATCACGAAGAAGTCAGCTTCCCCTTCTTCCAGCACCATCTGCGTGTGACATGGAAAAGAAACTTTGCATCAACAAATGTAGACCCCATGGCTATACACAATTGGTGAATCGGTGTATTCCATAATCACGTGTGTCGCGACGTTGCTACTGTTCGTCGTTCGGTTTTGCTCATAGTTCCTGTGACCTCGCACCCTCGGCCTCCTAGTCGGGGTACATTGCCCTTGCCAAGCTAACGGGACATCTTTCTCTCCCAGGTGCTTCCATTGTGTAAGCGCGCCTGCCCATCGCCTGTGACCAGCATTGTTCGGCTATTCGAATTTTCAAAACTGCCACTGAGTGCTAACATTTTTCACCGTTTAATTCTTTTCTAACAGCAATCTTGCAATAAACTAAAATTATACAACAATAAATTTAGCCACCCAGGCTTAATACATATAATTACCTATGAATTGATTAGCCCTAAACAATTTACATATTTGAATAAAATAAATATAATTAATCTGAATAATAATTATGAATATATTTATATATTCATTGGAGGACGACACTGTCATACTACAGTACGCATGACTTCATCCACTCGGCTAAGGACACCGAAACAATTTCTCGTCGACCAATAAATTTTTCTGAAAGTATGTGCAAAATCAGCATGACAGTATCATGGTAAGCAAAATATAATTCGAAAATCACGTTTCCTATCACAGCATCCTTGATACATACTACAGTCTGATTGATGGTGTTACTGCTTGGTAGCATTGTGAGTAACTACTCCTTTCATGAGCTTGTAGATAGTGATCATCTCAAGGCATATATTTTGCCTTTGGTTTTTTATATCATATATCCCTTGAGTATGATTATCAGTGGATTTGCAGTTGACATAACCTAATTGTAAAATGTAGGAGTTATACTTCAGTGCCAACTATCTGAATGTATAATAATACTAATAATAAACCTTTCATAACACCCCTGAATCATTTCGGATGAATATGGACTGAATTAGTACACAGTGGTTTGTCCATGATGATGCAGTTTACGCACACCCAGGATTTTATAAGTAAAGATGATAATAAAAAGGACTGCTTTTCAGATAATTAAAATAAGGAAAGATAGGTAACGTAATTCTAATACTTAACATAGTTGAACACAGAAGAGCATAAGTATTTGCACATCTGATTCCCTTGCCATGGGCCCTATCTTCGTCACTGAAATATTATAATATCTTTTTTTTTTTAAATTTTTGTGTGTGTTCATCTTGGTTCTCCAGCCACTTTCTGTCAAGAGTGATGGATTTCCTTTCCTTGTTCTTCCTTATTTTCATTGCCTAACACATGTTCATTATCACTGTTATCAAAATGGAAGACAAAGAAAACTTATCACTCACCAAAGTTGATTCTTTATGGCTCTATGCCTTATCAACGTTAAGGTCATTAGAGATGGGAAATGACTGGAGACAAGAAATGGAAAGGAATTCTGCCATGGCCTTTTAAAGGAAGCATCCTGGCATTCACCGTGTGTGATTTGGGAAAATTATGGAAAACCAAAATCTGGAAGGCAATTCAGACCCATGTCCTCCCAAATGTGAAGCTAGAACATTACCGCTTGACATAAATTTGCTGAAATATTGTGTTTTTTGTATTTGTGTAGTGTGCTTGTCGCTGCAGTCCTTCTGTTGACTTTAGTGAAGGATGGGTCTATTTTATCTTTTATTTATATAACTAGCATTTACCCATGACTTCGTCTGCTTGAAAGTGTGTTATGGTATAAAAGTTTTTGTTACTATTCAGAGTACTACCAGCAGAAAACTTTTTCCTTTAGGGTTGAAAATATGGTCGATTGCTTTTTTGGCTTTTTTCTTCAACGTAAAATGTACCTCAAAGCCGGGACATAGGTAACAAAGGTGTAACACGCACTGAAAGGTACGGTTACATACATTACTCACTTAGCGGCATTAGACATCTTGAGCAGATTCTGAGGTTGTTATAGTCAGAATTTGGCATTGCAGCCACCTTGTGCACTCCAAATCCATTGTGCTCCATGTAATATTAGTAATCATTCTGGTCCAGCCTGTGTTACAACCTTTGTTAATATAGCTCCTTAGATATTAGCGATATATTTTTTTTCCAAATTTAATATTTTTTACGTATATTGTGATACATATATTATGAACGGAATACATGAGATGTCACAATATTTCATGTCTGCTGCATCTGAAAACATCGTCTTGTGAACTTACCGACAGTACAACCTTTTATTTTTATTTTTTGATACAATTTAAGTACAACGTGATACATGTCACTAAATCGGGGCTCATAAAAGCAACTTAAATTACTAATAAAGTTTCAGTTGTCATTCTAGTACAAGCTGTAATTCAACCAAGTCATGAACTTCGCCAGCATTGCCTCTAGAAAATCAAGCGTTCTATTGCCCGCGCATTAATACATTCACTTTATTGCATGTTAGTGACGTCATGAATTGTGATATAAACTTGACCCACAATTTCAGATTGTGATACCTAAGCAACCGCTAAAAACTGGCTGATAAATGACCTTTGCAATATGGCAGTCGTAAAAGCAAAGTAAATGATGAATACATGTGGAAGTACATCCAGTCACATGAACTATGGCATCAGTATCATGACAGATATTAAAGTGACGTAATTTAAAAATGTATACTAAAATGCTCATAACTTATGCTTTACGATGGAAAGTCCAGAATTCATTACGACTCTTAACACAGCTTACGTTAATATTGTACGTCATGTTTACTTCATGATACAGTGATTGTGTTAGTGTGTCTGCTTTAGTCCAGCTGCAAATTCATACTGAAGGTGTATAGTAAAATTAATTGTGATAATTTATGCTAAGCTGATAAGGAATCCTGATATAGAAAATGTTGCTTCTACTTTAAATTAGTCCTGATGTGTTGAATGTATTAAGGTGTGTCCATATCGTTTGTCTTTGTAGTGGCAATATTAGTGGAGATAGTGGCTCGGTTAAAAATGCTGCCTGGACCAGAATGTTCTTGTTATAGCATGATGCAGCAGGAGTTTAGTTATTATTAGTAATAAGTAAGCTGCTTTCATAAGCGCCGTATTAGTGACGTCTATCATGATGTAAACTATTCCTAATATGTCTTCTTGAAACAAAAAGTATATACCTTAGACCATTGAAGAAATCTGCCAGAGATGAAGGCAGGATGGCAGCAACAAACACTAAAAAGATGAACACACATCTTATAATAAAAAATGTAATTAGGAAAATTCTGTAGCAGATATTTCTTTTAAAAAAAAATAAATAATAATGCTACAGAGAAGGAATCAACCAAATTTGAAATTTTTGTATCTCTGTTTCACTAGCCAAAATTCACACAAACGCTACTGGATGTATTTTCACTTTGATTTTGAATGTTTTACACCAGGACTAAAATAAGGTATGTTTCATATTGATGGGATGTCCACTAGCTGAGAAATTTAGAAAAAGGGTCAGAAAATTTTATTGTTGTATAATATCCATTTGATACTGTTTATTCTGTGTTGTTAATGGTAATTTAATTATCACAGTTGAAAGGTTAACTGAAATACATGTAATAATGTCCAATGGTACCAGACATGGTGGCATCATGTTATTACAATTTAAGTTACGTTTATGAAAAACCCTGAAATTGCTATTCTTTCACACGTGGTTCTATCGTTTCGACAAAGCTTGAAGAACCAGTCTTTACTCAAATCATTTCTGTAGGAGAGCAGTCAACATGAATGAATTTTAGGCGACAGCTAGTTTTACACTTTTTCAGTATGAATTCTTATTATTATTACTCCGCGATTCACTAAAAGTGTGTGGCGGAGGGTGCATTGCACCTATCGAAAAGGGTTATGGTTTGGAAGGGTTATAAGGGATATGGCAGGAGGCGCCCATGGGCTATTGTGAGGAACCATCCCCGCATTCGCGTGGAGTGATCTGGGAAAACCATGGAAAACCCAGATCAGGATGGCTGGAGTGCTTTATCGAAAGCTACTCCTGTCGGATTTTAAGTTTACTCGCCCGGTAAATCCTTTCTATTCCATTCCCTAATCGCTCGTGGGAAAAATGAGTACAGAAATGAATCGGTTCTGGCCCTGATTTCTCTTATCTTATTTTCAGGTCATTTCGAGATATGAATGTTGCTGGTAGCAATATTTGCTGACTGTCATTCCGAAATACATCTGTCGTGAATTTTTCAATTAGCTTCCGTCGAGAGCAACGCCTTCGGTGTTCCAGGTCTTCCCAACCTAACTCCTTCAACATCGCACTTACGCTTTCCCTCCAACTATATATACCTGTCACGAATCGGGCGGCTCTTCTTTGGACCTTCTCTAAAGCCTCCATTAACCCCTTTTGATGGGGACCCCATACAGAACAACAATACTCTAAGTGAGGACGTACTAGTGACTTGTATACAATCGATTTAACTTCCTGAGTGCATTGATTTAAATTACGACCTAGAAATCGGAGCATACGATTTGCTTTTCCCATTACATTCTCGATATGCTCATTCCACGACAAATTATTACGAATTGTTACCCCTAGGTATTTAGCGGAATCTACCGTTCTAAGGACAGTGCCATTAATCGTATATTCATAGTTAAATGGTGTCACCTTTTTACTTACACGCATGACTTGGCACTTTTTAGCGTTTAACTCCAACTGCCAATCTTTACACCACGCAATTATTTTCATAATATCGTCTTGTAACAAAGCGCAGTCGTCCTGGGTTTTGATTTCGCGATAAATTATAGCATCATCGGCAAATAATCTTTTCATCCCCCTATTATGTCGCATAGATCATTGATGTATATGAGAAACAACAGAGGCCCTAACACGCTTCCCTGGGGAACTCCAGACCCCACTTCAGTAAGTGATGAACGCTCACCGTCGAGAACTACACACTGTGTTCTGCCCTTCAGGAAGTCTGCAACCCAGTCGCATATTTGTCTAGATATGCCGTAACCGCGAAGTTTCCTAAGTAACCTAGTGTGAGGCACAGTGTCGAAAGCTTTTTTAAAGTCTAATAGAACCAAATCAACCTGGGATTGCTCATCTATAATTCGGCACAAGTCGTGAATTAGAAGTGCAAGTTGTGTTTCGCAGCATCGGCCTTTTCTGAATCCATGTTGATTTGGATTTAAAAGCTCACCTTCATCCAAGAACCGCATGACATTTGAATAGATGATATGTTCTAAAATCCTGCAAAATATTGAAGTTAACGAGATCGGCCTATAATTCTGAGGATCATTAACATTCCCATTTTTAAACACTGGAGTTACGATAGCGGTCTTCCATTCGGCTGGTATTTTTCCTTGATCCAGAGAGACGGTATACAATTTCATCAAATACGGTGCAATTTCCTTTGCGTATCTTGAGTAGAATCTTGTAGGAATACCGTCTGGTCCGGGAGCCTTATTGGTTTTTACATTCATAAGCAGTTTAGTTATTCCCTCGACATCAAGAGCGAGATCATTCATAATTTTGTCGGTACGATTGTTAAATATCGGTATCTCCTCTGAGTTTTCTATCGTGAAAGCCTTTTTAAATATATCATTCAAAATTTCTGCTTTCTCTACGCTTGTTTCTGATAATTCACCATTTTCTTTAATCAGCGACGGCATAACCTTACGAGAGCCTCTTATTACTTTGATATACGACCAGAACTTTTTTGGATTAGTAATCAGATCTTCGATAAATTCCTGCTTGGAATTCTTTAAACGCATCGCGCATTGCCTTACGCACTTCCGCACGCAACTGGACTAATTTAGCACGATTAGATGAGTCCCCCGATTTTTTCACCGCGGCATGTAAACGCCTTTGCCTCCTGAGCAAACGTTTCACTTCCCTATTCAACCAAGGGAAGTTATTACTGACCTTAATACACTTCTTAGGAACAATTCTTATTGATATAAAGATATGTGTCTTGTGCAAGGGGAACAGATGCTTACACTCTTGAATCTCACGACATGATTCTTGAGTCTTGTTATTGTTCTTGTAAAAGGGCAAATTTGTTAAAGTGTTGACATAATGGGAGGGACAACATACACAGGTTCGAATCTCAGGTCCATCATGATTAAAGTTTTAGCCAGATTCCTGTAGTCATCTTGGTGAATGCTGGGATGATCCACAATTTTCATCTCACTAATAGAATAGTACAAGTTACATTGCTCTTCCTTCTGCCCTCTCTTCCCCTACTCCTCGAGCAAAACCAACATGCTAACAGCAAGTTACTGACAAATAAATAAAACCCTGCCCCATTGATCTGGAAGAGAATTGCATATGTATGTGTGATGTGGTTATAAAATAAACAGTCTGATTTTGTTATCCCAGTAACATTTGTACTTCATGGTTGGCATGGGGGTACATTGAGCTTGAATATCTTGTCTATCCATTCTGTGATATTGATGACCACGCAGTTTACAGCTCAGGTGCAGCATTAGTTTAAATCACATAATGTAAATGCTTAGTGTTAAGCAATGAGTTAGCATGAAATTCTTATTTAAACTTGGGAAGTCTGCCTACTGAAATGTTAAGTTTGCTTCAAGAAGTGTATGGTTATAATTGGCTTATCACAAACTAAAGTTTTCGAGTGGGTAATATGATTCAAAGTTGGCTTTGAAATACATCATATATAAATCCACAATTGGTCCTCTGAAAACTGTAAAATCAGACAGCAATAAGTCTGTAAGATCGTTAGAGAAAATCGATGTTTGAGCATTAGAACTGTCGTTAAGTTAACAGATATTGAATTATAAAAGATTCAACAAATTTTGTGGGATAGTTTTACTATGAGCAAAGTTGGTACCAGATGCCTTTCTGCCTATCAATGACAAGCTCGAATGATCACTTGCGCTGACAAACTGAACAACATTGAATATGACGCTATCTTTTTCTTTCTTTTCTGGAAGGGTAATGATAAGTAATGTATCATATATATACATATGACTGAAACCAAATGCCAATCCATGCACTGGAAAAGCCCAAATTCACTGAGGCATGAGGCAAAAGAAATCTGGGGGCCACACCAGAATACTTGTTCATTTCATTTATTACTGTAATCAAGACTTTGAATATGGTAAATTCAATTTACTTTTGATTAATTTTGTACAGTCTGTTACAAAATAATATTATTCTGGATTCTTGGCCATTTTTCAGGTGCATTAAATAAATTTATATGAAAATTATGTGTATTTTTAAATTTCAGGTAGGAACATTTCTGTTGATTGGGCTCTTCCTAAAGCTGAATATATTATCACACGAGTGTCTGATAAATCACAATCAAATACCAATCACCTCTCTAAAATGGCTTTTACGAACAAAACGCAGTCAGAAGATACTGATGTTTTTACAGAGGTTAAAGAAAATAATGATAGTACACTTCAAGGAAAACATAACAAGATGAAGGTTTGGAGACTTCTGCTTATTAGTATCAACTAAGATGGACATCTAATGATATTCCAATGTTGTTTAAACATGGTGTGGGAAACATATTTTTAATCACTGCTAAAATACTGCATTTTAAATTTATTGTTTTTTCTTTTGCATCACTATCATTTTTCAGATCTGTTTCATGTTATAAGAACTGCAGTCTTCACATTTCTTCTGTTTTCCCTTAGTAAAGTGTGTTATTAATTTTTTCAAATGTTCTTTTCATATATTTTGTAATGATCAGAAAATGTATCTCTAAATCCAGAATAAGAAAAGAAATAGAAATAAACAGCCATCTGTGAATGATCTATCTGTTGATACTGAAACAAACAAAAATGAAAATTTATCTATAAGTCCAATGAAATCAAATGGACATTTACCTGGCGGTTTTAAGTTTAAAGGTGAGTTCACTTTTGTTCTACCAATTGTTTCTTTTTTTAGTGTTGAAGTGTTTATAAAAAAATTATTTTCTTTACAACATATGAGAAATATTGGTTCTGGCTGAAACAATGTGCATTCTTGCTTTTATAGAAGAATCTGAAACACAAAAATGGAATCAAAGAAGAGTATTCTTCTGCTGAAGATGAACCATTAAAGCTGGAAAGTGCTGCTTCTGTTTCAAGCAGACCTGGAGGGAAGAAGAAAAAGAGACGGAAAAGTGTAAACAAGAAAGGCAGATTGATAGTTAGGAATTTGTCTTTTAAAGTAAGTGCAGGATTTAAGAAATTTCAAAAACTATTTTTTTTCACATCAGCACATATACTGATATATACCATCAGCACTCCCAGTTCATTCTTAAACATTGACAACACATTGAAATTGAATAAAGGCTGCACCCAAATTCTAATTTTAACCATTCTTTGTATACTCATTGCAAAACAGCTCTGTATCATGACAGGTACCTATTAGCAATTTTTAAAATGTACTTTTTAATTACTGTGGACTTAATTTGGCTGTTAAGAAGTGATTTTGTGGAAAGCTACAATTTACATGAAAAGCCGTTACTATGAATAGGATAAAGAAAGCTACCCTTGTTGGTGTCTAGGGTCAGGGAGCAGAAGACGTAAGAGTGATATTTATTATTATTATTAATTTTAATTGCAATTGTGCTAACACAGTTATTTACCCCTTTTATATACATATTTTTTTAAATTTTCTTTTATAATTGGAATGTTAATTCCCCCCCCCCCCCCCATTTACTATTCTGATTTACAATTTTTAATTTCTTAAGCATTTTTTGGACAATTATTAATCACTACACTCAGTAATTTGTTCCGATCCCTGACACCCTTACCAACAAGAGAAAAATTCCCCACTCCCTTAGGCATGAAATTGAGTGCAAACTTGTGATCATGGTTGCCTTTCCCCTTCCATGCACTATTCCTAATTCTTATGATATCCCTCCAAGCTCCATCACCAACATATGCCCTGTACATTCCCAGCACTCTCTTTCCCCTCCTCCTTTCCTCCAATGAGTCCCAATCTATATCAGTTTACTGACTGGGTCCTACACATAAAAATTAATGCAGAAACAGATTTATTTGGATTAGAACTAAGCTAGTAGCTGTGGCATCAAGTAAGCAACTAGAATTGAAGTACAAAGTAACCAACTTCAAATATGCAATGTTGTTGCAGGTCATGTTTCCGCAGTTCCTTAATTAATTACCTGATGTTAGATTGAAGGCTTTCGCGGCGTATGTTCAAGCTCGGACGGAAGGGAATCCGCGTCAGAGATTTTCCTAACCCTGTACACCAATGTGCGGAGCACGGTGGTCTTCTGTGCTGGGTGATGGAAACTCATGCCATCTAAATAGCCGTACTTTGGTGCACAGGGCTAGGAAAATCTCTGACGCGGATTCCCTTCCGTCCGAGCTTGAACATCTGCACAATATTTTCAAGAGTAATGGTTATTCTGATCGGGAAATAGAGCGGGCGATTAAAAAGAAAAACAAACGCCCGGTAGACCCAGAGGCTCTGGCCTTCATTCCATATTCAGGCAGCATCTCGGGAAAAATAGGTAGGATTCTGGCGCGACATGGAATCAAGAGCATATTTCGTCCTCCTGCCAAGATACGAGATTACCTCCGGCCCGTGAAGGATGACTTGGGATTGATGACTCCAGGGGTTTACAGCATACCATGTCAGTGTGGCAAAAATTATATTGGTCAGACGATCCGGACTATCAAGGCTTGGGTGGCCGAACATGAACGCAACATCCGCATGTTCCAGATAGATAAATCTGCAGTCGCCCAGCATGTTATTGAAAACGGCCACGTAATGGACTTGGGCAATGTAAAGGTACTGGCCAAGTGCTCCTTCTACTGGGAGTCAGTCATCAAAGAAGCAATAGAAATACGGCTGGACAACAACACGGTCAACAGGGACACGGGTCTTTGGCTCATTGACGCATGGAAGCCGGCTCTGTCCCTTCTGAAACATTCACCCTTCAATCAGAGAGGTGGCGAGGTGCCGCCGGAAAATGTTTCCGGCTTGCTGGAGTTGGCTAGGACAGTCGCTCCGCCAGCCAATCAACGACGAGCGCATGACGGTAGCTGCGGGAGGGAGCGAGGGGAGGGAGAGGCCAGGCCTTATAAGGGCGCGTTGAGTCCAGACATCGCCAGTGCAGTGCTGGTTCTCCCTGCACAACATCCAACCTGAAGATGGTGGCAGAGTCAGCCGCCGAAAGCTCGTTGTCACATTTCAACAACATACGGCGGAAAACCCGTGTTGACTACATTTCAATTAATTACCTGTTGAAAAATAACGCCAATGCAACTGTTTAATGTATTTATTGTTGCATCATACGCATTTCACCTCTCATTGAGGCATCATCAGCAATGAATCTGTGTTACAGTTGTTATATATAGTTTTATTTACATTTTTATCTTATTAAATTGTGAACATGAGATATTTTTATCGCTGATATTTACTAACTATTTACATTTGTCAATATGGTATGCAGCTGTGCATCTCCGTTTTCTTATTCAAAGCATGTTTTGCTTGTATCATATTTACAGTATTTGCTTTTTCATCATTCAGTCATCTGTTGGGGCCAGCTGGTTTATTTATTTCTTCTCTCTGGTGCACTTTCACGTCCTTCGGTTGTCTGCTATGGCCATCTTGTTTGTTTATGTCATGTCTTGTGCCAATAGTGCGAGTTTTGAAAAGTGTGTGTATGCGTGATGATCCTGTTAGTGTGTTTTATATTTATGTGTGATGTATAAGTGTGTGGGGGTTTGTTAGAGTTTGTGTTTATTTTGTTTTGTCTGTCGAGTTTGTGTATATTAGATGGAGTAACGTTTTATTTGTGAAGTTTACTTGGTCATTTAGTACCTGTTTGCCTTCATTTTTTGCTTTCTGAATATATATAAGTTTTCCTATATAGTAAGTGTGTTGTATCTGTGGTTGTTGATAGTGAGAATTTGCATATCTGTGTTTATGTTTGTTGGTGAATGGTCATTTTCTATGAGGTGTTCAATGCACCATTTTCAACTGTTATCTCTTGCGGTTTAAGAATAATATGAGATTGGCAACCAAAATCAGTTTAAGAACCAGGCATAAACTTTTATAGGTATCAGCTTATAGCATTGTGTCCACAGTTAGAGTTAATGGCTATAACTTTCATATCCCCAGTGTCAATTTTACCATTAAAAGTGCAAAATTCTTGTAAACGTTCAGCAATGTTTAAGATAGGCATAAATTATGAACTCCATCTTATCATTTTGGTTTGATCCATGGTCCATGACTTTTCACCCATAATACTCTTTCTTATCAGAAGTAGTCTGTACTTAAAGAAAGGGCCCTATTTCCATGAATGCAACAGAATATATAAAACATGAGGGCACATAAGATCATGTTGTAAGTCACAGTGGAATTAAATTATATAATGTGGTCTTAGTGCCTACCATTACCACTCTGTTTTATTACATTTTTCTACTGTAGCATCTTGGTTTCAGGTGACAGTAAAGATTATGATAAACTGTTTTCTGTCAGTTTGCGAGATAGTCACCTCACACTAACCCCCAGAAGTTTGTCATATTTTTGTCAGTGTATTTAGTTTCAAATCCTTCTGCTTGTAATGCCTTGTAGGAAGATTTTACCAATAATCAATAACATATTTGCCAATCAGTAGGTACACCATGATTCTGACTGCACTGAAGAGGTTTAGTTTCTAAATAATTTCACCTTCATATTTTAGTATTGCCTTAAGGTAGATATTACAAAACCATGTCTACTTTATTATGTAGCATTAAAATTAGGTAACATTAGCAGTGTGTGAGAAATGTATTTTAAAAACGGAAAGATGTCTAATGTTGTGCAGATACATAAGAAATCACAACAACAAATGGAGTACAAAGTAATGCTCTCAGATGATATTAATATGAAAATGAAAGATAAACTCACATATCACCCACCAAAATTGAAGGAAGTAAGGCAAAAATAACATTCCATAAAGACAAAAAACCAAATGATTTTGGCTGGGCCCTTCCTTATATGTTGTTTGTTTTTGGGGAGTATTTTTTGTCGCTGTTGTTCTCCTCCGTTCAACTACGTTGTGCAAATTTGTGATTTTATCTTTCCATATTAATTCTAAAATTTTTTGCAGTTTGAATTGATGTTTTAGTGATTTTTTTGTCTTTCTACAAATAAGTCAGTCAAAAAATCCTGTGATCTGTTTTAATGGTCTTTCCATACATTTTTTATTTAAATAATGTTTTCTTCATTATATATGTGGATGCTCAGTGCTGCATCATAACCATGTTATAGATACTAGCTAGGTTTTATTCTTTATTTTTTCAATAAATTTTTTAATTTAAGTTTTCCTTGCATTAATGAAAAACTATTGTGTATTTCTGTTGTTAGAACCTGTTCTATTACATTTTAAGTTTTATATTCACCTCTTTTAATTCACAGGTCACAGAAGAGGTACTTAAAGACCATTTTAGTGCATATGGTTCTGTGACAGAGGTAAATTTGTTGAAGAAACCGGATGGTAAACTGGTTGGATGTGCTTTTATACAGTTTGAAAAGGGGCAGAGTGCAGCAAAAGCAATTTTAGGCTCTAGTGGAAAGGAACTGCTAGGTATGTTATTTCTTCCTTTTTGTGGTTATTATCAGACACAAATATTTCAACTGCTGGTAATGTGCATGTCAAAAGAAATTTGTGATATCTCTTGGCAAAGTGTTTTTTCTTATTTTGTCTTGGGTGATTTTTTTTACCTCAAGATTTTAAATACTTGTTCCAAATTAGCTGTATTGGAATTGAGTAATTTGCTTAGCTCTTTTGCCTGATTTCCTCCTCCCCACTCTGTCTGTAGCTTATTGTAATTAGTGTTATATTAAATGCAATAGTTTATACAATGTCTTAGGATGTACTTAGGATACAAGTGCAAATCAGTTTCAATGGCATATAGATGAAGGAAGACAAAATATATAATATAACATGTGAAATGAATTTTTTTTTTTGGTTAGTTTCTTTGTCAGCAAAGAGTTAAAGACAGTTCATTTACATGTTAATGTGCAATTCTTTGATCAGTCGGTTTCCTTCTCTAATCCATAATATAATGAAATATAATCCATCTTTGTGCTGTTAATGATAAATGCAATATTATAGATATGTAGTGTTATGTTTATATTAGTTTCTGTTCATGTGCTCACATCATTCTGCAATCATTTGAGATGAGCAATGGTTTATTCTTTACCATAATTTGTAGTTACATGTGTAATAAAAGTGGAAAGATAAAATACACCCATCACTAGCCATTGTTGAAGGAAGAGGGGCAGCTGTGATAAAAAAATACACTCTTTCAGACTGTGCCCTTACTCATAAAAATAGAAACATGTGATTGAGGTCACACAGGCACCCATGGTCAGCACATCCACATGAAGGATGCTGTTTCTTTCTTTCTTTTTTTAACAATTACAATCAGACTGGAGGTCGTGGCGGAGCAAAGACAATGTCAAAATGGAAAATTTAAACAAGGTATACAGATTAATCAAAAGAAAATAAAAAGGTGAATTTTAAGAGAGTTTAAAAAATTATTTTAGAAAAATATAAAAGACAAATAAAAAAATTGAAATAAAATCTAAATATGTATTAATTAATTATACTTGTAATTGATGGGTATCAAAGGGTGAGGATGGATGTGCATTACCTGAGATTGTGGCCTGGGAGTTGTCTGGTATTCAGAATGTGTTGGTAGGCCAATTCCCACCATCAAAGTTTGGTTCGGGATGCTGTTCTCAGGAGTATTATGTTAGCTCTGATTATAAAACAGTTATTGAGGTCATGAGAGTTGTGAAAACTGACATTGGCAGCAACAGATTGCTCTAGATTTTTGAAGTAAACTATTTGTCCATGGCTATTCATTCTGATAGATAACTGGTTTATGGTGATGTGGATGTAAGAACTGTGGAAGTGGAGGCAGATTCAGCAGTTCGTATATAAGAACAGACATGGAACAGGTGCCATGGCCTGTGATGGAGTTTTTTTTCATCATGGGAAGTGATGGGTAGATGAATATTACACATTTTGCAGTGAGGTCTACTACAAACGAACATGCCTTTGGGGCGATTTAGAAGGTTGATATTTGTGCACAAGTATATTTATTTTTAAGTTAGGTCTTCTGCTGAAGGTGATTCAATATGTTGTGAATAGAATAGTAGGAAGAATTTCAGGAAAAGATCTGAGAAAGTCATAGCCACAAATAAGAATCTGGTTCAGGATATTATATATTGCATTCATGTTTTTGTGTTCCTTATGTCCCTCCTTCCTTCATCTCTAGTAAGTTTTGCCAGGAGAAGAACCACTGCGAGGTTGCTGCAGCTTATGGCTTTACACCTTGTTGACATAGAAGTCATTATAGGTAGGAAGGGACTAGGGGCAAGAAATGGGAATGAACTTGGCCATGGCCCTTTTGAAGGAAGCATCCTAGCATTCATCTGGAGTGATTTGGGGTAACCATGGAAAACTCTAATCTGGAACAAAAACACAAATAGCGTTAAATTTTTCTGACTCTTATCTGATAGGGTGTTTAAGTGTTTCTTCTAGTCTGTACTACATTATGGGATCACAATGCTAGGAAGTGGAATTCCTGGAATTGCGGCCCCTCAACAGCCTTCCCAACACATCCTTTCTAATTTCCTCAGTAAATCTTGTTGTATTCAATAAATATTGCTCCTTCAACCCTTAAGCTTACCATCAGATGCACGGCACTGCATGCAAAACTATTTTTGGGCTGTCTGTAATAACAATTCCTAAACAATATATCCTCTAGACCTATTGTGTGGTTCAGATACATGGGCGATATTTTCATGATCTAGACCCATAATAAAAATCACTTACTAGACTTCCTAAACTCCATAAATGAGTCACTTCATCAACTTTACCTGGACATGCTTTGACATCCATGTCACCATTATGGATGTTGACATGTCACCATTCTGGATGTTGACATGTCCTTCTCCCATTACACCCAAACTTGTCCTGAGTTCTCATCTCCTGCAGGTACACCTCTGACCTAGCACATAAACAAATCTCTCACGCTACAGCCTATCCTTCGCATAACTACTACATTGCCATGCTACTTAACACTAACCACAGTCCCACTTTCACCACCCATTGCATTCCTGTTCTCGAGTCCATTAATTTTTCCTTCACTGTGTGTATGACTTCTTCTTATGTTCCTTCCCCATGATGCCCATCATTCTCCACATGATCATAGCCACTGCCCCATGCACCTGTTTCAGCAGACCATCCAATCTCAAAAATATCTTGGTTCATAAATACTCACCTTATAATTCTCCCAAACAGTCAGACAGATCATTCCCATGTAATAGACCTTGCTGCAAAATGTGCAACATGCACCCAGTACTCCAGTCCAGCCGCAGTGTAACTTTCTCGATCGTTGTACCTCAACATACTTCATATGTCAACTCACATGCCTCCACTTTACTAGCTCATATATTAGCCTTACCACTAAGTTACTCGCAATCAGAATGAACGGCAGATAGTGTATACCAGCAATGAGTCCTATCCAGTAGCAGAACATGCCAGTTCTCACAAGTTGAACAACCTTCACTGAACTCTGCAGATAGGAACTAGCCCACCATAATATCCTTGACACCATACATCCTCCTGGCAGAAATCTCCAATAAGTCCTTTCCAGCTGACCCAGCTCTTATTATTGTTATTGGTACTACTGTTCACATTTTATAAATTGTATTTCGTATCTTTCTCACTTAATTTTTTGTTTTTAAATATTCATATCCTCACACATAAATTATGTTGATGCTATTCCCTCATTTCCAATGATAATACACCTCCAGCATTATCTATTAATTACTTCCCCTTTCCATCAACCACCCTATGCCAAGCCACCTCTATTCACCAGGCACATCTAAATCCACCTAGTGTCTCATCTACTTGCAAGAAGAGCACATCAAATATTGCATTACTTGTGTTTGTCCATTTTGTGTGTGTTATGTGTTATTTCTCTATCCTTTCTTAGTTTTGTTGCCTAAAACTTTTTTCTAGTGATCAAAACATGGACAGACATATACAAAAAATGAGCGTTGAAATTTTCAGGCTTATGTCCCTTCATCAACAATGGAGTGAGATAGCTGCATGATGGTGGACAGCAGTAGCCAATAAAGTAGCTCCATCATACTGGCTGGCTCCATTGTTGATGAAGGGTCATAACAGAAAAATTTCAACGTTAAATTTTGGTACTTTTTTGTCCCCATTGAGAAATGTTCTGCCTTCAACTTTGGTAAGGAGTGTTTATTGACCTACCCACATCTTTTATTTGTCCCACTATTTATTGCCTATTGTATGCATATATACATTAATAAGGGAGCAATCATACAATAAATATATGAATGATCACAGACAAACAGTATACACCCAAACTAAGTAACATACTGTTGCTTCACATACCAGCTCTCACAACTCTTGTGACATCAAGAATTGTTTCATAGTTAGAGCCATCTTCCTATCTGATCTCTGGAAGATACCAGACACACCCCAGGCTTCAATCTCTGTTAATATTAATCATCCTCGCCATGCATACCAGTCACTTTCTAGTTTAATTAGTTTATGTATATAGAATGATGATAATAATTATTAGCAGGAAAATGCATTAAGGTAGTGAAACTAAAGAAGGAAACGAAATAGAACATAAGGCTTACCATAGATGACAGTGGTTGAACCAGAGAACTTATAAAAGCTAAACACAATATTTTGTTTTTGAACTTTATTCTTGCAAGTATATGAGACACTTCATTGGGGTTAGGTGTGATCACATTGTCGATCGCTTAATTAGCCAAGTGAGTTAACAATGAAGTGATCACGTCTGATCTAGCAAAGTGTCTCATCTACTTGTAAGAATAAGTTTCAAGATCAAAATATGGTGTTACATGTGTCAGCCATTCTTGTTAGATGCATCTGTTCCAATGAAAAATCCCTCTCCAGGTACTCCCAAAACCTACCACAATCTCTTATTTCCCACAGCTAACCTCTGATCTTGTACAAAAATAAATCTTATGTTACAACCCATCCTTCAGACAACTATAAAAATCAACAGCAACACTGGCTTCGTCACCCTGTTCTCTCTTAGGCTTGTGTCCATTAACTTAATCCTTCATCATGAGCATGACTTCCTATGGTCCTTTCTCAAAATGTGCATGGTTATCCACAAAATCCTCTGCATTGACCCATACACATGCTTCAGCAGACCACCAGATCAAAAGAACATCTTGGTGCTCAAATACTCATCTTGTAACACCGGTCATTGGATATGCCTTATGGATTGCAAAGTGCTTCATATATCAACTCACCTACACTCCCCTGCACTGGTTCATATATAGGCCTCACTATTAGTCAGCTTTCCATTAGAATGAATTGCCACACAAATTGCTTACATCAGCAACTTAGACCATCCAGTGGCAGCCCATGCTATTTCTCACATTTTGAACAACATAAACAAGTGTTTTACAATGAGGGCTGTCAGGTTCTTTCCTGAAATCACAAACCTTCTGAACTCCACAAATTGGAATTGGCTTATCAACATATCCTTGATGCCAGACATTCTGCTGGCCTCAATCTGCAATAAGATGTTTCTAGTAAACCCAGTACTCATTATTTTTTATTTACATAAATTTAGTATTTTATATTCATATTTATATTGTCCTATGTTCGTTACTTTGCTGTTCTTTGCCCACTTCCTTCAATAATATTTCCCCAGAATTATCGATTCAGTATTTTCTTGTTTCTCCCCCTCCTTCCCATTTACCCTGGCTTTGCTACGTGGGATTCAGTGTGTGACAGTGTTGTCAGACCTCCTCGCTAAATGTCTCATCTAGTTGCAAGAATAGGATTCAGGACCAAAATATTATGTTACACATGTTCATCAAGCCAATCCACCATCATCTATAGTATGTGAGGGTTTAATTTCTCGATCCTTCCATATTCTCAATACTAATAGTTACTGCTTTGAAAATACGGATCACTTTATGCCAGTTAGTTCTGTTTTATTTCTCTGTTTGCATCAAAACTCATTCACTTTTGGCATACATTCTGATTTTTTCTTTATTACATGCGTGTATTGAATTTTTATTGTATCTGTTGTAGGCAGGACTATAGTCATTGACTGGGCAGTTCCACGTACAAAATATCTTCAAGAAGTAAAGAATGATAATCAGGATGGAGAGGAGGAACATGAAATAAAGCAGGAATGTGATGACGACAACAATGTTGTAAAATCAGAGGATGATGTAGAAAATGCTAATGCTTCTGAATCGGAATCAAATTCAGAAGAAGAAGAAATGTCAGAAACTGATTCTGATCAATCTGCTGAAGAGTTGAGTAATTTATTTTGGTTTTATTTTCTTTTTTCGTGTTTGGAAAATAAAGTCATATATCATGTATTTCTATTTTTTATTTTATTTTTTACAGTCTGGACCAACATAAACCACAGATTAAGAAGCCAAGAATTATTTCTAATGATGTTGCAGAAGGTTGCACTGTGTTTGTAAAAAATGTCCCATTTAGTGCTACAAATGAAGAGCTGAAATCATGTATGGAACGATTTGGGTCTGTGGTATATGCTCTGATATGTATTGACCCTTTAACAGAACATTCCAAAGGGACAGCTTTTGTAAAATTTCATGTAAGTTCAGTTTAAGTATTAAATTAAACAATAAAACGAAAGGAAACAGAAATTTCTGACATCTGTTGCCACCAAAAGAAAGATGACTCGATGTAGCATAACAGGTTACTCAGAGAAGAGACAAAAGAATAATAATTACTCTGAGAAAAAAGTCGGTAGCTATGGAGACCTACGGAAACAAGAGAGCAGAAGATCTGACGAGTGATAGACAAAGTTAGTTCACATTTTTGAGGTGTTGAAATAAAGTTACTGTTAGCAAAGGACCTCTTTAATTCTTTGGATGGTTATGAATGAAGGGAGATGGAAATAAATGTCAAATGAATCATAATAAAGGTTATTATTATTCAAATACAAGAAATCAAGTTAATAAGTTAACATTAAAGTTTCACCACAAGACTTAAAAATGATTCTGTACTCCTGAAGACCGAAAATTATATGAAAGTATAACAATGGCTTTATAAAAATACGACAAAAATAAAAATTCTGTTTTCTTTTTCCAAGAATTCAGTCATCAAACATGTATGATATTTGTATACTCACCACATGTGTAAGAAGATATCTTTTGTACACAATGATTGGTCACCTTTGATTTAATATTTTTTTAAGTGTTTAGTTATTCATGAATGTTGACATTCTCTTCTTCAAAGTAATCATCTGTGTATAAAACACTTGTGTTAACATTTTTCTTGATATTCAAAATATCAGTGATTCTGTATCATTAAAAAAATTGTCTTTATCCTCATTATGGTTATATTTATTATTATTTTTTATTTCTAATTGGAAAAAATATGTTGCTGAAGAAATCACTAAAATGTTTTGTTTTTATTATTATTATTCCGTGATTCACTAAAAATAGGTGGTGGAGGGTGCATTGCACCTATCCAAGAGTTTAGTAGTTTAGAAGGGATGTATGGCAGGAGGCACCCATGTGCTATTTTGAGGAATGAACCCTGCATTCACCTGGAGTGATCTGGAAAAACCATGGAATATCCAGATCAGGATGGTCGAAGTGATTTATCGAGAACTACTACTGTCAGATTTAAAGTTTACTTGCCCAGTAAATCCTTCTATTCCATTCGCTAATTTGCTCATGGAAAAAAAATGAGTGCAGAAATGAATCAGTTCTGACCCTGATTTCTCTTATTTTCGTGGTCATTCCTAGATGTGAATGTTGCTGGTAGTAATATTTGTTTGATGTCATTCTGAAATAAGTCAGTCATGAATTTTTCAATTGCCTTCTGTTGAGACCAATGCCATCGGTGTTCCAGATCTTCCCAACCTAATTCCTTCAACACTTACACTTTCCCGCCAACTATATACACCTGTTATGAAATGGGTGGCTCTTCTTTGAACCTTCTCCGGTGCCCCTACAGAACAACAATTCTAAGTGAGGACACACTAGTGCCTTGAATGCAATCACTTTAACTTCCGGTGTACACTGTTTTAAATTACAACCTAGGAATTAAGCATACGATTTGCTTTGCCAATTACCTTCTCGATTTGCTCATTCCACAACAAATTATTATAAATAGTTACCCCTAGGTATTTAACACAATATACCGTTCTAAGGACAGCGCCATTAATTGTATATTCAGAGCTAAGTAGTGTCACCTTTTTACTTATATGCTTGACTTGGCACTTTTTAGTGTTTTACTTCAACTGCCAGATTTTACACCACACACTTATTTTCATAATATCGTGTTGTTACAAAGTGCAGTTGTCCTGAATTTTGATTTCAAGATAAATAATAGTATCATCGGCAAATAATCTTGCTGAGATATGCTATAACCACAAAGTTTTCTAAGTAACCTAGTGTCGAAAGCTTTTATTATTTTAAATCTAATAGAATTGATCAACCTGGGATTGCTCACCTATAATACGGCACAAGTCATGAATTAAAAGTTGTGTCTCACAACATCGGCCTTTTCTGAATCCATGTTAATTTTGATTTAAAAGCTCCCCGTCATCCAAACACTGCATGACATTTGAATAGATGATATATTCTAAACTCCTGCAAAATATGGAGGATCATTAACATTCCCATTTTGAAACACTGCACCTACAATGGTGGTCTCCCATTCAGCTGGTAGTTTTCCTAATAATTTAATCAAATATGATGCAATTTCCTTTGGGGTAGAATATTGTAGGGATACCATCTGGTCTGGGAGTCTTACTGGTTTTTACATTCATAAGCAGTTTAGTTATTCCCTTGACATCAAGAACGAGATGTTTCAAAATTTTGTTGGTACGATTGTTAAATACCGGAATGTTTAATACTAATGGTTCCATTGTGTTCCCACCCCCTATACTTCCACTATTCTGTTCATTAGATTACTTCATAATGACTGTTTAAAACTTCAAGGTGACACTGTTTGTTCACCGTTTGGCAGAGAAGACTATACAGTTATAACAACAATAATTGACATGTTTTCTTTTTTGATCTCCTGTGGAATATTCCATTAAAATGATTGGTCCTTTGTTTCAGTATTATAACCATATAAACAGCTTTCATCACACAATATTTATGTGTTGGAACAACTCTGAGTTATTATTGAATACATTTAATTATCATCCACCTCAGTTTCCAGCTATTAGCTGTGTCTACATCTACATCTATGCAATTCACATTTACTGTGGGTGGCAGAGGGTGCTAAGCACTGATTGTAATTCAGTGCATTCCAATCCCGAACAGAAAAAGGGAATACATAAATGTTCCAGTATTGCATCTTATTTCTTCAATCTTATCCCTTCTGTCATTTTGTCCTAAATAGGTTGGCGGAAGAAGTATTTCGTTGCACTCGTAAATTAAAGATTTTTGCATATTCTCCAACAAATGCAAATGAAAAGACGTTGTCTGTCTGCCAAACAATACCAGCCCAACCCATGTATCAGCTCTGCGGCACTTACGTAAGGACTGTAACTAGCAGTCATGTATCGAGTGGCTCTCCTCTGTACTTTCTCTAACATGTCAATCAATCCCTTGTGATACGGATCCCAAATTCCACAACAGTATTCCAAATGCAGACGCACTAATGTTTTGTATGCTATTTCCTTTGTATGAGCATTACAACTTCTCAAAATACGACCTATAAAACGTAGTTTAGAATTAGCTTTGCCCACAACGGAAGTTATGTGCAAGTCCCATTTCATGGTGCTTTGAACTGTTACGCCTAGCTACTTCAGGGAATCTACTGTGTCAACAACTGAATTGTTAACTTTATACTCGTGAGCGAACAGGGTATTTTTATTACTTATTTGCATTGCCTAGCAGTTAAGTGTAAGCTGCCATTTCAGCACCATTCCAAAATAACATTCAGACCCACTGAATTTCTAAGCGATTGTCAGAGCACCTCACTTCCTAATAAATAAGTGCATCATCAGCAAAAAATCACATCCTGCAATTAACAATGTCACCGAGATTGTTTATAAAAATTAAGAAAAGAAGTGGTCCTCTTACACTTCCTTGAGGAACGCCTGAAGTAACATCTAGCTTAGAACAGGCTTCCCCGTCAACAACGACGTACTGTGACCGAGCAGTTAGAAAATCGCGTATCCATTCAGAAATCTGATCAGATATACTGTATGCGCGAATCTTCACCAAAAGCCAGTTGTGTGGTACAGAGTCAAAAGCTTTCTGAAAATCCAAGAAAATAGCATCAACTTGTGATCCTGCATCAATAACCTTCGTTATGTCATGCGAAAATAGAGCCAGTTGCGTTTCACACGATCGGTTCTTCCGAAATCCGTGTTGGTTTGTTGTAGGTATCTTGTTTTCATCTAGAAACTTCATAACGTTAGAGCATATGATATGCTCCAGAATTCTACTGCAAACAGATGTTAGAGGTATACATCGATAATTCCTAGGATCGCACCGATCTCCTTTCTTGAAAATGGGAATCACCTGTTGTATTTTCCACTCAGAAGGTACTTTCCTTTCTTTTAAAGATTTAAGAAATATATTTGACAGAAATGGTTCTATTTCTTCTGCGTATTCTGAAAATACTCTTACTGGTATACCATTGGGACCTGGCATTTTCCCCCACTTCAGGAGCTTAATTGATTTAAGATACCTACACTATCAATTTGTGATCTGCATTTTGTGTAACTTGAAATCAAGTGAGCCATGTCGAAAATGATCACAGAGAAGAGGGGCTGCCTTGAGATGGCGAGTGGCACATTGAACATCCATGCTATATAACAGAATATTAGAAAAGGTTTACACTAAATGCATTATTAGCTGGGTCTGCTGTGCACACAAGCAGCTCCATTTTATTCTCACTTTCCACCAGTTCCCCATCACTTCGTTGGTCCAGTATCCTTTTTTCAACAAACCTTTCTCCACTCCTCTCACCCAACTCCTCCATTCTCATAACATGCCCTTACCATATTAGTCTTGCTTATTTATCACTCCAGGCGAATAACGGCATGGAGGCTTTAAAAGGCCATGGCCTAACTTCTTCCCATTCCTTCCTTAAAAAAAAAATCTCTTAATATGGCTTTCAGTTCCTGAAATTTTTTAAAGTATACCGTATACTTGTACCATGGTTAAATACTTATGACATACTCATAATTTTTACTTATTTTCTGTTTTATTGATTGCCGCAGAATTGAGATGGTTGTATTTTCATTGAGGTGATAATCATCTCCTTTCACATGCAGTTAAATTTATGGCAGAAAGATCTTAAGAATATTCAGTGAAATCTAAATTATTCTGCCTGGAATGTAATGGAATTGCTTCTTAAAAATGAAGACACGAGAATAAATATGATCACTGTATTAAATTTTGTGCATATTTGTTAATTAGGGCTTGCGAAGCGATCTCTTACACTAGGTGACGAATTTTACACTTTTTTGGCACAGTTTTTGATAAAACTACTGACGTCTAGACATAAAGTTGAAGATATTAATTCAAAGCCATTTCTGTCTGTGTCATCAATCATTATTTAAAAAACAAAAACAAAAAAACTAAATTAATTGCAATAATTTTTATTATTTTTACTAGTAATACACTTGTATATAATAGTTATATGTAAAGTGCTGTCATCTGTGGAATTTTTCTGAAAACAATTTTAATCTAAATTAACATTGCCACAAACTGAACTGTTGAGAGAACCTTAAGAAATAATTAAATGATATGTACAAAATAAAACACTCCACGTGGAGGTTTTGAAAACTATTTAACAGGAGAAACATACAGCCTGCATTTCAAAGTGTCAAACGTAATTGCTCTGCAGCCAAGATCTCAGAGCCACTGGTTAAACTATCAACTAATTTCTGTGCCCCAATGAAACCCGTTTTCATTAGCCTCGTACTGGTATGGTAGCTCAATTGTTAAGGTGCTTGCTTTCAAAATATTATTGCTCTCGTCCCAGGTTCAAATCCGAGTGCGGGCAGGAATTTTTAAGAATTTTGTTTTGATCATATGAGTTGCACCAGGATGTTCCGTGGTTATGATTCCTCGTTAAACTGTATGGTCTAGAGGGAAGGAATTCAGCATCCTTTCTTTGACGCAATGGATTAGTGTGACTCTTTCAAAGGGATACAGCCAACCTTCGGGTTGTAAACTAAGTTAAGTTTTGGGTTTTTATTCTCCGTCTAGAGCAGCTAACAAATGAAAAAACTTGTTATGGCCTATGCATTTCGGTTTATTAGACCATCATCAGTGCCGTAGAACAAGTTATGTACAATTTTTTGATGTGCAGCATAGTGTTTATCTAAATGAAGGTATAAATTTTGTTATTAAATATTATTATAGCTTATTTTACTTACAGTTTTTCTATATTACATTAGTGTATGGAATTGTTCAATATCAGTTTCTCCCCCTTGAGGTTTCTCACTCACTGATATGGAACAATTCCATACCCTAATGTAATATAGAAAAACTGTAAGTAAAATAAGCTATAATAATATTTAATAACAAAATTTATACCTTCATTTAGATAAACACTATGCTGCACATCAAAAATTGTACATAACTTGTTCTACGGCACTGATGATGGTCTAATAAACCGAAATGCATATGCCATAACAAAGTTTTTTCATTTGTTTAGCTGCACTAGATGGAGAATGAAACCCAACATTAGTATAGCAGCTAAGGATATTGACCTAAGTATTCCAAAATGTTAAGTTTTATATTAATAAAAATATTCAGTGTTTTTCTGTATTGTTCCACTCTCATCTCGAATGCACGGTATTGCGTGATGATTACTTATGACTTCCATGTCCCGCTATCTAGAAATGTTCTACAATTGGCCATCCAACATGTGACTGCATGCTGCAGTGTGGAAGGGTGTGGTATTCTGTGTTATTGCCATGAAATTGTGTGTCATGGCATTTTGGTGTAGCAATTTGATGATTTGTGCTGAAATATTCGAGGCTTATGAAACAATTTAGATTGAGGTAAATGACAGCGGATTATTTTTATTTGACGATGTTCTTTAACAGGAGCAGTTTTCTGTCGTATATGCGTGCAATATACTTGGTAGTTATTCTGATTTGAGACAAGTCCTCTGACTTTTGTAATGAAAGCACAATGGCTGTAATCTTTATCTGCCACTGCTCGTAGTAATTTTTTGAGTTGATGAACAAAACTGTTGAAGCAACAAATGTGTAAACACAATGCATATTCCTGTCCATCTAACCATGCTACAAGCATTTGCCATCCAGAAAAACAGAAAAATAATAAGCATGCAATTGACTGTACGGTATCTGTTGATTTTTAAAAAAGAAATTGTATACATCATTCGGTAGAGAATTTTGTTTAGCTCACAGTAAATCTTATATCTTTAAATGAACAATTCTGGTGTATATATATTTCCGATCTTGGAAACAGCTATGGCGATTTGGATGAAATTTGATATTTAGATAAAGTTTTGACTTTTAAGATTACCCAAATAGTTGTCTTCCCTACAAAAAAGCGAGGTTTACAAAATACATAACAATTTTTTCACTCAGTATCTCAAAAACGGCACTAGTGCCATCTTGTAGACAATTCAGGTACCAGAAAGCCTACAAATAATTTCTCTCTGATTTCAATAGAATATTTAAACGAACAGTTCTTGTATATTGGCTGACCCATGGAAATATTAGCACTGCAAATTTAATTGTAAACATTTAAAAAGGAAGATAATTAAAAAATTTTCATTGGTTTCGTCAGAGGTGATACTTTACAGAAAACTTTTTTGGAAATAATATTACCAGCACCAGTTATAAAGTAATCATCGTTTACTTTTTGACCGTAAAAATTAGTTGTTGGTTTTCATTAAATACTACCACACGAGGTATGAGCATAGTTTTTATCAGAGTGAATGAATTTAGCACTGATGATGATCTATCATTACCATGACATCACAATCTGATGATGAATTCTTATAGTACTCGACGAAACATATCGAAAATAAAGAATAAATGTTCTTGAATCAGTTATCGGTATAGTTCCTTGTGCTTTTGGCGACGTTTCTTCTGGTCCAGGCCATATTTCAACCTAACAACAACCATTAGGAACAAAATAAAACATTGAAAGTAAATTTCCACTTATAGACATAGTGGTTTTGATGGATATTTTTTCTGGTCCAAGCTGGATCTAATCCTAACCTCTTCACTTGAGATATCAGAAAAATGAATTCTTTATTTTCGATTTGTCTCGACGAGTTTCATACCAATTCATCAAATTTGGCTATGGCGAAATTTATCTTCTGGTCCAGGTCCCATTTCATCCAACCACATCAAATTTTGAGATACAATATCTCGATAACTAAGCGAGATATATACCGTAAAAAAAAAAATTTTTACTTTCAATTTTTCTCGTCGAGTTACATAAGAATCCATTGTCAAGGGTTACCGTAGAATCCCTTGAATTACCACAAATCTTGCACCATTAATTAATCTCTAATAATAGCATTTTTCTTTTAAAGCAATTTATGAGGCGGTCTCGCAAATGGGGCTAGCGATTTGGATGAAATTTTATATGTAGATTACGTTTTGCTTTTCAAGTTTTTAACACAAATTTAAAAAAAAAAAAAAATGCAATTTTTGTATTTGGTTTCTCGAAAACAGCTCTACCCTCATTACGTAGAAGGTTCAGGTACCAGTAAGCCTACTGATGTTAGTTAAGCTTCTCTTTGTTAACTGTGCAACTCAAAACGTCTATGAAGCCTTCAAGCCTTTTACTTTAATCAAACTTTACTCGAAATCTTGGATATTGAAAAAAAAAGTGGAAAGATGCCGAGCGAAGATCGGTCACCCAGGTACTAGGCATTACAATAAGTCACACATTATGTATCTCTGTTTGAAAATGAAAGCTTGTTAAAACTGTAGGAAATTTCTGGACATAAATGAAGTTTAAATTTTTGTTAGTAATTCAATTGGTATGATTATATTCTGGCATCTGGTGTATTTTCCCATCTGTTCATGGTTCATATTACACACGTTCTGTGATTCTTCATTTACGTCTGACACGGGTTTAATATGTATTCCAGAATTAAATTCTTTGATTTTTTTCGGGCAGACGTTCTTACAGCTAATAACAATTTCGCTGCTGTTGTCAATATAAATGGTTCAATAATACAATCCAAACTTTTAACAGGAGTAAATAAAGCATTTAGGGTACTCAGTTAACATTCATTTGCTCAATTTCAAAAGGAAATTTGTTAGTTTAAATCTCTGTTTATACATGAAATGAGTAGGATTGAATGCAGCCTTTTGAGCAAACTGATTTGTTAGTATTAAGAGCTATCCCTTCAAGACAAGATGAACCATTTCATGGATTAGTTATGTATTATGTTTTTTATATCAAACAGTTACTGCCTGTTAATGACAGACCACTTTAAAGTAGTAAAGAAGTAAAATTATTATTTGCATCAATTATTAAAAATATCATTTCTTATCTGTACCATTCTAACAAAATTAATGCCAACAAATAATTCAAGATTACAATGGAAGACTGAAAAATTAATGACATGTAATCTACAAACTTTTCCATTATGAGATGTAACCTTTTCAACTATGCCATTATACCAATTGCAACAAATAAAAATGAAAAATAATTGAATCATTAAAAATTAAAACAACTGCATAAATCTGTTGCTTATATTCCAGCTGTTCAAAATTTTTCTGCAACAAAATCAGCAAGCGCTGAATTATTAAGTGGAGGAACCATTTATTGTTTGTTCTTTTGGATCTAAAGTTATGTATGTTGTAATATGTAGATGGAAAAAGGATTAGTGAATGGAGCTTGTGGTTATGTTGAACATATTATTTATGAAGAAATTCTAAGTTCGCCTGATCAAATACAACAAATGATAATGGTTTGTTTTGAAAATTATTTTCATTCCACTTACGAAAATAATGGTTGTGATCTGATTCTAATGACAACTTAATTTTGTAAAAGAGGGAATATCACTTGTTGATGAAAACAATTTCCATTACAATTAACTTTCGCAATGAAAATTCATAAATCTCAAGGTTTAATATTGGATAATGTTGTTATAGATATTGGAGAAAAAGAAACTTCAATTGGTTTAACATGTGTTATCGAGGGTAAAAATGTTAGAAAGCTTAACATTAAACAGAAGATTTTCTTATGACAGAATTAGTAATATTACAAATTCGAGTATGCTAAAGTGATAGAAAACTGGAATGAGAAATTTTGTACATGGTTAAAAACAAAATAAATAAATTGAATTGTTTCTTTTTTTAAGCATTTATAGATTTTGTCTGATCTTATTATAAATATATCTAATTATTTTTTCTCAATTTACTAAAAATACTATTTTTGTTAATACTTATTGAAATTTAAATATTAACCTTCTAATGATTACTATTACTTTCTTTATTTTATTTATTATTTCCAATAACAAAAATACTTGCAAGCCACCAAAAAGCCGTGCTTTTAGCTAATAAATACAAAAATGCAAATGCAACAATTTCAACAAGAGTGGAGTGAAAGAAATGCCATGAAATGAGGTAATATCTTTACATTTAATAAGACTGTAACCAGATATATTTAAAGAAATAAGTTTGAGGCATTGTTAATGAAAAGGAATCAACTGTTTTTAAAATTTGTTTATATATTTCTGTTTCTCTATTTGGATTAACGAGATTCATTTGTCTGATAGTGAATAATGTACAACCATTGGTCCTGGGGGCAAAATAGCACATGTTTAATTTTGATGTAAAGTTGGCAAGCTGAGAAATTTTGGCTGAAATAGTAAACAGTTAAAAAAAAAAACTGGGATTCACACAAAAACTTTGGATTTGATGAGGTTTTGAATAATTTACAGCCTCTGGCCCTGGACATAAAATAAGGTATGTTTAACTTTTATGTGAATTTGGAAAGATAAGACATTTAGGATAACCCCTCCCCCCTACATATCTTTCTAATTCCAACTGGCCACATGGATTATGGACACTCCCTTATCACTTGGACAAGTTTTGCACTAGGTTGTGACCTGGTATTCTGTACATGCTATACGTGGCAGAAGTGTGCATTTCCCTTCCCTATGACAATCACTTTGCAGCAAGACCTTCATCTTCATATCTTTTACTTATCCTCTGCTTATGAAAGTCTGCTGCACATCAGCAGTTCTTGCATCTCATCTTTCCCTGACTCTGAGAGGAGATATAACTATATTTCCTCCGCATTGGATAAGTTCATTGTAAAATGTCTGAAAGAAATTTTACTGTGTTCCAGGAAAAGGAGAGTGCAGAAGAATGTTTGAAAGCTGGTACAGAACTGACTTTGCATGATCAAACTTTGGATGTGTTTAGAGCCCTTAACAGGGAAGAACTCCAACAAAAAACTCAGGACAGAAAAAATAATAAAATAAAAGATAGTCGAAACTTATACCTTGTTAAAGAAGGAGGTAATAATATTTTACTACATTACTAAATATTAGAAAATACAATTTTCTAAAATTTAATTGTTTAAAATGCATTTGTAAATTTAGATCATAGATAAAGGCTACATGTCTCAGTAGATGTAGTGATTACTTGAAGAGCAGTATTTTGAGTCAAAATGTGTACACATAAAAAGCTTGAAATTTTCGGGCTCCTAATATTTCTTCAACGATAGAGTGAGGTAGCTGCCTCGTGGAGACTAGCAGCTAACTGGGTCGCAGACCCATAGTTGGCAGCTTGTGGTCGGGGAAAAATCAACATGGTGGGAATTATTGGTGTGGGAGTTTGAGGGAGTGAACCCGAGAATTGTAAAATGTGATACAAATCGAAGGAACCAGTCATGGACATATGGAAGAAGTTGGCAGAAAATGTTATTATTATCCAGTAAAATATTCATATTAATGCAAAACAAAGAAACCTCCCATGTAATATACCAGGTAACCTGTAACCACTGCCTTGCTTCCTATATTGGTTTGATCACCAATCCATTAGCCATAAGAATGAATGGCCACTGACAGGCAGTATTCATCTGAAATTCAAAACATCCAGTACCTGTCCATGCCATCTCTCATAATACCAACAATTTTAATTCTTGTTTCGCAGTCCGTGCTATCAGAGTTCTCCCAACAGCAACAGCTTCTCTGAACTCAGGAGGTGTGAGCTCTCCTACCAATACAAACTGGACACAAGGCAACCTCCTGGTCGCAATTTAAGATAATATCCGGTCATGACTTTTCCTTCCCTCTTTACTCCCCTTGCGTCCATCCCCACTGTCTAAATTGAACCATCACTAACCAGAGGTAATATTTAATTGCATAGATTCTTTGGTTTAATTTTCTTTTTTAATTTTACTTTATTTACTTATTTATTTATTTTTGTTTACTCAGATTTATGTTAAGATTTTACTATATTATCCTGCTCTTTTAGCAATATTTTGTGATTCTGAGGGATTAGCTCCAAATCACTATCCCTTCTCCCTGTCTTCTGTTTGAATTTACCCCTACCACATTCCTGATTAACAGTAATTCCTCTTAAAACCCAAATATTACTATGTCATTTGTCTCTGTGTCCTTTTTTACATATTCAGGCCACACAATCATAATCCAAGGTAAGTGGTAGTTCATTTCGCTATTCTGATTTTTAATTCCTTTTCGCTACTTACCATCTATTATTTTCTGGTTAATATACAAGATGCGTTCAAGAAGTTCTGCACCAAAATTTATTTCTATGACACCAACGAGGCATTCTATTATGAACCTCCCGCCTTTGTTATGGAAAGTTGCAAGGTTCCCCACGCGGCAGGAGCATGGTAGGCATTGTTGAAGTTGGCAGCTGTTAGAGATACACGTTACAAGCAGCGTGCTGTGATCAGTTTTCTCATTGGCAAGGGAGAAAGTGTCAGGAAAATTCATCAGCGGTAGTGGAATGTGTATAGAACTGTCTCTGTTGATTGAAGCACTGTTAGCCGACAGTTGCAACGAGTAGTCTGTAGGTGCACAGGCTGACTTTGCTGACTTGCCGCAAAGCGGCTCCCAATCACATTTGTGACTCTAGTACTGGTGCAGTGCACTGACAAACTGATTCAGCAGAATCGACGCATTACTGTTCAATAGTTAAGTGAAAAATTGTCCGCCAGTGTCAGTAGTGGATACCATATCTTCCATGAACACGGAATATTCCAAGTTGTGTGCAAAATATATCCCCAAAGAGCTCACATTTGACCTAAAAGAAGAAAGGAAAAACATTTTGTCTGAACTGTTGCAATACTGTATCATCATCACCAACAAAACATGGGTTCATCAATTAGAGCCTGAAATGAAGTGACAGTCAATGGAATGGCACCATACCTAGTCACCACAAAAGCAATAGGTCAAATCAGTTCTGTCAGCAGGAAATACCATAACCACTATGTCTGGTAATATGCAAGGTGTCATTTTGTTAAATGTGACGGATCAAGGATCCGCCATTAACTCAGACACCTATGTTGCTACACTTCAAAGATTAAAGGAGTGCTTCAAACGTGTATGGCCTAAAAAGAATCTGTGTGACATGCTGTTTCATCATGACAACACAAGTCTGCGAACTCGTTAAGTGATTGCAAAACTGAGCTTCACCGTCTTGTCGCACCCACCCTATAGCCCTGACTTGGCACCATCAGACTTTCGCACATTTGGCCCTTTGAAAAATGCTCTCCATGAGATAGACTTTGAATCTCAGGACAATATTCTTCATGCTGTGAAGAAGTGGTTTTGTAACCAGAAACTGGCATGGTACTGACAGGGTTTACACACTCTTCTGGAATGCTGGTGTAAAATTCAAGGAATAGTCATCAAGAATATTCAGTATATCTGAACAATGTAGCAATGCGTTCTCTGAGTTGCAGAGTATAACCCATGCTTTCAGAGAGATAAATTTTTGTGCAATACTTTTTGAATGCCCTTAATACATATAAACAAAAATGTTACAACTACTTACTGAACAGCTCTGAGGAGCAGTGGTTCTGTGGGAAGATGGAGGGGTGGGAAATGGGTGGAGTGGAAGAAGAATTCCAATAACATCTCCCAAGCTTTTATATGATGTTATTGTCCACCAGATTTAGTTCATAAACAACTTTCATGTGCTACATCACAACCTACTCAACCTATCAACCAACCTAAACCATCAAGAACCAACCACAGTCCAGTTCTGGTCACCCAATATTTTCCAGGCCTGAAATCAATTAATTCTTTGATGAGGCTATGATTTCCTTCGAAACTTGCTCTGAAATTAGAACCTCCTCCAAAAAATCCTGCCTCACCCACCTAGAAGCTGCTTCAGTAGGCCTGCGATCCTCAGCCAACTCCTAGTCCATAAACATGGTACTACATCCCCAAGGCTCCTTTCAATGTAACAGATCTCGCTGCAAAGTGTGCAACATGCACCAAGCCTCACTACCTTCACCAATCCAGTAACCAAAGAAAGCTTCACCATCATAGGATTTGTCACGTGTGTATCCTCAACTTGCCAACAACATACATAGGTCTGACCGTGAATCCACTGGCCGTCAAAATGAATGGAAAAAGAGAAACTATATCTACCCGAAACCCTCACCATCCAATATCTCATTAGGCCACCACATATGATATAAACAATTTCAATTTTTGCTTCACAGACCAGGCCTTCAGATCAAAACAGCATCTCTGCACTCAGAAGATAGGAACTTCTGTAACAGTATAAACTGGGTACAAGACCACTGCTGGATCTTAATTAAAATAACACCCAGTAATTTTCCTTCCACTCCATCCATTCCCCAACACCTCCATCGTCCAGCAGAACCACCACTCACCAGAGCTGTTCATTAAATAATTGTAACATCTTTGTTTTTATTGTTTTGTGTATATAAATAAGTACAATGAAAAGGAAACTGCTTAAGGCAATAAACTAAGGAAGCATAATGAAATAAGACCCAACACTTACCACAGATGACAATGGCTCTGCATGACAAAAACAAAAAGACAAACAGATTCACCAGATGGCAGTCGGCGTTTGCACATCTGGCTCTGGAAAGAATAAGGCTAGCTGCTGAAATATTTGTCTCTCTTCTGTTTGTCTTTTTGTGTTTGTCATTCCCAACCACTGTCATCTGTGCTAAGTGTTGGGTCTTATTTCCCTATCCTTCCTTGTACATATATATATATATATGAAATGAAAGGCGCTAAGTAGCAAAAAGGAATAACAAATTAGAATAGGGGAATGAGCCATTATTTACATTTAGAACATGGATGTGGTGCATGAACACACAGAAAAGACAAAAACACACAAGATAAAGTAATTTCCAGGTCTGGCCCTTTATCAACAGGAGAACATTATTGGGACGAGGGGGAGGGGGTGTTGTGGGAGACTGTCTGACAGAAAGTCTCCCACAACACCTATCCCCCATGATGGTCCATTTACACAGACAATCAGTGTCATGAAACTGGCAAAACCAACGTAAATTGCTCTGGTGACTAAGTTCAGCTTTTCCATATTTTTGTACGAATACATACTGCACATTCGTAACAGCAGAACACTTTGCATATTCTAACACAAATCTTCTCATGCTTTTCTGCCATCTTGTCCACTGCTGCCAGGGGGGTTTTTAAACATGGTGAGTTTATGTATCTTTCTCACTTGTCTTTGTAGGTCATATATTTTTCAATACACTGTAGTTTGAAACCCGATGAAATCCTGTATATTGAGGGAGAGGCTGGATCGAAGGAATAGCACGTGAGAACGAAGTTTGGTTAGGTGGAAGGAATGGAAATGTTCAAGGAAGAGATAGGAATCTCTTGGTTGCATATTAGCAAATGGGTTGAAAAATAATACTCAATTAAATGGAAAAATAGAATTGAATAATGTGGAGAAAGTAAATCAGAAATGATATAACAACAAGATCATGGGAAGTTTTAGAGTGCTGAAAAAAAACAAGATAATTACAACAGAGTGGTACACCAATGTGTGTCTGCCCCTGGTCTTATGCCAGTAAAATATTTATGGCTGAAAATTCAGTTACCCTCAGTATCTGTGGCATACTGTGTATCTACACAACTCTACCATCATTCATTTGTCTTTATAATAGAACACTTTTACTGAGATATAATTAATTATCGGTTATAACTCTGAAATAATTAATAAATCAAGAGACATGTGTCCTCAATAATCTTTTCTTTTTAACACATTACTGTGCCATATGAAAATGGGAGAAAGCCTTGTGAACGTTTAGTGAGTGTGCACCTCCCAACCTTACCACATGCCTTACTTCTCTCCTAAGTGATTTAACAGTCGTCTGAAATATTGTGAATATTTGTCCTATTTCCTTTTTCTCGTCACAGTCTCCAAGTTTTTCAAGTGATGGATTTTCTATTTATTATCCTTGTCTGATTTCAAATACGAATGTACGGAGGCAAGAGACACAAGAAACAGAAATTCCTAATGGAAAAATTTGTAAATATTAGTGTTAACAGGTCTGTTCCTGACATTGAGCCTATTTTACAGTGGTAATGGCAGGCACTCCTGCTGCAGCCGGTGTCTCTGTAGCTGACATGACTCGTAGGCTACAGCTTGAGAAGCTAAAGACACAGATGCTGCGGAACCTGAATATGTTTGTATCCTCCACACGCCTCATTGTCCATAACATTCCACCTTCTTGGGATGATGTACAGCTGCGCAAGTTGTTCCAGAAATATGCAGGACATGGAGCAGTTATCACAGAAGTGAGTATAAATCTCAAGTTCTTATTGCATGTTTTATAATTAAAACTAAAAATATGTGGAAAATGCACTTTGATTTTATGTTAATTTTATTTGTGTTCATGTGCCATATTATCAGTTCAAACTAAACAATAAAATATCTCCAGCATAATGTTTTTCCTTATGAAGTCTAACTTTCTAAAATAAATTAATTTGTCTGTAAATTTTGAAATGGAAACTTTAAATTATTAAAGCAGGTTTGATTGGAAACATAAAGTCCTGATCATTATCATATTTAAATAAGAGCTGAGAATTAAGCCATTTGCTCATGACAGATAATTACAGGGCAGCATAGATTCTAAAAATTACAGGAACACTCAGAACAGTAGAGTCAGAGAGTAACTCCTTCCTAATGCGTGGTATGTTCTCCAAATGGTAGAGGGCTTTCTCCTGAAAAGTCTTTTGCTGTGAATGCCTCATGTTCTGCTGGCAGAGGTTTTATACCTCAGCATTTGTGATTGCCTTTGTTTTTTTTTTTTTTTTTTTTTTTTTGTCATCTGTGACTGTAGTTCCTTTTCTGTGCTTACTCTTTTTTTCGGTAAGTTCAAATGCATTTAGAAGGAGAAATGTGAACCAGCCTGGTTGTAGACTACTGAAATACTAGTGTCGAGCCCGCCCCATTGATAGAGTTTCAAAATGAGGAAAGGAGAAGTAATAGAAATTAATGAAACCTGAACCCAGCTTGACATAATTAGTATATACATAATAACAATGAGCAGGAAAATGCTTTAAGGCGACCATGCGGGGCGGTGTAACGGTTAGCGTTCTCGTCTCGCATTCGGGAGGACGGCGGTTCGAATCACCGTCCGGGCATCCAGATTTGGGTTTTCCATGGTTTCCCAAATCACTCCAAGCAAATGCCGGGATGCTTCCTTCAAAAGGCCATGGCCGAATTCCTTCCCATTCCTTGCCCCCCATCCTTGCCCCCCATCCTTTCCCGTCTCTAAAGACCTTGCTGTTAAGAGACGTAAAACTAAGGAAGAAAAGGGAAATACAATCCAACACTCACCACAGATGAAGACGGCTGGGAATGATGAACATGAAATAGATGAACGCAAGAAATGCAATATTTTGGCATTTAGCCTTATTCTTACTAAAAGTGAGACACCAGGCGGAGACAGACGTGCACACGATGACTACTGGTCCTCACAGTGTGGCAATCCCTCACCTCCCATAATGTTCTCCTGTTGACAAAGGGCTCGTCCCAAAAATTTCTGTATCATTTGTATTTTTGTCCTTTCTGTGTGCACGCGCCCCACATCCTTCATCTAAAGGTAAGTGGTGGCTCATTTCCCAATCCTAATTCCTAATATATATAAGTAAGGATACTTCCTTAGTTTTATTGCCTTAAAGCATTTTCATGCTCATTACAGACAGCCTTCAGCGTGTACATGTCATGCCCTGGTGTCTCACTCCTGGCAAGAATAAGGCTAAATGCCAAAATATTGCATTTCTTGTGTTTATTTCTTTTATGTTCATCATTCCCAGCTGAAATATTGAGCATTTCTTGTGTTTATTCTTTTTTATGTACATCATTCCCAGCCGCCTTCATCTTTTATAAATCTTTATATATGTATTAACACCTCTCATCTGATGTGTATTGTGTATGTTACTCTCCATTTAACCAATAGATAGTATGCACTGAGAAACACCATTGTTCTGTCTTTTGATTCTTCATTTAACTATGAGATTAATGGTTTATTTTTCTGTACTCATTCGATATTAATATCCAAAACTATTTTTGGTGTATATATTGTTATCAGATGTTCAGTCTCATTCAGATCATGGTATTCAGCATAGATCTTAAGAAGTGCGTATTTTTCTTATAGATTGTATTCTAAATTGGCCTTAAAGTATTGTGTACATTATTTTATGTTGTAATGATGAATAAATTCACAAAATAGTGTAAAAAATTATATTTGTAAAGATTATCACTAAAAGTTTGTGAAATATCTTGTTTCATTTTTTACTGGTAGTATTTCCACATGTAAGTGAAGCCAAAAAATTTGCAGATCACCCTCACTTTTGTTTCAGGCTCGAATCATGAGGGATTTGAGAAATGTTGATGCCAATGGTGTTGGAAAATCTAAAGAATATGGTTTTGTAAGTTTTTCAACTCATGAAACAGCTCTAGAGGCATTACGGCATATCAATAACAATCCCACAATTTTTACTCCAGCAAAGGTATGAAATGGTACTTTCATATAACTAGATTAGAAATTGTTTCTGCATGGATACAGTGTACTTTATTTTGTTTATTATAATGTGTTCCTTGCACATTAACTCAGATTTGAACTTGGAATCTTGATTTTAAACAGAAATCATGTGGTAAAGACATGGGAAACAAGTCAAAAAATGTGCATTCAGAGCACTGGGATCACACATTCCTACCATGAGCATTGACAGTGGTTTATCAAATGTTGTGAGATTAAGTAATAGAACCTCGTAATCTGCTGTAAAATGGAAAAAACAAACAAAGAAAACAGAAAGATCAGAAACAAAGATAAAGGATCACAAATATAGTTAGACAAAGACACAAAACACAAGAGAGCTGGAAAGACTGTATGGTAACAATGAAATAATAGGTACTACATAGTGAAAAGGAATTACAAAATAGGATAGATGAATGAACTACCACTTACCTTAGGTGATGGTTGTGTGGAGCGAACACATAAAACAGAACATAAATGACATAGAAATGTTTTGGTCTTACCCCATTGTCAACTACAGAACAATGTGGAGGGTTGGTGTTGTAGGAGACTGTCTCACAGTGACTATTAGCCAGGAATGTGGTGAGGGTAAATTAAACAGGGGACAGGGAGAGTGGTACTGATTTAAAGCTAATAGCTGAATATTGCAAACTATAAAAACTAATCACTGGTGTGTGAAAAGACCAGAATAATATAATAAAATCTTAACAGCCTCCTTAACACATCTTTCTCACCACTCTGGCCCACCTGATACTAAACAACTTTTTTTTCCTATGAAGGCAGATTTGTGGCATTGATTAAAGGTAAACTTCGCCTGAAGCAGGCACACTGAATTCCAATATCATATCCCAAGCTCTGATATCCCACAACTACCTACCAAATTTAGTTCAAAAATATTTCTGTGCCACATCACAATCTGCTCAGCCTATCAACCATCCCAAACCCTAAAAAATTAACCACAGTTCAGTCCAGACCTGATCAGTCAGTACTTTCCAGGTCTGGAATCAATCAACTGAATTCTTCAGTAAGGTTATGATTTCCTTCAAGCCTGCCCAGAAATGAGATCCACCCCCACCCTCCAAAATCCTCCCTGAGCTTTCCAGCATATTCTCCTGTAGACTTCCTAAAGTTAGTCCACAAACATGGTCTTCCTCATTCTACTAGACAACCTCAAAGCTTTTTTCATGCAACAGATTCTGCCTTTTTTTTATTTTACTGCTTAACGTCTCTTAACAGTGAGGTCTTTAGAGACGGGGGGGGGGGGGGAGGGCAAGGAATGGGAAGGAATTCGGCCATGGCCTTTTAGAGGAAGCATCCTGGAATTTGCCTGGAGTGATTTGGGAAACCATGGAAAACCCAAATCTGGAGGCCCGGACGGGGATTCGAACCGGCGTTCTCCCGAATGCGAGGCCAGAATGCTAACCATTACACCACCATGCTCAGTCAGATTCTGCTGCAAACACACCATGCCTCCACCCACCACCTTCACAAACCTATTTACCAGGAAAAACTTTCCCTTCATATGACATGTCACAAGTAAAACCTCCCACATATTATACCAGCTAATCTGCAATCATTGTCTGGCCCCCTATGCAGGTCTGACCACAAATCCACTGGTCAATAAGATGAATGGTCAGTATCTACAACCCATAGTCAGCTGGCTTCCGTCCCACATCATTTCCTCCTCTGTCTTTCTCCCTGCCTTCATTTTGGTAACGATTGATTTGACATCTCTGTACACTAAACTCCTCCACTGTCACGAAACATTTACTAGACCAGCAGGCAAACAGTATTCACCCGAAATCCTTACCACCTAGTATCTTTTCATGCAATCATACAATACCAATAGTTTTAATTCTTGCTTACCAAGCATGGTGGATGAGCGGCACACTCTACCCTAGAATTCAAGAGGACGCGGGTTCGAATCCCCACCAACCCATCCAGATTTGGGTTTTCCATTGCTTCCCTAAATCATTCCAGGTGAATGGTTGTATGGTTCCTTCAAAAGGCCATGGCCAAATTTCTTCCCATTCCTCACACCCAGTCCCTTCCCACTTTTAATGACCTCGACACCAATGCAGCGTAAAACCAGATTTTTTTTCCTGCTTCATATCTGTACTCTCAGAGTCCTGCCAAACAGATGCAGCTTCTCTGAAATCATACGGTGGAAACTGGCTTACCAGGAAATGTCAGGTTCATGCAGCCCTTGGGTCTCAACTAAGATAGCACCCAGCATTCTTCATTCCCCCCCCCCCCCCTATCCTCGCCATCACCTTCTCTTCCAAATATAAACCATCATTCACTAGAGATGTTATTTAAATTAATGTGTAATACCTTTAAATTTCTTTTCATTAAATTCAAGAGTTTTTTCAGTTTATCTTGTTGATTGCATGCAGAAGCTTTTAGTGCAATGTTACATTGCTCAGGTTTATGCTTTTTAGTCAACACTACACAACCAAGCGTGGTGGTGTAACAGTTAGTGTTCTGGCCTCGTATTCGGGAGGACGGCGGTTCAAATCCCCGTCCGGGCATCCAGATTTGAGTTTTCCATGGTTTCCCAAATCACTCCAGGCAAATGCCGTGATGTTTCCTTCAAAAGGTCATAGCCGAATTCCCTCCCATTCCTTGCCCCCCATCCTTTCCCGTCTCTAAAGACCTCACTGTTAAGAGACGTTAAGCAGCTGGAAAAAAAAAAAACCCCTACACACCCAACCTGTTTTTAAGTGTTCGTCTCGCCCTCCTGCCTTCATCTGTGGTAAGTGATGGGTATCTGTTTTTTCCCCTATCCTATCTTATTTTCAGTGCCTTAAGGCAGTATCTTTGTTTCTATTATCCAAATGATCAATGTGTATATCATTGTTTCTTTGCTGTTTCAGCCTTCAATTTCTGTAAGCAGGCATTAACCACCACTTAACAAACTTGAGGGCAGGGCACATTGAGCATTGTAATTTTTGGCAGGTTTATGTCCCTTCATCAACAGTAGCAGCAGGGTTTATAGCGCCTTTGTTTTTCTTATATATATATATATATATATATAAGGAGCTGAAAGTGGATATATTAAACAATAGGATAGGATAAAAATCACTGCTTACCATAGAAGAGGATTCCTGTGGCGTTGGTACACAAAAAAAAAACACACATAGAATGAAATATTTCGAGCCCCTGGCTCTTCATCAGTAGGAGTGAGAAGGCTGCATGCTGGAGAGCCAGGGGCTCGAAATATTTCATTCTATGTGTGTTTGTGTTTTTTTTTTCATGTACCAACGCCACAGGGATCCTCTTCTATGGTAAGTGGTGGTTTTTGTCCTATCCTGTTGTTTAATATGTATATTTAAATATATATAGTAACCAGGAAATAATAGGAGCTAAGTAGTGAATGGATTCACAAAAAAAGGATATTGAAATGAACCACCTCTTACCTTAGATGATGGTTTCGTGGCGTAAATGCACAAAAAAGCACAAGAACAGAAAAAAATGAATATTTCAGGACTTGGCCCTTAGGTTTGACTACCAATCCACTAGCCATAAGAATGACTGGCCACTAACAGACAGTTTTCACTCAGAATCCAAGAGATTCAGTAGCTATCTATGCCATCTCCACGACAACAATAATTTTAATTCTTGTTTCACGGTCTGTGCTATCACAGTCCTCCCAAACAACAGCAGCTCCTCTGAACTCAGAAGGTGGGAGCTTGCCTACCAATACAAAACTAGGCACAAGGTAACCTCCTGATCTCAGTTTGAGATAATACCCAGTCAGTACTTTTCCTTCCCTCTGCCCTCTCCTTGGCTCCTTACCCACTGTCATTATTGAACAACCACATACTAGAGATGATGCTTATCTGCATAGATGCTTTTATTTTTTTATTATTATATTTTTCGATTCTATTATTACTTATTTACTTTTACTTTCTCAAATTTATGTTATAAACATTTTAATGTATTATTCTGCACTTTTTGCAACATTTTGCATTGTACTAGCTCCAATTCACTGTCCCCCTCTCCCTGTTCTCTGTTTGAATTTACCCCCACAATGTTCCTGACCAAGTCATTCTGTGAGACTGTCTCCTACACCAGCGGTTACCAATTTTTTTTTGGCCACAGAACCCTTACTAATCATAATTTTTTTGGCAGATCCCCATTTTATAAGCGTAAGCTAAAAAACCAGTCTCGCATCGGTAAGTCACCATAAATGGAAGCAGAACCGTGATAGCCTTCTCACGGCGTGGTTATGACTCTTTACAACAGTAAATTTATTTAATTCTCGGACAGAACACAGAACTCTTGTGACTCTTTCACGGAACCCTGGGGTTCTGCGGACCACCATTTGAAAACCTCTGACCTACACCACCCTCCCTCCAAATGTTCTCCTGTTGACAAAGGGCCAAGTCCCGAAATATTCATTGTTTTTCCTGTTCTTGTGCTTTTTTTATGTGTTCATCTAAGGTAAATGGTGGTTCATTTTGCTATATATATTCAGTAGCTAGTTTGATTAACTTAATTTTGATTGCATTCTTAGCTGTAACTTCTGAGTCGTTAATAAATAAAGAGACTGCATCATTTTCTCTTTCAGAGACCCATAGTTTCCTTCTCCATTGAAAGCAGAGCAGTTCTGAAAGCCAAACAGCAGAGACTGGAAAGAAGTCGTGCAAAGAATCGACACAGAACCGAGAAAACAGTTTTAGGCGATGGCAGTGAACATATAAGTAATAATACTGGAAGCAAACATAAACGGAAAGCAAGGAAACGAAAACCAATGGCAAATAATAATGGTGCTAAGATGGTTAGGTCTGAAGATAGCACAGTGGAGGCTCCTGACTATGCCGGTGTCACATCAAGACCAGGCAAAATCAAACTTGCCACAAAGTTTGCATTGAATAAACAGGCAAATCTCCATGCAAAGATTGTTAAACAGAACAAAAGAAAAGAAAAATTGAAACAGAAACGTAAAATGAAACATCCCTTGAATGAACCAATTAAGCAACCAAAGGTATGAAAACCTTTATTTTAATCATTAGAACATTTCTCTTAACCTTCAGATGTTTTAAAATGTTGTATTGTTAATATTATTTGATCATGAAGTTTAGAGCATGTAACCAAGGAAGTTTGCTTTCAAAAAGTGAAAAATAATCTACAACACAAAAAATTTGCTTTGAATATGAAAGGTGAATCAGACAATCAACATTAAAGAAGCTGATAATTACATTCTTAAATGCTTATATATAAAAGTGGGTGTTGGTATATCCAAGATTAATAGATGTTTACACTGTTTGACCAAATCACCTTGAAAGTTGGCACATATATGTATTTTTTAATAGAGAAGGTTTCTGGCCAAAATATACCAAAACCACCCCCTTTACAATCCTTAATTTTTATACAAATCCACATTTTTTTTTTTATCCAATTTCGATGGAACCTTGCGCATGTATACTTTTAAAAAAAGAGAAAAATCCTGATAATTTTTTTAAAAAAAAAAAAAAAAAAACCTTTTCACCCCCTTAATTTTTGTCAATGATCTTTATACAAGTATAGAGTTTCCATCCGGTTTTGAAGTAACTTTGCATACGCATACTTTAAAACAAACAGAAAAATGCAGGGTTGCAACTATCTCCCCCTTTACCCCACTCCTTTTAATTTCCAACATTCTTTATACATATCCACAGTTCTTATCAAATTTCATTGGAACACTACACATGTATCCTTTAAAGCAAAGATAAACATTTTGTCTACATTCTGTTTACAAAACCCAACCCCTCACACCCTTTATCACATTTAATTCTTGCAAATGTTCTTCATACAAACACAGTTTTTACCTGATTTCAATGGAACTTTGCACATGTATACTTAACCCTTTAACTGCTACGATTTGCTCGGCCGACCCCTCGCTGAGTGCTGCTTTGTTTAGGCCTAAGCTGTTTACCTGCCCTGGAATGCCGCGTTCGACCGGACCGCTGTGTACTGAATATGTCTGGAGCGTTGTGTGTGACGTTCTTCTGCTGTCGCTCTGTGATTTGAAACCCCAGATACAAAATAAATGCTGTTAATATAACATCTAAAGTTTTTCAATTTAAAGCTCGTCTAAAAGTGAATGTCTGCATAAGCAAACATGCCGGTACGTCATATACTAAATAGATATTACAGCAACTGAAATGTTTTTAGTTTGTGAGCGTAGTAATTTATCTGGAGAGAACCTTTCCGAATACCTTTCACAAATTCTGCACATATTTTTCAGCCTTCTTTTTGACCCGGGCTGCGGACCGCCACTGGCGAAGTTAAATGTATATATATATATATATATATTGTATTTCGTTTAGTTTTAGAGGCGTATAACTGTAATATAATTATTACTCTGCAGTTACCCATGGTTAGTAATTCTTTTTGTGTGATAAGCCTTGAAAAATGGTACAAAACACAGTGATACATTACATGTTCTGCATTGGTTTCTCGACGCACTTTCTGTTTCGAACATACAGCACACTTACGCATTGGCGTGCTCTTCTTTGAATGTGCAATATGAATGAAATTTGGAAAATGTCTCCCAGTAAATCCTTGACGATATTCTTTATCAGAGCGTCTTCCATTGCTAGGTTAGTTCTGTTCTGTGGTATATGCTTCAACAACTTCTCTAACGGGGCGTCCAAAAATTACGTAAGGTGAAATGGGGGGGGGGGGGGGGTGCGGCAAAATATTACCAAGGGGGAGAGAGGGTCAACGAAAATCTCACGTGAATTTTTTTGGCCTGTAGAGCTAAACAAAAAAGTCTACAAATGACGTGAAAGTCGATGTATTATCTCGAAAAGTGCAGCTTTCGAAGGTTGAGACCAAAAAAAAAGGTCACAAAAAGTTGTGAGGGTGATTTCTTGGGAGGGGGGGGTGGGGTCTCACGGACCTGATCTTACAAGATGGAGGGGGGGGGGGGCGGAAATCCTGAAAAACACCTCAAGTAATTTAAATTTATGGATGCCCCCTTACCTGAGACAGATGAAACTCTGCAACTGCCATTTTTCGTCCGGTTACTACTCAGTGAAGAGCCTGACCATCTAAAATGCAGTGTTCGAGAATGTGGAAAAAGAAGTTTTTTAACCACTTCATAGTGAAAATATAGTGTGAATTGATTCTTGCGTATCTGTTGGTCTCATCAGCAATAGATATCATATGATATTCTTTTAGAAATATCAGCAAAAATGACAAACTGCTTAAATGTTAACCTAATCCACACTTGTGTCCTGTAGCTTAATCGTCAACCACATGTGGTCAAACGCGTCACTAAAGCATTCTCTTTTTCCACACATTTCGCCCTCACCATCTGTAGCTTCAAATTCTGAAGAGTATTCACATCTAGTGGAGACAAATGGTCATTTTCCACTAGCTGATGTACACGGCTTAGGAATATTACATCAAGATCCTATCAAAGGGTCATCACTGTCATCCATATCAAAGAGATCATATTCACTGTCGCTTCTAGTAAGAATCTCCATGATTTCTTCCGCTGTACAAACACAACGGCGTGCCATTTTCTCAGCGAAAACTAAAAGGAAAAGAGCAACACAAATTAAATCGCAGCTGCCAACGCTCAAGGGCCGAATGAAAAAAACAACTAACCACCCAGGCTGGAAATATGGCTACATGACCATGCCGCTAAGAGGCTAGCATGTTAACGCGTGCAGAGCACACAGGGACCCGAGCGGCCCGACATGTATGCACGTCCAGAGCACAGACAGGGTGGCAAGGCGGCGCGTGTATACACGTCTGGAGCACAGACAGAGCGGCAAGGCAGCTAGTGTATACACGTCTGAAGCACCTGGGCGTAGTAGTAGCCACGCGCGTTAACACGTCTAGAGCAGTCAAAGGGTTAAATCAAACAGAAAATTACTGTGCACATTAGTTTTACAAAAACCATACTACTACCCCCTTTACACCCCCTAATTTTTGGAAATGTTCTTTATATATAACCACAGTATTATCTGATATCAATGGAACTTTGCACATGCATACTTTCAAAGAGAAAAATACTGTCTGTATTTGGTTTACAAAAGCCCATCCCCTCTCCCTCTTTATCCCAACCCCTTTTAATCTCCAGTGTTCTCTATAGAAACCCACAATTTTAAACCCCGTCAGAAACAATTCAGCTGTTTTTAAATTGTGCGAGAATACTCACAAATTAAATGTGTCCTAAAGTCTTAACATGTAAATCAAATTTTAACTTGGACCCCAAGTTTTCTAGTTGTGAAAACCAATTAAAAATTTTGTATTTTCTGTGTGTTGCTGGAACAAAGAGATATATTCCAGATACAGATTTATGTACAGTAAGTGGTATGTATTAATGTGTGGATGGATGCTTCATTTATTGAACAGCAACTTTAAACGATCAGGTTGAAATGCAATGTGTATCAAAATGTTATCTGGTTATACTGTATTACAGCCTCCAATTCATCCGATTCTAGGAATTGTTCAGGTATATCAATGTTTAGTTTACTTCAGAAAATGGCTGGTGCCAAATTAATGAAACTTGGTACACAGGATTCACATTGGAAATGTAAAAATAGTGTACAGGTAAATAAATCCTAATAAGACCAAGCAACACCGAGTAGTTTGCTAGTTATTTATATTTCTTTTGAGTTATATCTTTTCTGTATATGGGTTTTAAATATTTCAGTCAGTGCTTGACAACAGTGGAGTAGGAAGACATGCCATGAGACAATATTTATGTGGAATGGAAAGGTGAAATATACCCATGACCAAATAAATTTGAACCAAGGGGAGCAGCAGGAACAAAACAAACAAACACACACAACATTTTTGTTGCTGCTGCTCTCTTCCCTTCAGGTTTGATGACTGGAAAGTCATGGGTGTGTTATACCTTCCATCTCCTTTTTAATCAATGTTTACAATTTCGTAATTTTTAGTTGTTGAAAGAGGGATAGTACTATTCACTGAATACAATCTAAAATCTTTGAGTACAGTTAATATATTTTTTTTAAATATAGTAATAATAGGCAAGGTAAACTCTTGTGCTGTGACTATCATATAAATGTGAACATACGACAGTATTTCGGTATAAATCTTAATTATGATTAGAGTTGTGACACGTGACGAGGATCAGACATGTACGTACCAAGACTCACAAGTCATGGGTTATATGTAATCATATTTAGATGTGAGACACGTGACTTGTGGCAATTCTTGATGTGTACTCATCTGATTCCTTGGTCATACATTTCACCTCTGAACGTGATTGAAGTTTATATCAAAACATTGTAAAATGTGTTCATGTTTATTTGTTTGTTCTGACCTCCTGCATTCATCTGTTTTGAATAATGGGTTTAATTTCCTTATACTTCCTTATTTTCATTGCCCAACAGCATTTTTACTTTCGCTGTTCTTGGAAAAAAATATGCAGTGTTAATTTAACTATTTTCTAGCTCATTCTGCCCACTGTTTGAAGCAAACAATATATTGTTCATAGAAAAAATATATAATTTTTAATTTGTCACTTCCCAAAACCTGCTGGGTTTGTGATGAAGCAATGCTTCAATACAACAACAAAATCTTCTCGGGTGTCCAGCCAGACGGTGGTGTAAAAACATGGCGTTTCGACAGCTGACTGTGCTGTCTTCATCAGGTATCTGTAGTTGTTCTCAGATGACTGTCTCTGCCTCAACTGGCATGGCCGCCCATCCAACCTCCTTTATACCTTCAGCTGGAAGGTCCGCTCGCTCTGGTTGGTTGAGAGCGTTGGCTTTATCTGCGGCCCGCTGCCTCTTTCTCCTTCCCACCTGGATGTGCTGGCGATCCGAAATGCTGTTGTATTCACTTCTGATTGGCCGCGACTGCTTGCTTAATCCGTGGTCTGTTGCGGTGCCCGACTGGTGTCATTTGTCAATGAGGATCTGCTACGCTCCCGTCAGAGATCACTAATGGTAGGTTTCCAGGCTTCGCTTAGAAAGAGCCCGCCGTCCCTATTTATGTTGTTGTCATTAAGCCGGATCTCCAACGCCTCGTTTATGACTGAGTCCCAGAAGGAAGAGGGCCTGGCCAGCACTGCCGTTTTATCGAACTCTATCCTGTGTTCTTCATCGAAGGCATGCTCGGCTATCGCAGACTTGTCCAGTTGCATCAGCCTCAGGTGTCGTTTGTGTTCGATAAGGCCATCAGAATGATCGAAGAGCGCCTTATCGAACACAAACGACACCTGAGGCTGATGCAACTGGACAAGTCTGCGGTAACCGAGCATGCCTTCGACGAAGAACACAGGATAGAGTTCGATAAAACGGCAGTGCTGGCCAGGCCCTCTTCCTTCTGGGACTCAGTCATAAATGAGGCATTGGTTATCCGGCTTAGTGACAACAATATAAATAGGGATGGCGGGCTCTTTCTGAGCGAAGCCTGTATACCTATCATTAGTGATCTCCGACGGGAGCGTAGCAGATCCTCATCGGCAAATGACACCAGTCAGGTGCCGCAATGGACCGCGGATTAAGCCAGCAGTCACGGCCAATCAGAAGTGGACACAACAGCATCTCGGACCGCCAGCACATCCGCGCGAGAAAGAGCGAGTGGCGCCAGTGGTGGCCGCAGCGGGCCACATATAAAGCCGATGCTCTCGACTAACCAGAGCGAGCGGACCTTCCAGCTGAAGGTATAAAGGAGGTCCGATGGGTGGCCATGCCAGTCAAGGCAGAGACAGTCAGCTGAGAACAACTACAGATACCTGATGAAGACAGCAGAGTCAGCTGTCGAAACATCATGTTTTTACACCACCATCCGGCTGGACACCCGAGAAGATTTGGTTGCATTGATACGCCAGGAAAGTCTCCACTCACACAATGCTTCAATAAATTGAATTAACTATTAATGTCTCCAACATTCGTTCAGTTTTGCAGCAGATCCTGTTACTTACCTTGAGTGCAATGTTTCTCCATTCTTTCTTGGCCTAGTTTAAAAATGCATTGTCTATTTTGTTAGTAATCTGTCTCCCCTTTTTCCTTGAATTGTCTTATTTTCTCTTAAAAAAGAAAGTGTGTCTACTGTTTTTAATCCATTTTGAATTTTTGAAATATCTTTTTCAAATTGGAAATATTTAATATGTTACAGCAAAAACAAAGCAGTAGAAGGAAACGAAGAGATGGCGAAGATGGGTTAAACAAGTTAATAGACAATTATAAGTCAAAGCTGAATTCTGCAACTGGTTTCAAAAAATGGTTTGAGTGAAATAACCAAAGTACAATAATATTTTGTATATAATTTTACACAAGTTGTTTTTATTTAAAAATGTATACTATTGTACAGTAAAAAGAGGATTTAAAAAAATAGAAAACAGCTGTTAACTTTTATCTAATTTTAATCAGTATTTTATAAAAACAAAAACTTCTGCCTTACTGTTGTCTAGTTCTTATTTATTGTATTCCAATTTTTAAAATCCCTCACCATGTCCTACCTTCACCATCCATATAAATTTTTTTAAACCAACATTCCATCCCAAGTATGAATATTTATTTCTGTACCTTTAACTCTTTTCCAATTGCTTAACTGTTTGTGCATGTGTTGAATGTATTGACTGTTGATGCATTGTTATGTCCCAGTTTGAAACATTTTTTGATAATACAAACTCTGTATGTGTTATTGTGTTGAAAGTGGTCATTTATTTTAGAAAATGATGTTCTCAATTGTATCTTACATACACCAACTAGATTTGTATGTTATCAGCTAGGAACATTAGGGATACCAGATTATGTTAATGAACAATTCCATATCTTTACTAATTTGATATTGTGTCATGTACTTGACAGTGGAATTTTAGGTTTTTGCATTTCAAATTATTTTCATCAGCACAGTACAAATATAAACTAAGAACTGTCATCTTTTTCAAATCTTTGTTTTTCCTGAGCTTATGGCAAACTATATACAATAAATTTTAAAGGAGATCTTGTAAAATATCAGTTGGGCATCTTATTAAGGTTCAGACCTGATAATCAGGTTTGAATCTCTGTTCAGTCCCTCAGGTTTCAGATTTCCCTGGTTTCCCAAAATTTCTCCAGGCAAAATTCAGTACAGTTCCTTTGAACACCAAGGTTGAATTCCTTTCTCCTACTTAATCCAACAATTTCCTAGCTCTATCAACTTAAATGTTAAATCAAAAAAAAAAAAAAATCAAATGACGGCTACCTATACTGAAGTTTAACTGTAAGTTGATACTTGGTAGTCATTTGTACACTTTTAGCCTCCCTGCTAACCTTCGCCTTTTCTCGTCTAGTCTCAAATTATAAATATTTTTTTCTTGATGTATTCATGGAGCATTCTCAAACTTCTACTACCCCAAATATCTGCTCTAGAAATACCAGTACCTTTTTGTCATACAGCAGCAATGATATCAACTGTAGTTATTTTCTTATGTATTCCACATGTCCACACTTATCTGTCATAAAATTGCAGCCTTAGACACTTTTTTTGTACGAGATGTGTGGAATGATGCATGACGACAGTTATGTATGCGAATATTAATATTCAGGAAAATAATATATTTATAACAGGTAAAATTTATTATTTAAATAAAAAAATTTGTGGGTGTAATTATTCCTTAGAGATTACACAAACAGATTATTTTGAAATTAGCCTCAAATCCATTAAAAATTATGGGTTTTATTTCTTTCCAGTTAGAATTATTATAAAATAAAGATCAATGTAATTTCTCATCCCTTGTGCTATAGCAAAAAATTTCAATTGTTAACTTGGTCCAGGTTGCATTTTAGCCTAACCACAATATCCACTAATATTGCCACTAGAAAATCAAAGCTTCAATCACACAGAATTAATACATTTTCTGTATCCCATGTAAATGTCATCGTGCATCGTGATACAAACTTGACCCAAAAACTTCACAGCTTCTTACATCTTCCTTTTTTGTTATCTGTGATGCAGATTGATGTTTTAATGTCTGACACCTCTTACATGTGGTGGAAATAATGACCCCAGTGAAAACGAAGGATACTAAAAATAAATCTTAACAACTTACATTATGCTACGTATTATTAGTTTTGATTGTGGTGTAGGCCGCATAGATCATGATCAATTTGGAATGACTTTCGTTCAAACCAAGTAATGATTTCAGTTTAAAAATAGCTATTAATAATTAATATGCCAATTTAAACGAAACACATACTTTTCTTTCAGTGTTTTGGCAATTCATTTCTTAGCAATTGCTTAACTAAATAGAATTGTTATAAAATAAATCTCAATGTAATTCATCATGCCGTCTGCTAAAGCAAAAAGTTTCAGTTGTCATCCTGGTCTAGATTGCATTTCAACCTAACCACATACTATGCTATACTTCTACATCCATACTCTGCAATTCACAAACATTGTGGGTGGCAGAGGGTGCTAAGCACCAATCTTAATTCTGCGTATTCCAATCCCGCATAGCACCAGGAAAGAAATAATACATAAAAGCATCAGTACGGCATCTTATTTCTCGAATCTTATCCCTCCGGTCATTGCAACCTAAATAGGTTGGCGGAAAAAGTATTTTATTGCACTTGTAAGTCAACTTACCACCCGAAAAACAATACTTCACTCACATGTATACTAATACATGTACTGTATCGCATGTTAGTGGCAAAAATGTATCGCGATATAAACTTGATCAAAAAATCTTCACAGGTTCTTACATCTTTCTTTTTTGTCATCCATGCTTCAGATCGACATTTGAATGGCTAATGCAGTTACATGTGGCTGAAATATGTCATCAGTGAAAGTAAAGGAAATTAAAAATAAATCTTAATACCTTACGTTACGCCATGTAATATTAGTTTTAACTGTAATCTAGGCTGTATAGATCGTGAACAGTGTGGAACTACTTTTATTCAAATGAATTAATGATTTAAGTAACAGGACACTAATGAAAACAATTTAAATTATTTTAAAAAACATTAAATTACTCAGGCTCCCTTCTGTAATGTCAAGTTCCAATTGTAATAATAAACCAATCAAAATTGCTAATCAAGAATTAAAACTTTTTTCTTACATATCTATTGCCAAATATTTTAACAAATACTTTTACTTCGAATGAATATTAATTTTAGAGATTAGTCCAGAGTGAAATCCCTCAAAGAAGTTGATATCCGTTGCATGTAGTTTAACCAGACTTACTATGGTACGGTCCAAAAGCAACTTAGTTTTTGTTAGCTTTCACAGCATCTAACAGTCTTTTTGTTGTTATAATCTGCTTACAATAACATAAATAAAAACTAATTGTAAAAAACTGATTACTGTTGGACTACATTAAAATCGATTCTTAAAATTTGATTGTTAATTTAACTTTGAAATCATAAGTGTAAGTTATATTTATTGAATAGTGCTGGCATTAATCTAACACTTTCTTATTTAATTATTTCTAAAATATTAAAATCGCAAATAGTAAATAAAGTATTTTTATCTACTTATTAATTATAGTAACGTGATTGAGAAATAAAATTAGAAAAAATAATAAGTTATGGACAGAGTATAAATTTTGTTAGACTACTCTGCAAACTAAATTTAAGATTGTAGAGTATTGTTCTTAATACTTAACGTTCAATTAGAAGATACTAGAAGTATTTAGGAAAAATCATGCTTGGAAACTGTTGCACCTATTGTAGGTTCATTGCAAATGATTTGGGATGCAGTGCATGTAATAAGTGATTTCATTGGGCATGAAAATGAGGCTCACCCATGGTCTTGTCCAATTTGTATTCAGGATAAGAAAGTTTCAGAGCAGCACAAAAGGATTAGGGAGAAGGGCAAAATGATCATGAAGTTGTGCAAATGGATTAGGACTCTTCAGCCTCAGCCTATGGAGGTTGTAATATTACGTAAAATTACAATAATGTTATATTATTTAATTAGTATTGTTACAGGATGAGCAGTGCCATAAATCAAACAATTATTATTTTTGCTTAGGGGACATCCATAAATTACGTGAATTTTTTTCAGATTTCCGTCCCCCCCCCCCCCCTTCTGGTGAGACTTTGTGAGATCTGGCCCGACCCCCCCCCCTCCCCTTTTGGTGAGATCAGGTTCGTGACACCCCCACTGGAAATCGCCCTCACATCTTTTTGAGACCTTTTTTTTTTAGGTTTCACCCCCACATTTCAACGAAAATCTCGTTTGGATGCCCCCATACGTAAATTGCCAGAAATGCCAAAGGCCCAGATGGTCAAACACCTAGGCTTCGGAGAAAGGTAAGGTACTCCGCTTGGCTTTGATCTGCTAAGGACAACCCATGAGGGTAGCAGCCAGTGAAACTCTCAATAGAGTCATTTCCCTAAAGTGGAATATTTGTGTCTCCAACATCCACCACGGGTAATTCTGACTTTGTGGCCTTTTTAAAATTAACAGATTTGCAGAAACAAAACTCGAGGGATCAAAGTGAATTGAATGTTCTGGATAAGTCTTTTCACACACAAGACAGAAAAGCTTGATTTACAAAATTATCTGAAATGGTAACAGAAAAGGGAGGTTTCATCCAATAAGAAAGAAGCTGAATGTAGAGGTGCGGTCTAACAAGGATGAATGAATGTGACTATCCGATAAGAGATTTGTTCATCTGAAGTTACTATTTATTTATATTAATTTTTCTTGTCTGGACGTATCGGGAGTTAAAAGAAAGGACTTTGAGACACCATTGGTGCTACCAACATTTGTCGGTTGGGGAATGATGCCTCCCAAGATGTTGAGGCAAGTGGTGATGATGGCAACAGGAACTGTTCCAGCAACGGCGACTAGGAACACAGCTCTGATCAACTGGCAACAGTGACCAGATACATTTTTTTAATGATTCACTAGTTCAACTTTGGTTTTTGATGGAAGATGGTGTGATTGTGTTACTCAACACGCAGCACAGTCTTAAACTGTAAAAAGACACCGTATACTTTGAAATGTGTTCTCTTACTCATATAAAGGCCCTGACCAGGAGACTTGCTGATAAGAATATCAGTCTGTTGAACAATTATGAGTTTTAGCCATTTCTTATTTTTAATGACTTTTGTTTGTAAAACCAACACCTTATATTTTGAATCATTAATTTTATTTGCAATGTCACACTATCACTTCATTATGACATGATAGGTTCATTTTGTATGTCTGTAATTATAGCTTGCTGCTGTTCATGTGTAGCAAAGCCAAGGGTGTAGTCTTTGATTGTGTTTGTTATTAATATAGCTTGAATCACCCTTATCTATAACAGAAGTGTTAGGTTTTCTCCAGTGATAATAGAGTGTACCGCAGATACAGGGGAGCAATTGATGGTTAGATCACTGGTATTTATGGATCATAGACATAAGTTGCTTGGGGTAAATGTTTGGGACCATAAAAAAGAACAAAAATGGAGTTGGTTGCTTACTGCAGAAGAAGAATAACAGGTGAAGATGAGGCTCTTGGGGAGAAACAAAATAAATATTCAGAGTTTAGATGTGAGCATTGAATGATCATTACTGGTTAGAATTTAAATTTACCAGGTATTATATGGTGGATATAATCTCATTGGTCTAATTAAATATCGCGTAAGAGGGAACGCTTCATCACTTACGAAATAGAAGGGGGAATCGTTGGTATTTTCATCACTTTGTAGCTTTTCAGGCAAAAGCTTTTATTTATGTATTTAATTATTTTTAATCTCCTATCCCTTCTTTGAATAATATAATATAACATCTGAATCAGAAGAAATCGTAGCCTCACTCAAATCACACGTGAGACTGGAAGTTCCAAAGATTTGAGTAGTGTTGTGTGCGAACATTTGTCAGTGACTAGTTAGTAATTTCAGTCTGTGATCAGTAAGCCCCGGATTTTTAAGTTCTAAAAAAAAATTTAGGTTTATTCAATTCACATTTTATGTTTTTACAGGTTTTTAAAATTCAGATTTAGGAATTTACACATTTTTAAGGGAAATAAAATTTAAAACACGCAATATGTACTGCCTTAGTGTTAAAAACATTGTGACTTTATAATACAATGTCAAGTACTCCTTCAAAACTTCTAACATGGCTTTGCTCGTTCACATTAAAATATGCGACATAAACCACTATTATGTACAAAAAAATTTGTCTTTATTGTGGATTGTAAACCACTCATTTAAAACTTCTAATATGACACAACAATGAAATATTTTGAAAGATTTTCAGAAGTAAACCCTCTACTCTCTTCAGTTAAAATTCTCCTGAATGCAGAAAAACTACGCTCCACGTCACATGAGGTAAGAGGTGCGACTGCAATCAGCGATTTCCTTAGGATTCCAAGGCAGCATTTCTTGTTCCTTTAGTCCAGAGAGAACATAGCTATGTATTGATCACTGGTCAGTTCCGTTTCCTTTGAGTAGCGTCGTATGAGAAAGGCCTGCAAATTGCCGTCTACTCGCACTAGAATGATTTCTCTTGGTTATTCCTATCACCGGTACTCTCTACATGGTCGAGTTGTGACCGCTGGATCTTCTCCAGGCTCGGTGGAAAAAGTCTCGATAATGCGATAGCGCATAGCACTTTCCTGCGCGTTCCGCGCAACAAGTATGAGGAAACTGGACAAGATTGTATGACAGAGGCTCTCTCTAAATTACATTATAGATTACTGTCAACAATTTGTTCTGTCAACTGAGCCGCCATAGATATGATGTGTATGTGGTTTTTTTTTTATTATTATTGGCTTTAGGATTTGATGTAATGTGTATGTGTTTGATAATCATATCTAAGTATTATAAACCTTGAGATCAAAACGCAGTGTACCAAAAACCGTTACAGTTAGGCCTAGGGCACACGGCGCCACTGTTTTGTGACAACAGTTGCCAACCAGTTGAGCTCGCAACTATTGTGTCCTTGGTTTTGCAGGGTGGTGGTAACTGTACACTAGGCGATCGGTTTTAGACCAGTTCAAACCAATTTGTATACATCCGGGGTCGCAGTTGGGTTGCAGACTTCAGTCGAACAAAACCTCGAGATGTTTAGGGCTCTTTTTTTTTCAAAGACGACATGAGAGATAAAGAATTTAATTTAAAATTCGTAGGAAAGGTGAAGAAACATGTATTACTTTACAACTATAAACTTCCAGGACATTCAAGGGAAAAAATATGGATGGACCAATTGCTTCCTCTGTATCCTGCTGCATGGATAATAATTAACAATGTCTTCCTTGTCTGAATTGACATAGCAAAAATTCTACAAACTCCGCACTGTGTATTGGAAAGTGAAAGAAACTATTCCACAATCATACTTCCCGTGTGCGGACAGAAGTTTCGTTTAGGTTTCGAACTGGTTGCGAGCCCAACTGTTGTCACCAAACAGTCGCTCCGTGTGCACTGGGCCTTACTGACATACATAAAGTATACCCTGAACCTACATTTAGTGCATTATGATTTAGACAGAGGTTTCAAATGTTTTCTACGTCCTGTAAGGATTTGTACCGATTTTTTTTTTTTTTTAACTTATGGCTATACGTCTCGTCGACGTCGAGGTCCTTAGATGCGGGATGGGACTGGGGACAAGGAACGGTAAGGAATTCGGCCGTGGCCTCTTGAAGGAAACATCCGGCATTCACCTGGTGTTATTTGGGAAAACCCAAATCTGGATGCCCGGACGGGGATTCGAACCCGCGCCCTCCCGAATGCGTGTAAAACATTAAAAACACTTTAATGGCATAACTGATATCACTCATACGTGACTGTAAATAACCAAAAGATCATTCATATGCTCAGTACAACGATTGTCCCACTTTTCTGAAATGATGAAACCATCTCTTGTACTGCAGCAGCTATACATGAAACGTTCCTCCCTTCTTTAGACACCTAATGGTACTTTTTTGCTCTAAATTTCCACGAAGTAAGTATATTATCATCTTCATCGTTAGATAATACAGAATCTGGGTAGCGTTGAATTGCGTCGTATCATACGCCCTCATGTGATTGAGAAATTGAAGTTTACATTTTGTATTTGGAGGTTGAACTGAATTGTAAGCCATATCCCAATCTACAACATAGTAGTGCCCGGGCTTTCAAATATCCGAATTTTCTGAAAGCAAGCAGTATACGGTCTTATAGGACGTAGAACATAACGAAGAAGAAGAAGACACTAGTCTACTCTCCACTCTTCGATAACTCCAGTTTCTTTAACTATCTTAAGACTGCGATGCAATTCGTGATAGTTCCGATTGTAACGAGCGAATTCCAACGGTGATTGATAAATCAACAAATCATTAACTGGACTGATTCTGGGAACCAGAATGACCAGCTCTACATATATAGTAGCTATTGCTTTCCTCGTAAATGGGCATCCAAGCATAATTCATCCACGTTGGAAATTCAGCATTTACTGTGTGTCATTCGTTTTTAACTAGGTGAGATGACGAGTGCTCAAGATGACAACGTGAACAGATTACAGGGGTCAGTAGATTTTAGGTAAAGTTGATGGTTTGGTGAGCATTTGATAAAATTCAGCTAAAATACAACGTTAGTTTCCTAAGACTTCTGACACCACAACTGTATAAATTTACTTTAGCAATTCGCCACTGCGCGGAAGGGAACCATAGAAGATTTGTGAAGGCTTCGTAGTTCCGTTGATGACGGTATAATAGACGTGTGTGTGAACGCTACTTTTCATTTCAATGTAAAAACGTTGTCAATTATTTCGATCCATTCGAAGATCAGAAAAAATGACGATCTGTAACTTCTCATGGGTTTCAGTCGAAAAATGAATATTATATTCACATCATTTCTCGCTGGCTAGAAATGCTTCTCTTCTTAGATCAACAGAAAAAGATGATTGGTGGAGTCACATAGCGATATCAGAGGATTATATCGCAAGACAGCAAGCAGCCATGTTGTGATCTGACCTTTAGTTGGTCGAAAACAAAGACCACTTCGGAGCCTATCTAGACTTCTTCTACACGACAAATTTTGACGTCAGTCTACAGCCCATTCATTTGACCAGTTTACTTACATGATCTGTAAGGTACACTTTATTATCACACTTTAAACATATAATATTTGTAATATTTTAAAAACTGATTTTAAAAAAAGTGTCTATGAAGTACCGAATTCATCCGTTTCCTCGCCGTGTTGAGTAGAGCTCGTCAGCAGGCTGAAGTAGTTGACTTTGGCGCTCTTTTCAAACTCACTTAGGTATTTATCTCGAAGTGACTTGTGCATCCTGATACTAGCACAAATCAAGGCAATGTCTTGTAATGACAAGACGATTTGTGTAATTTTACACAGTAAATGACAAACCCAGAAATAGCCTTTTGCGAGGGTTGAACATCATCTTTTTTAATGCTACAATTTTTGTGAAATTTTCGGTATAATTCAAGGAAACAAAATCAATAGCAATGTTTTTCTTTATGTTTCAATAAATTGAGTAATCGTTCTTTTTTTTCTAATCCAGATCCAAAGAGCACTATTTCTTATTACTAGTCTATCAATACTGATTAATGGTACTTATTAAATAATTAAACAATCTAACTAAAACAATACGCCGATGAATTTAGAATATATTTCACTTAATAACTGTCAGTATGTGCAGAAGTGATAAAAAAATCAAACATTGTCAGCTGTCTGACTGTAAATGTGACCGACGATTGAGAGAGTGGCTTGGCAGTATCTTCCTAAATTACTACATTTTCCCTAATGAGAGATCGTCCCACAGGTCTCAGAACGTCATTGGCGTATTTTATGTTAATGCTAATCTTGGCACCAATTGTCTTCGTCGCTGTTGTAAATCATCACGGTTGATATCTCTGGAGGTAACGCTTTGCTGCTTGATTTTTTTTTTTTTTTTTTTTTTTTTTTTTTTTTTTTTTTTTTTTTGTAGACATCCTTGTGATATATATATATAATTTTCTTACATAGAATTTGATGGATTATTTAAAATTCGTTTTACAACTCATTTATTCCATCCGTTGCTTTTAATTCACCATAAAATCCTATTAATTATCCTGCGAAGGAATGTATAGGCTATCTTAAGTTGAAACTGCTTGTTTAAATGAAAGGCTGAGAGGTAAAACGATAGCGTGTGATTGAAATTTGACTCTATCCTAATTCCAGGGACTGTTTCTTTTCTTTAAGTATCGCATACTGAGTACCCGATGGATGACGTTAAGAACGTTTCAAATTTGGGAGATACGCTTTTCAGCGTTTCGCTTAATTGTTCACTTCAAAAAATAAAAAAGCTTGAACAATGCTTGAAAGAAGATGACAATCAGGGTATCGCATTCATGTGCATGTGGAAGTTTTCAGGTCATTCGGACACGGTAATATCTATTTCCTTTTTTTTTTTTTTTTTTTACTTATGGCTTTACGCCTTGTCAACGTTGAGATCGTTAGAGGCGGGAAAGGACTGGAGACAAGGAATGGGAAGGAATTCGGCCATGACCTTTTGAAGGAAGCGCCCCAGCATTCGCCTGGAGTGATTTGGGTAATCCATAGAAAACCCAAAGCTGGATGTCCGGATGGCGTTTCGAAACCGCCGCCCTCCCGAATGCGAGGCCAGAGCGCTAACCGCTCACCCACCTTGCTCGGTGTATCTACTTTAAGGTGCAAGGAACAGTGACTAATATTCTTATTCTTCTAGACTCCAAAAGGAATGGGGGTCAGGCCAGGAACTGCGCATTTTCCGCCAACTGCTCCCTGCTTGTAACTAGGTATCTAAGTGCAATTAGAGACTGTATACGTAAGCAGTCCTCCCCCGCGTAGCCCTCATTTCCCCCGCAGCCTAGTAGAAAACTGTGGCAGGCGGGCCCTGCCGAAGTGGGGGTTCTCCCAGACGTCCAGTCGCAGCGTGGCTCTCACCGCTGTCAGAGTCTGCGAGCACTCTCGCCTCAACAGTCAGCCACCCGTAAGTACACTCAGCCGCCGCACTCGAAGGCGCATCGTCCACTTCGCGGTGGATGGAGCAAGAAGAACGGAGGTGGAGGGGGGTAAGGGTGGGGTTGAGTGGGGGAAGGTTAACAGTGTCTATCCCCTTCCTCTCCAGCTACCCTTCCCTCAATTTTGCACTCTCTTTATCTAATATATAAATGTTTGTAGGTTGGTTTGTTTGTTGGCTTGATTGTTGGTCTTCTAATGCGTTCCTATATCATTACATCCGATTAGGATGAAATTTTGGTTATTTATTATTTGCGCACCTACGAAGGTTTTTGACCCCCAAAAATGGAAAAAACCCATCCTCTCCCCCTACACACCCTTCAATTTTTTCCAAATATTCGATACACGAACCCATAGTTTTTATACGATATCGATGGAAATTCGCACACATAAACTTTAAAACAAACAGAAAAATACTATCTACATTTGTTTGCCGACTTTTACCCCCAGTTCCTAAATTTTTGACAACATTCTTCATACAAACACATAGTTTTTATCCTATTTTGATGGAAATGTGCATATGTATACATAAAACAAATAGAAAAATACTGTCTGCATTTGGTTCACATAGCCTAACTCCACTCCTCCTCTATCCACCCTTAGTTTATGCCATAGTTGTTCCTACAAACCCATAGCTTTTTTTCCGATTTTAATAGTACTTAGCGCACATGTAATTTAAATCAGGTGGGTCTGGTGGCTCAGTGATTACGGCGCTAATTTCAGAAAGTCTCTGTCTACAGTCTCAGGTACAAATACCAGTGGGAGCAGGAATTTGTATGAGCTGGATTTTAACATATGATCAACGCTGCAAATAATCTACAAATAACATTCCATTCACATCGTTTTTCGTATACTGCAGAGAATTTTCGACAAAGTGAAGGCTAGTTAAAAAATTTGTAAAATATCAGTTTAGTCAGTAATCAAACTGAAAACCTTTCGTTTGCAACTGAGACACATTAACAATATAGCAGCAACCACCTTGAAAAATCGGCAGTATGTAAATCCTGTATAAATTGTGAAAAAATTTGTTTCCCTTTTGCTCTAGAAGAGATTTTTATTGTTTTGACACCATATCAGTCTCTATCTGCGTGTAAAATGTATGTATGATTTTGCGTTCAGTTTGAAAGTTTGATAACTGAAGAAATAATTTTCAGATGATATACAGTATTTAATTTTGCAGTCACAGGAGCGCAGAATTATTTGATGTGTTTAGATTCATTGGTTCTCTTCTGTTCTAGACTTTTATTCGATATACATTTTAACTTCCTCAGAGTACCAAATAGAAACGAAACTTCGGATTTATAAAATTCGAAGGAACGGTAAATAATGTTGCTTCGCCTTTTTAAACACATATAATATTTCAGAATATAATTGTTAAGAAGATTAAAGTTTGCTGCAACAGGCCGATTTACATTCTGAAACGGAGAAAGAAATATGAAGTAAAGATCGATGTTTTAATGTTTTTAGTGTACCGTAATTTTTTTCGCGGCAACGTGATACACTCAAGAACCTAATTTCAGACAGTAATAGAAAGCACAATACGCTGCGTTAAAGTTACCGACCTGAAATAAGTAGCAGAAGCAATTAGAGTTTTCTCTTAGTGAGATCGAATAATTTTTTTTATGACTGAAGATGGCAGCAGAAACAGCCGCCGAAAGCTCGTTGTTGTTTTTCTTCAACATTATACGGCGGAGAACCCGTGAAGACTACATATCATCGATACGCCGTGAAAGCCTTCGTTCTCACTTGTCTCTATATCAGCCGAGATACGCAACAAAAATAAAAGGAGGGTTACAATTGAAGCGATAAAAAGGAAAGCATTCACTGGTATATCGGTTTCTGTGAGGTTTTTTTTTTTAAATGAATGATTATAAAGAATTGATATTCAGGAGATAAGTAAGAAGTTTCGAAAAAGTTCTGAACACTTTTTCCCAAAATCACTGAAAGATTTTAAAATTAAATTTCGCGGAGGGGAAAGGTAGGTGGATGGGGAAATTACACTCAAAGAATTTAAGATAAAAATTATTAATCAAAGGGAAAACGTTGAGTAGGAAAATTGCCACCGGAACATGCGCTTCATCGCAATTAAATGGTTTAAGTATGGCATTGCATAGGGAGTAAAGAAACGTCAGTTACACACAGGAAACCCACAAAAAGAAGAGGTTATTAGATTCTGATATTTCCGCTGTTAACTACCTGGATTGCCTGTCATGTTCGTCGTTGTTATATGCGTTCGGCACTTCAGGAAAGTCAATGTTCTTTAGTATCATCAAAACAATTACTTATCTTCAAGTAGCACTGGATCGGAGGGTCACTGAACTGTACGGCAGCAGCATGCTTATATTATGTCTTTTCTCGCAAGTAGGCAGGTCTACTAAGATCGCACTGGAATGATTTGATAAATTTTATAAAGAAAACAATACTTAAAACTCAGAACGGTTCACATACAGATATCGACACTCATCTTTTCCTCGTTAAACCTTGCAGTTAGGTACAACAAGCATCACTAGAGGCAATGAGCATCATCTCCTCTGTTTTGTACTAAAGTAACTTTAGTGCGTTCAGAACAAATCCCTGTTATGAAATTATGGATTAAATTTTGTTTTTATATCTATCACCATTATCAAGACACTTAAACCCGATGAGAAAACGATATATTATTGAGGAAAAGTCGTTAAATTTTTGCATTAGTGGTTGCTTGGTGAATACAACGATTAAAAGGGGTTTCCTTCTTTTTTGAGCTCTTATCGTTCGTTGCCACTGGTATTTTTAGAAAATGGAACAGAATTGATTACCGGCAAAAAATTAGAGGGATATCGGCCAAAGCGTATATTATTTACGGAGCTATCGTGGAACTTTCTCTGGACAATTTCTTAAAACCATGGAAAACCGAAATATGAATGATACCAGAGATTCGAATTCAAGTCCGTTGTTGCTCTTAGAGATCAAAGCGGTCGAATGTCAAAATGTTTGGCATACCTGGTATTTGGGTGCTAATGCTTACTATGATGGTTGTAGTCCTCGGAGTTGTAATCGGGGTGGTTTCCCTTCGCCGTCCCCAACATTAAGGTATTCGTAACTGTTTTTGTAAGTTCGTGTGTGTTCAGTGCAGCGTTTTCTTTGTTTTGTGGATGGAAGATGAAATAAGGATGAGTACCAACGCATTCAGGCCTAATCTTCCAAGAGGATTCAAGACGCCTCCGAGTGTTACAACCCCATGCCACGGATGAAAAGTCATCAACAGAGTTGTATACCCTCGCGCCATACTCAGAACGGAGAGGTTTGGGATTTAACCCATGACTTTGGTGTATAATCTGCTGATTAGAAAACGTCCACTAGTATCTCTCCTACACTGTCAAGCAACACCCAATAAGGAAAATTTCTTCCGGCAGCGGTTTTTAAAACTGCAATAGCCCATTCAGTTAACAAAGACGGTTCAAGGTCAATCTGCTCTTACCCCTACATCTGATGGGGAAGATTTCTTTTTCAAAGGCATTCAGGCACTTAAGGGGACACAGCCGCGAAGGACCTCCCATAAGAAATCAATGTTAAAACAAGCAAACTTCAGGTACACTTTCTGAAGAAACTAATGGAGATACAGTCCTGAAACTTTCGCAGTATACAGATAAAACATCATCTGCAAATCACATAAAGATTTGTTACTGTATTGTATATAGTTTATGAATAATGAGTTTTTTTTCTAAAAGACAAAAAAAAATATTACCTTTATAAATACCTTGGAGCTTGTAAGTTTGCTCTTGTTGTTATGACAGGTCCCATTTTTTATTAGATTAATCATCGTTTTATTAACAAGAAAGTCTGATGTCTTTATCAGTCTTAGTTTTTGAGAAAAGTGTACCAGAAGACAAAAAATGTAGTTTTGAGAAAAAACTGTACTAAAAGTTTTACATACGAGAAACTAACATGCATTACAATACAGACACATTATTACCACGCATCACGAAAAAATTTATAACTCCGAATCTAATAGTCAAATTTGCGTGAAACAATCGGCATTTTGTAGCTAAATAATAGAAGCATTGAACAAGTCGAAAAATAAAAAATCAATTTTTTTTAGCCTGTTCGCGACTGTCTCCCCTTAACACCAGTTCAAATGTGATTATTACAAATCTTCCAATATATCAGTTTCTCACGTACATTGTTACCACTGAGTATAGACAACACAGGACGGACACGATAGTAACACTAAGGATTGCAATCCCGCAGTGTTTTCAATCCCGCATTTGCGGATTGCGGGATTGGTCAGTCCCGCGGGATCCCGCGGAATCCGGTACAGTTTTTAAAGTGTTATAAAATTAAACTAGTTCCAAAGCCCGTCAAAAATGACGGGTTTAACGGAGTCTTATGGAAATTTATTTATCTGTAGTTGCTTAACTAAATAGAATTGTTATAAAATAAAGTTCATTGTAATTTATCGTCCCTTGTGCTGTAGAAAAAACCTTCAGTTGTTAACTTGGTCCAGGGTGCATTACAGCCTAACCACAATCTCCACTAATATTGCTAGAAAAGCTGATAAAGCTTCAATCACGCGCGAATGAATACATTCCCTGTATCGCCTGTCAGTGTCATCATGCATCACGAAATGAACTTGATCCCAAATCTTCACAGGTTCTTTACGTCTTTCTTTCTTAATACCTGTGATGAAGATCGATATTTTAACGTCTGAGACAGCTTACATTGGCGAAATAATGACCCCAGTGAAAACAAAGTATGCTAAAAATAAATCTTAACTACTTACGCTATGCCACGTAATATTTAATTCTGATTTAGGCCACATATATCGCGATAAATTTGTAACTACTTTCATTCAAACCATGTATCGATTTCAGTAAAAAAAAAAAAAAAAAAAAAAAAAAAAAAAAAAAAAAAAAAAAAACACTGGTAATTAATATGCCAATTTAAACGAAATACATACTTTTCTTTCAGTGTTCTGACAATTCATGTCTTAGCAATTGCTTAACTGAACAGAATTGTTATAAAATAAAATTCAATGTAATTCCTCGTACATTGCGCTGTAGCAAAAGGATTCCATTTCCATCCGGGTACAGATTGCATTTCAACCTAACCACGTACGACGATAAACTTGCCGCTAGAAGAACAATACTTCAATCTCACCCTATTAATACACGAACTGTATCGCGTTTTAGTGACAGTAATGCATCACGATATAAATTTGATCAAAAATCTTCAAGGGTTTTTACACATTTCTTTTTTGTTACCCGTGATTCAGACAGATATTAAAACGTTTGAATGACTGACACAGTACATGTTGCTGAAATAATAGGCTCAGTAATACTGCACAGTGAAAGCAATGGAAACTAAAATAAATCTTATAAACTTACATTATGCCACGTATATCTGTTTTAAGTGTAGTGTGGGATGCACAGATCGCGATCAGTGTGCAACTATTTCTTTTTAAAGGAATTAATAATTTCAATAATAGGACACATTTTAAATTATTTTGGAAAAAAACTAAATTATTCATGTCTTCTGCCGTAACGTCAAATGCCAGTTGTAATTATGATCCATGCTAAGTAACAATCCAATCAAAACTTTCGCTATATTGATGCTCGAAACACAAAGCTTTTATCTTACATATCTATGGACAAAGATTTTGAGGAATACTTCTAGCTATATATCAAAAGAATATTAGATAAATATAAGCGTCTAATGATTGATATGTTGATTTAAACGCAATAAATACTTTTATTTCAGTGTTCTGTCAGTTAATTTATACGCGGATGCTTGCAAATTTTATTAAATAACGTGCATTACCAATAATAATGGCGTAAAGAGTGACGTCATTGCGCGACATCATAGAGTGACGTCATGGCGTGACAGACGACGTCACAGCTGACACATTGTTGCTTATTATAATACTTAAATAATAAACGTGTATTTATTGAATTAATAAATCAACTTTACTGTTAAAAAATAAAAATCAACAGTTATCAATATTTTAGTTAGTAAAATAACATTAATTTAATCATTTCTAGACTATCTCAAACATACTTTGCGCTTTTACAGTTTTTTATTTTAAAAAATCTCGTTCTAGTAATTAGGTAAATAATCAGATATGATAAATATTCAGATCACATTGCATGCCTTACAGTGAACGACATTAGTTTTAAAAATAATCTCTCTATTTACTAAGCAATCAAACTATCGCTATATTTGGAAAGAATTACGTATATAGCCAGCGGCCGAGAATACTGTTTCTGCCTCCTCGCTCGTTGGTTTCATTGAAATGATCATAAATAAAAGACTTTTTGAAAAAATTAACAAATTCCAGCACTTTTTTGTGATCATAATATCTGGGAACCACTTCAATAGGTTGATTATCCAGTGTTATGGTCACGCTGTGTGCCCGTCCAGCTCTTCGTCGTCTACGTCCGAATCATTCATAGTTGTTTCTGTGCGTTCGACTTCTCTTCCAGTAAGGAAGTTTTTTTTTTTTTTTTTTTTTTTTTTTTTTTTTTTTTTTTTTTTTTTTTGTATAATACATCAACGGCCAATTATGTACTGTGTGAAAAGCACAATTGCAGGTACCAACTTTTGCCATGACACTTATTCCGTCAAATCTGAAGCCAATAACATGAGTTTAGAGATCGAGACCAAAGCTTGTCAGCCGTTCTTTGACTAAACTGCACGAATCGAGTATTCTAAGTAAGTCGAGATTAAAATGTGTTTCTTTGTGGTACACGTTCAAATATTGGTAATTTTCTGGGACGTCCACTCATTGAAACTTAACGAAAATCTTTTTAACTGTTTCTTGATAAATTCAAATTGAACTTTCGCGGTATTTGAAAAATTTGTGACCATAGATCTCATAATATTAGTAGAGTTAGAAAGTTGAAATACACTTTTTAAAAACAGATGTGAACTTGAATTGGACAGACATACGAGGCAATAAAACAGGTAGAGACCGAGTTCCGCTGGAAAGTGGCGAAGAGGAGGAAGAGTCAAACACGGATTGCGGATCCGCCTAATCTTGTGTGGGATCCACCAAGCTGCCAAATGATGCAGGATCCCGGGGGATTGCGGGATCCCACATTGCTGGATTGCCATCCCTAAAGGCCGCCACACACGTGCGGGAATCCCACGGGATTTGGACGGAATGGTCACGGCCTTGCGGGATCCCGCCACGTGTGTGGGCATTTTCTTGAGGCCGTGGCCGCACCCCAGTGCTGCCAAATCCTCGCCGAAAAACAATTCTTATTTCCTCTAAGGCCGGGAGGGAGGGTGAGAATCTCAGCGTGTGTGTCCTGCGGTCAGTCGGCCTTCGACGATTTCTTGCGAGTGCCTGCATAGTTGCGATTTTGTTTCTCTGTTTTGTTTCTAATGTTCCGTTTTGTGATGTTCCATGTTTATAAATATTTATGATAGTGAGCCCTGTCTATATGAATTGAAGTACCAGGAATACAACGACACAAACAAATGAGAATCTACCTACGCCAAGCTGGCATAAATATTGAAGGAGAATGAACCAAATTCAAAAAATAAAAAGAATCTATACTAAAAAAAAAAAAAAAAAAAACAGCAACATTAAACCATCTGGAAATGAATCTTTGATGTGCTGAAGAACATTAAAAAAAACGGCTGCAAGAAGATCACTTTGACGTTGTTAGCAAAACCGTTGCCATAAAATTACGTGGCCTTCCGACAAATCAAATGCTAATAGCAGAAAAAATAATTAATGACACCCTGTTTCAAGTCGAAATGGGCTGTTTAGGAATGCCATACAGTGAGCAACGGTTACCTACTTCTGGCCTGTACTATTCTGCAGGCAGCAGTTTTTTTTTTAATTATAAACCACCAGCAGATTTTGATAAATTACCTCAAAACAACGACACAGCAGCAATTGTACTATCAAATTATAATGCAAATGATGTCATATGATTTGAATTTGAGATAGATTAATGACAACATGATTTTAAACTAATATTATTTTAATTTAGTTTTTATGTCATTTAAACTTAATTTTATGTTGTTGATTTATTTACAAATGGGAATAAATCAATTACAGTAAAAGTCCGGTTATCCGAGTTCCGATTATCCGAGCCGCCTGGTTAACCTAGGCAAATTTTTGAAATATGATAAGAAGCTTTTATGTAGATATGGAACTACAGAAAAAGGCTGCTTCAAGTTTTGCTAGGCAACTTAGAGAGAGGTAGCACTGTGACAGATTCAATAAAGAAAATAGTAACTGCAGCCAACGCGTGCACATCATCGGATGCTGCCATCGTGAAGCCAGCTCTGAGACTGAGAAACCCTCGAGGATTTTAACGCCCCGTGTGTGTGCAGCGCCACTTCGATGAAATCCCTGCGGTCCGGCCCGCGGACTGTTTCCCTGCGGCCCGGCCTCCACGTGTGTGGCTACCTTAAGTAACACACAACACCTACTCACCCATGTCCTCGACAGGACTCGAATCGGCAACCACCGGCACACGGAGCCAATATTCTAGTCCCTACACTTCCGATGCCGGCAAGGAGAAGTTTGTCACATGGAAACAGCGGTCAGCAGGGATAGACAGGAAGTGGAAAGGGGTGGTGAGGTGAGATGCGAGGTCGGGGAAACACGTTCCGCCAGCATGGATTGAACAGGGTATAACGACTTGTCAGCCACCTGAGACAACCGGGCAGGTATTATTGTCGCTAAGAACGGGTAGGAAGGTAGTTACGGTCTTCATTAAGGAACGGTCTTGGCATTCAGATCAATTAATTTCGGGAAATCATAGAAAATCAAAATTTCTGTGAGAATTTAACCGTTCTTCTTCTTCTGGAACAGAATTTAAAGATTTTACCATCTCTTGTAACTTTATAGTTCGCACAACACAAAGTAAGCAGAAAGATAATATCACCTCTTTTTTGTTACATTTTTGGTCATATCATTCATCGTCGAGGTCATTTGAGTCGGAAGAGAATGGGGGTGGACTGAAAGAGAAGAAATTTGGCCATGTTTTTCTCAAGGGACCAATCAGGCATTAATCTGGTATGATTCCTTCAAACCGTTGAAAGTAAAATCTGAATAGCGAACCCGCGTTCTCATGAATGTCATCTCTTAGCATTGACTGCTTACAAAACACATTAGGATTTTGCTGACTAATACACTATATTCTAACAAATACTTCTGAAATCAATCTGTAACGGTAAACAACGTCTAAAAAAATTTATATCCTCAGAGTTTGAACAGAACAGTTTTGCTCCAGGATGTCTAAGTGAAGACCGTGATGCACTGAGTTAATCAGTGATGTGTTACTAATCGCCATAAATAATGTTTTATCGAGTAAATCAACGTTTTCGTTTTACCTAAATGTATGAGCTAGGAAGGCAAAATGGAGAGTTCGGTGTTAGGAAACACTGTATGTCACGTGAGACGTCGAAGTAGGCGGCACCAGGAAACCAATCAGTCAGTTGCTAGACCAACAAGGGCGTCAGGTCTGGTAGATTTCTCTCAGGGTTACGTCGCAACTGATCTCCATCTCACAACAAAGACGAAAATCACTTCTGGAATATAACAGAAACATACATATATTTGTTTTGATAATATCCCCTTACGGGTATCCAGATTTGGGTTTTCCATGGTTTCCCCAAATCATTCCAGGCGAATGCCGGGATGATTCCTTCAAGAGGCCATGTTCGAATTCCTTCCCGTTCCTTGACAAAATCCCATCCCCGCTCTAATGACCTCGACGTCGACGAGCCGTAAAGCCATAAGTAAAAAAAATGTTTCCTAAATATTAGTTGTTACAGAAAATATATTTAGAAAAAGTTTTGGTTCATTTTCATCAAAAGAAAGACGGCGGTGTAACTATCGGGATTAAATCGTTCCTCGTTTTAAAATTGCATTCAGCCGGATATAAAGGAAGATACCTGATTGAGTGGTAAAAAAAGAAAAGAAAGAAAAGCGATCTTACCTTGCGTTAAGCAACTATCCAGAATCTGAATGAACTATGTTGTGCAATTTTTCAGTATCCATCACGATTCGGTTACTTAGTCCGTACGACTCGTTTTTAAAGAATAAAATTGTTTTATTATTTTGCGTGTCTGCAAAGAAACTCTGCCTTGTAACATTGGCAAAACTTAAAAACTACTTTGATTAGTCCTGAAAATTGTGCAAATTTAAATTTCTTGTGAACTCTACGTTAAGTTTTGTTTTACTATACATAATATTTTTATACGCCCTAAGAAATAATAAATATAGATGGAATCCACTTTCAAAAATATTCAATTTCGTCTCGTGCACAGCAGTGAATCAACAAAAAAGTTGTCAGTATTCTTTCACGAGGTGTAAAATCATAAGACAAAAAAGTATTCTCCCGGACATGTTACCACAAATATTTTGAAATGTGGTCATTGCTAAATTTCGCAATTAACTATTCGAGGTTATCGTCAAGCAATTAATGGTAGCTTGGTTTCAGAAGGAAAAAAACTCATTTATTTTTAAGAGGTCTTCCTTCATTGGTCACCATGATCCTTTTCTTAAAAACCAACAATATTGTGATATGATTGTAATTTGTCTTAAAAGCAGAAATGTGAAGGTATTTTCGATGCACTCCACTCAGTGAGAAGAAAAACCAAATTGTAAGAGTTAGGTGAGGAGTAACATACGACTGCACTAGGTCACTGCTCTCCAACACGAAGGACGACAAGGGAAGGTGGTCGAGCCTGCCAACGTCAAACTGGATCAGACCACATGAAGGACGGCATGCTCGATGGAGAAAGTCTACGGCTTGGTATCTTACGTCAGTATAACAAGCATTCCAGTATTGCAATCTAACTGTGGTGAGCTGATATCACGGTCCATATCAGCCATATTTCAAAACTGAGTTTAATCTTCCGTATCTCAAAACACCGATGCTTACAATCCATCTTGTTTTGGAAAATAATTATGAGGCTACAGTAAAATATGCCTTCACCTAGTAAACATTTAAGTGTTGTAGAATCTACCAATTTATTTATTTTATTTCGTATGGCAGAAGAATACAAAAGCAGAAACTACATTTTATCACTATTGATAGAACCAAACATAGATGTTACTACAGACTGATGTCCAACGATTGCAGCCAAACAATTGCTTCTGTGGTTGTTTCGTGTATATGATGCATTGTACCACTGAATTTCCTAAGAGGGCATTCCATAGCGATGTGCTGAATGGCTTGCTGGTGGTTACCGTAGTCACAAGAAGGGTTCTCTATCAATCTTCCACTTGTAAATCCAGTAGTTTCATCTACCATGGCCTGTTCTCACTCAGTTCAGTGCCGTCCAGGTTTTCCTAGGAAGGTTGAATCCAGGAGGCTGTCGTGTAGGGTCTTGGGTTAGCGTATGTTTGTCAGGGTTGGAATTGGTCCACTCAGCGCATCATGGTTCGCCTATGTTGAAGTTACTTGAACAAACTTCCACGTTGATCGATATTCAACTAAATGACACAATGAGAACAATATCTGTAACTGTAAAATCTACACCTGCACACTGGCTGCCTATACTCTCTAACATCACCCCACCAAATCTCAAGACAAGCGGCTTTAAAAAAGGAATGGCAGAAATGTTTGAGATATCCATACCTTCCAATTCATCAGGACTGCACACATAAAACTCCGAATAGTTTAAAATATAGAATCGCCCTGATAAATTAAAATACACGAGTCAGCAAAAGTTTTTTAAATCTTAACTAATCACTGAGTCTGTCAACACTTTTTATGCGAATATGCCAATACAGATTTCTGCAAACACCAAAACGGTTAAAAAACTATAGCAATTTTCACAGACTGACACTCGCTTTTAAAAAATACATGTGTAGCGACTTAAATTCAATTCTTCTATCACAGTGTCTAGTATTTTGTACTACCGTGTGTTCCCGAAGCGTTCAAATTAGGAACATTTATTTTTAAGCACTCGTCTTATTCCAAAGTGTTTATAGGATTTCCGGAATATTTAAACAGCACATTTGAACTGACCCGCCAAGAGGCTGAGGTCGTTAGAGAGCAGTAATTTTTCCTGTCTAACGAACTGAGATTAGCTGATTCAAAGCTCTTGTGGTGCAGTTTCGGTTGGTCGTAGGCTTAGTTTGGGTTGTCAAAAATTGATACGCCAGTCTGTGGATATATTAACTGCTGTTTATAATTAACTAATGACTGATATGCAAAACAGAGACTGGAGAATTTATGCCTACTTTACAGCAATTCTTATTCTTATTTAGCAGAATAGCAAACACGACTATACACATAAACGTATAAACTGTGAAATATGTAAGGGATTGGGTTCTGAATGGAAGATCTATCGCTGATGCCTTGTTTTCCCAGCGACGCATTTTTTGAGCCGTGTACGGATTTTTACGGTCAGAGCGGTATGTTGCCTACTCCTTCCTACTATTTTAAATAGGATTATTTTCCTAAAGGGCGCAACACATTACACGTTGACGTGGTAAGCTCAGCGCTTTTGATCAGCTGATGGAGAGGAGTATAAAGGTGAGTTCCCACGACCCGTGCATTTGCAGGCCGGGCCGATCCAGCTACCGGGAGCGGGCCGTGGGAAGGGTACCGCATGTGCTTGCAGGGATGGCGCGCCTCTATCCATGATCAATTGGTAGAGATCAAAGGCCCGAATAGCTGAAACGACACTGGGCAAGGTGATGGGGAGGCGGCGAGGGCTAGCCTGTGGCGCGTGCTGATCCGTACACTTCGCTTGATGTGGCGCGACCTCCAAAACCACGCGTCGTGGTAACGCACCCTAATACGTCGCACGCTGTGCGACGTGTCTCGTGTTTTGTGCTAAATTCAAACTTGTGATTGTAAAACATCAAAAGCCACGGCAAAAAAAAAAAAAACACTGAAAGCGAGTTTGTATAGAATTATGCGATAGAAAAAAAGGAAGACAGGGATCGTTATTTAAGGTTCCCAAAAGATTTGAGACTAGTGCCCCAAGAAACGACAGTGAAAATGACTTTACTTCTAAAAACGGTGGCGGCTGCTGGGAAAAAATTCCAGCCGAACCTCAGCATCCATACTAAAATGTAAAATTTCAGAAATAATTATAGAAATCGAGCAACTGAAGCAGCAGTCACCACTCACAAATACTAACGGATTTACAAATATTCTGCACGATGAAAACCAGGCTCTTTACTACTCATCAGCATCATTCTCCTGGACCAGCCCAGTCACCTCTCACTCAGAAGATTCCAAAGCTGCCAATGACATAGTTTCTGAAGCTTTCGCGCAAACCTTTCAAATGGGGATGACTGATACACACACCTTCATAATGAGGTTAATGTAAGGTGTCAACGTTTTGTTAAAAAATGATAAGTGTATGTTTTAACTTTATTATTTGCTAACTTTTCTCTGAGTTAGATCCAATTTCTCGCTGATATAATAGGTGGAAGCTCTCAGATACTCTTCAGTTAGTTTACAACGTATCTGAAGTTTTCTCTGGTAAATCTAAATTATCTAAGTTACAAAGAGAATTGATGAATAACTTACCAAAAACGGCGAAATAATTTAAAGTTGAAATCTGTAGAGGGTAAAAGTTAGTGGGTGCAGGAAAGGGGGGGGATGAGTGTGTAGGGAAATTGCCACTGGAGCGGGAACTCCATCGCAATTAAATTAAATATCTTCTAGACCTTTTTTAATCGTCAATAAAATGGCTAGTATCAATAATTTGAAAAACCTTCGTTTTCCCTAATTTGGTTCATGTCACAGGCCTCCATTTTGAATTTAGCATATCTTCTAAGCACATAGGCCTCTTAATCGTCGTCCATAATATGTTTCAGAATAAGCATGGCAATCATTTTCCTAATTCTTCGAAACATTTTGACACACTGAGATACCATCCCTACGTCAACCGAGAAGATAAACACGTTGTCGTAGGAAAACACTTTTACGTTGCGTAGTACAGTTTGCGCTTCTTTTCACTTTATTGGGGCAAAACCGGTTCCTACTGCGCAAAAAAATGTTTCGCCTTGTGGAAAATTCCATTTATTTATCACCAAAACTGAACTGAAATGGGATAGTCTACATTTACTGATTTTTGGGTGCATCAAATATAAACAGGACTTTTTTAACTGACCGCGCAGTAATGGTTCGAATAGTCACGCGCTTCGACACATGTTTTTTGGAGATATCAGGAGCGGGGAGAGAGATTGTTGGCATTATCATGTGCAGTCAGTAGTACAGCTAACAATGTCGGAGCAAGACATGCACCCCTCAATCGCGCAACGTGTAATTATTAAATTTCCCACTTGTGAAGGCGAGAAACCAACCAAAATTCTGCGGAGATTAAAGGTACCTTTCGGGTATTGTACACTGTCAAGGATGACTCGTTTATTTGCCTGGCATAAGGAACTCATGATAGGCCGTGAAGAGGTTAAAAATGAGAGCCACGTTAATTTACAAAGCAGAACATTCGCACAATTTGAAACTTTATTTTTCAGACTGATTTTTTGCGTGGACGTCGCACCATCAATGCAGCATACTACTGCAACCTTTTGGACGAAGTTAAGCTTGCTTAGGGAGTGTGCATAAACCACATATCTCCCCCCCCCCACGTAGCCTTACGTAGCTTTTACCTCTACCCCCCCCCCCCTCCCCACGTAGCACGTAGCTTTTTTTCCCTTTTGATCCCAGAAAACATTTTGTTCTGTTTTCTCTTGTCAGACTATTGAAAATGACATGTGGAGATAATTAACTGAGGGAAATAAATGTCCACATGCCGTTGCGAGTTCTATTCCTCATTTTAACTGTGAAAAATGTTATGAAAGGAAAGCTACGTGGCCTGGCTCGGAACCCCCCCCCTCCCCCACGTAGTTTAGCGTAGCCTTCCAGCCAACCCCTCTCTCCCCCGGACCGAGCACGGTCCCTTATCGCCGAAAAAGACGTCACGAGCCGATAAAAGACGTGATTGTTCTCCGTAAAAACGCTCGGCACACACTGCAGCTATCACTCAAGCAAAATTAGAGAAAATGAACAGGACATCACTTGGTCATCCGCCTTACAGTCCTGACCTATCGTCCTGTGATTTTTATCTCTCTAGACCACTGAAACGAGCATTGGAAGGCCGACGATTTGAAGAAGACAACACGGAGGGCTTCGTGTGCAATTGACTACTGAAGCAACCCACTTTCTTTTACTATGAAGGCCACAAAAAGCTTCAGATACGCTGGGAAAAATGTATTTTTAAAGCAGGAGATTATGCTGAGAAATAATATATACTTAGTTCATTTGTTATAGTAATAAAAAAATGTAAAAAATAAGTCCCGTTTATATTTGATCCCTCATCGTACTACGTTTTGTACCCTGAGTTCAAAGAACATACGAAACGTTACTGAATAGCGATTACAACGTAGCGCATTATGTGGCAACATGTTACCATGCTGTGTGTTTCAACGCTCCGTTGGATGCATGGCGTCTACCTGGCGCTGATACTTGATTGCTCTGTCTGCAAGATTCAATTGACAAACTTCCGTGTGACAGTCATACCAAAGGGTTTCCTACTATTTCTGCCCAAAATGAAACTCTCCTAGAAGCTGCCTAGTAATCCCCTCTTATCGTACACAAATCATTGTGAGACCTCGTGATTGCCTTTACCTATCCACAGAGCCGGCGCAAGGATTTTGGGGCCCGAGGTAACCAGTTGGGGGTGCTTGGCGAATTCATCATTTAGGGCCCTCCCTCAGGCCAAATGGGCGACCTTTTTCTTTATCTCTACAACTTGTCGAGTGGGGGGCCCCTACAGCTGGTGATCGGGCCCCCCACCAGCCGGGTGGACTAGGGTACATTTGACCATTTGACCCGCTTACCCCCCTCCCCCTAACGCCGGCCCTGCATATCCAACCTATAGCTAATACATCACGGTTGTCCGAGGAAATGTTCTGACTTCTTCCCGTGGTTAAAACAGCCGAGGCTCGATGGACTACATTAGGAATATCTGCGGTTACTCTCTCCATGGAAGAGTGTTCAGCTGCTCTCGGTTATCATTCATCCGCTTCACGATTGGACAACGCATTCAATGGTCTATTTGTGACGTTCTGGGGTATCTACATGCAGTTCCCACTGTTCAGCTTCAAGCTGCAGTGAACGAATAAATTTTCGGCTATACTATTTGACCAGAAGGATAAAAGAAGAAAAATGCTGGAATTATCTGTCACCAGATTGTGTGGTGTAGTATATTGAGAGATTTTAGCTATAATATATTCTAATTTTCGCTCGGGATAATTTTTCTCAAGCTGCAGCTATGTAATGTAATTCCACCCAACGAAGCAGAGGTCAAGGTTGGGCAAAGTCACTTCCCGTGGGAAGCAGACCCCTACCATGTTAGCCCAGAAAGCCCTTATTAAGGGATTTTAGACGAATAGGATTATGTCACATGACTTCCCCCCACCACGTTTTTACTCTGGAGAGCGCAGTCTGGAACAGCCTCCGGAGCAGTCTATTCTCCGATTCTCAAGATGGACCACGTTGCCAGACGGCATGCAGATTTTATTAGGTAATAGCTAGTGCATTTATACCCTTCTGCTGGCTTAGAAAGAATATTCCGAGTGACAGGATTTTATTAGTAAGAGATTCCTTTTATGAGAGTTATTTTATGCAGTATTTTTCAGTTATTTCAAGTGTATGTCTATGTGCCCATTTTTACTGAAGTATTAAAGTCACTCTATTCTTTCAACTACATGTTTTCATTTGTATCGCTAATTCCTGCTCATTGCTAGCAATAAGTGTGGGCAGAACGTAATTGCTCTGATCTTATGGCTACATATCTTCTAAAGCTGATCGAGGAGTGGTTGATCAGAGACGAATCCAAACTTCGGCTGTGGTGATTTGCCGCTCAGTTACTACAGTGGCAAAAGACTGGGTGATACACTAAACCCCTCCCCTGGGTTTATGTTGTGAGTGCTTAGTGTAATGTTGATGATAACTCGTTCATCGGATGGGTTGCTCCACGTTGCGGTTCCTTTGTTCTCTTTCATAATTGGATCATAATACTTTTGTGATGTATGATATACTGTTAGTACGAATCTTACGGAGATAGGAACCTCTATTAGGAGAAAACACTCCAGCTCCATATGATTAGATGCGAGAAGTAACACTTCATATTATTCTAGCAAATTTCCAGAAATTTGGAAATAATATCATAGTTGCGAGATGCAACTGTTACGTAAGAAAGATTAAATTTCAATTTCAGAAACTAAAAAACAATTAATGCGCTTTATTTTTATAAAGAACTGGAATTGTATAAAAATAATTCATTATCATTTTAATAACTTTAAAAATCTGTAGATAGTTTTAAGATGACCTATACGAAACTGACCATAAACTGAAACGAATGATACAGCGTGTTAGATGGTTCGTGGTTTAATTAATATGATAAATAACCCGTCCACCATACAGTTCAATTTAAACTTGTTTTTATTTTCATATGCATGACGTCAAAGATATTGGTTACATGCATACATACAATCCAGCGATTGCAGACAACACTTCTCATACAGTTCTTGGCCGTCGTGAATTGAGTCTGTAAAAACTGTCTCTCTGCCTCGGATGTTCGCTTTATGTAAGCTCCATCGAAATTTCTAGAACACTACAAAGGATTCCAAAAGATATTTCTCGAACATTAACAATAATTAAACAATTGAACATACTAAAAACAATCAGAATTAATACATAATCATTTACAATCATTACAAAATCATCAGAAATGGGAATTAAAGATACTTAAACACAAAATTATCCACAGAAATCATTTTAAACTGTAGAAAATTGTCCTTTAGACATTTTAACTTGCCTTAATACTTGGAATTACAAACATTTGAGCAATTCTCTTGCATAATTCTGTCCTTAAACACATTAAATAGTATTTACATTATTTCTTTTCATAAAACAAAGTCTGTTTACATTGATTTACAGTAAATTGCAAAACAAACATACAAGATGATGTTCAACCAAACTCTAGCTTATTACAATTGTTTCATGAAATACAAGTTTAGGTTTGACGTCTCTTACAAGCGCCAAATATCAGCGTCGCCTAACGCTTAGACATCACTTCTTACACAATAGGCGACAGGTGTTTGGAGGAAGTGTTTGATTAGATAAATCCATGTAGTTCCCGTATGTTTCACAATGTACTAAGGTACTCAGTCACTCATTAACTCGTTAGAATAGTTTGAATCTGATTCTCTCGTTTTCAAAAACGTTCTAGACGTTTAAAGCAGTATCAATGTAAAGATGATTGGTGCAGCAATGTTTTGTGAAGCTAAAACAATTTTTTGTTCCGTAAGACATTCGTAACTTTATTTTAACTTCAGACTAGAAAGGTATTTACACTCCTAGAAGTAATAAAATATTTTCGTCTTTCTCAGTCATGTAATCTGTAAATAACAGTGGTTATCAGTAATATTCTGTTTGTGTTAATTAGGCAGAAATATGGAATAATACGAGTATTTTCCAAGGTAGAAATGCGAAGCAATCCCAAAGCTTTTCCAAACTGAACAGAATGTTAAATAACCTGCATCCTCCAGCGGCCGAATTCAGACCTTGTATCATTACACCTTACGGGCGGTGAGACACATATTCTTGACCAAAGTTTAATGCGTTGCTTTTTAATGATAAGTTTCAAGAAACATCTTAGTTTTTTCTCCAGAAAAATAGATTTTCTTTTAACACATTGCGGAGTTTCATTCAGTGATTTATTCAAACTGTTTTGAGAAAATTAGAAGTTCACTGAAAAGTCATTTGGAGTCATACTGCCTCCACAGAATCCAATGAAGAAGTCTTATTCGCTACGTCATTATATATTATAGTTTATTTTGAGCACTGACTTTATTTCCGACAGATCACGTCAGTTTTGTGGGAGTACTTCTTGTAGCAACATGAGATCTGTTGAAAGTATTTTGCACCTTTTTTCGAAATGTCTCTCCACACCGTTTTAAAAATTATCTCCGTGTAAACAAATTCAGAATTTTCTGCCAGTGAGAGAGGCCGTTCAGGATAAAAGTGGACTATACAAAGGTTGTGTAATAACGTGCATAATAACTATGAAAATTGTTTAACTCAATCTATTGACGGTTTTTTCCCTAACCTCAAAGAAACGACTTTGACCTACTCACCTTTCCTGACACACCCCTCCCCCATATGATATAAGGTAAAACTTCTAACTTCAGATCATACCCTATCTATGTGCAAAATGTCAACGGAATCTGTGTGATACTTTTTGTTTAATGTCTTGGACAAAATAATAAAATAATTAAAAATAATTTAAGAATTCCTCAATTTTTTTTCTTTTTTTTTTTCTTTTTTATAACTATGTAGGCTTTGATTCTGTACAACAAATGAGCGGCCCCTTTCATAATTTCACAGCGTGTCTTTGTCAAGCCGTTTTTTATTTGTTTTTTGTTTTTAAAATGGCCTAACGCCTCGTTGAAGTCTTGGTCATTAGAGGCGGGAAAGGTTTTGGGGTGAAGGAATTCGGCCTTGAACTTTGAAGAAACCATCGCGGCATTTACCTGTAGTGATTTGGGGAAACCACGAAAGATCTGGATATCTGGACGGGGATTTGAACCCGCGTCCTCCCGAATGCGAGGCCAGAGTCTTACCGCTCACCCACCACGCTTGGTGTCACGTTGAAATATACTTTAAGCTATCACTAATGGGACATAAGCTATCACTGTGTACATTTACGTTAAAATTGTTCATGATTGCTCCATCCGTGCACCCAAATACAAAAATTTCATATTTATTTAACATTTCGGTTGCTATATTATGGACGAAATATGTTTCTTATAAACCATCATATCATTATGTGCAGTTACACTGAAATCCAATCAATGTTTTTTACTTTATTTTTATTTTTTTAAGGCGCTGTTTCTTGGACAAAGATACCAAAATTTAAGCTTTTGCCTCTGCATCATCGAGAACTTCGTTACTGATTAAGATGAAATGTATCCGAATGGTATGCTATTGCTTTGTGCAGTTTCATTGAAATACATTTATTAGTTTTTGCAAAAAGCGTGGACAGATACACAAAAAATTACCAAATTTCAGTTTTGTTCGAGCTATTGCACTTACTTACCTTTCCGGCTTTTTTTGCTGTAAATAAGTGCATTTTTTATATAATGACGCCTGCGAAAAGTGTGAAATTTTATATCGTCCAACCTATGTTACAAATATGGGGAAAAAAGTATCCTGTATGTTGCCCAGTTACATAAGCTATACCGCGTGTAGTTTAATTCAAATCCATTAATTTTTTGCGTGTTGTACCAAAAGGGACAAAAAATTCAAAATTTTGCTGTTAACTCATGTGTATAATCGTTAAGTTTATATTAATCTCGATTAAAAGTACCATGTATCCTAAACAGTTACAAAAATTATCACTATCCGAAACTTCCTTAAAATCTGTTCATCAGTTTCAGTGTTATGCGCGAACATACGGACAATGTTTTGTCCCCTGTATCATCGGAAAGTATGTTACTAATCAGGATAAAAAGTATCTTATATCCTAACCAATGACATATGTTACAATTTTGTGCAGTTTAATTAAAATCCATTCATTAATTTTTGTGTGTGGCAGCGATAAAGAGACTAAAATTTCAAAATTTACGGTTTTGACTGTTTTCTATACTGTATCATTGTGAACTATATTATTAATATGGATAAAAATTATCCTAACCTCTGAAATCAGCTATCACATAGCGCAGGTTCTTTGAAATCTGTGCCTTAGTTTTTTCTTGATGCGTGAACGTATCGTACAAATAAATAACAATTATTAAGTTCTCTGTAGCGTTATATGGGTCGCTCTGTGACTAGATCCATAACAGGCTTTGCTTTTCTCGCAGGCATTTATGTATAATCTCGTGATAAATTTAATTTAGCGTTAACTATAACTCATGGTTTTAGAAATGTACTTCTCTTTTCGGTTTCGTCGATGAAATGTCAATTTCCTATATATCGCTCATTTGCTGCAACAGTGACATAACTCAAAAACGTTAATTTTAGAGAAGGACAAATTGAAATGTCTCGTCTGAAACTACTTTAACCATTCACTAGAAAATAACTTATCTGCAAGTTTTAATGAAATAATACAATATAAAAGAAGTAAAAATCTATAGTATCAGTTGTATTATTTACGAGAACTCCTAAGATTATAACTCAAGACAGCTCCTTTTTTAGTTATGTCATTGTTGCAGCAAATTATGTTGAGTGAAGTATCGTATGATTTTCATTGTGACGTGGAATTTTGATGTGTGTGTGTTTGAATTGTTAATTGTGTGAAATCAATTGTAATGATGGATTATTTGCGAGTGCGTGACTTCGAATTCCGCGTATCGGTCATTCATTTCGTAGATTCAGTCGAGTGCTTTCTAGGGCTGTTGATATTTAAAAAAATATCGTATTTTCGATATATCGATATTTTAAAAAATATTATATCGGATTCGATATATCGAAGAAAAAATCGATATATCGAAATATCGACCCTATCATAAAAAAAAAACAATGTTACAAAACAAATCATTTAAAAAGGGCGAAGTCTTGTGGCTATTTAATGATGAAGAGCTGTGAGATATTTTTCTGAATCAAGTTTTGATTTTATGAAAAAAAATGGTTTTTCATGAAGTACGGATAAATCATATTTTTTTAAATTGTGATTTAGCCATTATACTACTTTACTAAAAGGAAAGGCATAATGTTTATGATTTACTCGAAGCCTTGTGAATCCAGAAAGTGCATCGAGGGAAATCTTGGCTTTTGTGAGTTTAAAAGCTCAATATGCAACATTGTAGAGGCATTTATTTAGGTCAGGGGTCCCAAAGTGGTCGGTATCGACCCCTGGGGGTCGATAAGAGTTCTCTGGGGGTCGATTAATACCCGGGGGTCGAAAGGGGGTCGATTGATAAAAAGAGGATCAATTAAATTGTTTAGGGAAAAAATGGGAATATTCCAACAAAAATCCAAAATAACTGACTACCTCCGTTATAATTTAAGTTTTACCGAAGCCTGCGTCGCTTTAGGTATGTGTTAAGGAGAAAACATACTGGAGCGGAGAGCATAGCAACGACAAGAGTGAAGAACAAAGCAACGAAAACCAATTGGATTGATGCGGTGACTCATACTGGGGTTCAAAGCGGTGAGGTAATAATGGAGCAAAGCTTAGCATTTAAATTGTTTGATTTCACCGCTTTATTCTTCACTCACATTGCTGGTTTGCTAGTGGTCATTCCTGTGAGAAACGAATGTAGACCAATTTACGAATTGTGTCTCTTGGACATGAAATTCTACATTTTCGAAAAATAGGAAGTTAGCTGAAATTATCAATTAAAAGACAGGCATCTCTGATGTCTGTTTACACCAGGGGTCCCCAAAGTGGTCGGTATCGGGATAAGAAAGAAGTTAACATCACAATTATTTTATTTTAGCTAAGCTACGTGATGAACTCAACAAGTATTAAAACTTTATTTTTTATTTACTTCGGTATTTAACTATTTTATATTCGGGAGGACGCCGGTTCGAATCCCCTCCGGGCATACGGATTTGGGATTTCCATGGTTTCCCCAAATCACTCAAGGCTAATGCCGGGATGCTTCCTCCAAAACGCCATGGCCGAATTCCTTCCAGTTCCTTGTCCGCAGTTCCATCCCGCCTCTAATGACCGCGCTGTCGACGAGACGTAAAGCCACAGAGAAAGGGGGGGGGGGGTGAACGCTGCTGGTTCATTATACACAAATTGCACTGTTAAACTCTAGTATGGTTTCCACTCTATGTATTGTATATCTAAATGTAGATTTTGTCCTTTACATAGAAAATATCGTAATATACCGAAAACCATTAAATTTAGATACTTCTTTTTTATCTTTTTCCTATCTAATTAATTGAATAGGTTACTTTTAGATGTAATTATTATTCCTTCCAAGGCTAGATATCTATTGTTAGCAAAAAGTAGCAACAATGCACTCTGAGAAAGAAGAGGGAGTTCTTTATATCTCGTGCGGTAATAAGTTGCGTCTCTTACTGCCGCTGTTTTGTTGTGCCGCGATCGTATCGTGTTGTTCATATTATAAATCTAGTTTAATACCTACAATGTCGTCTACCAGTGCTAAGAAGAAATGCAGACAATATTCACACGAGTATTTGAAATATGGTTTTGTGCAATCTTTTGCTAATGAAACTATTCCTATGTGCTTTTTATGTGAAAAAACTTTCAGCAATGATGCTATGAAGCCGGCGAAAATGAAAGACCACTTGGAAAGGATCCATTCTGATAAGAAAAACAAAGAATTTGAGTATTTCAAAATGCTAAAAGAGAAATTGAGAGATCGGCCAAATTTAAGTACTTATTTGAAGTCATCTGCTAGCGCTGACAGTGATGGAGGACTGAGGACATTCTGAGCATCTCTTTTAACATAGCAAAGAAAGGCAAACCGTACACTATTGGTGAAGAGATTATAGTACCAGCTATAAAAGATGGCAATTGAAAATGTTATGAAGAAAGACTCTCAACTATTTTTAAAGTGCATACCATTGAGTGCAAATACTGTGCAGCGACATATAGAGGAAATGGCCGATGATGTGGAAAGATCTTTGACCTCTGAGTTCCAGCATTGTAAGTTTGCTATTCAACTTGACGAATCAACTTTCGAAAGTTCAAATCTTCTCATGGCTTATGTTAGGTTCCATAGTCCATTCCTGAATGACACTGTTGATGAATTTCTGTTTGCTAAATATCTTAAACTGATTCAAAAGGTGAGACAATTTTTTTTGTTTGCAAGATTATTTGAACAAGCACAACATTCCTTTCGGGAATATTACTGCAGTAGCTACTGACGGTGCACCTGCTATGGTAGGCCGTTATAGAGGATTTTTCGTCTTTCTGAAGGAAAAAGTTCCTAATGTACGTACCGTTCACTGTGTCCTACACAGGCAGCATCTTAGCCAAAAAATTGAGTGGCGAGCTGCATGATACTCTAAAAGTGTGCATTAGGTCAATTAATAAAATTAAAGCTCATCCTCTCAATTCCCGACTGTTTCCGAAGTTATGTGAAGAAAATGATGAACCTTTCAATCAATTACTTTTGCACACTGAGGTAAGGTGGTTGTCAAGAGGTGATAGTTTGCAGAGGCTTGTTGACTTGTACGACTCGTCTGCAGAGTTTCTTAAGAATGTGGATCCATTACTATGTGACGAGTTAAAACAGTGCAAGAACCATCTGTTCTATTTGGCAGATCTTTATTCGAAATTTAACGAAGTACAGAAGCGTTTGCAAGGAAAAAATGTTACAATTGTTCAAGCTCGAACAATTATAATGGCCTTTCAACTAAAAATGGACCTGTTAAAATCTTCACTGGCACGTAAAGATTTAAAATATTTTTCAAACTTTCGACTACTAAAAGAAAATGAAGAGATACCCGACAGTGATTTGGAGATATATATTAAACATCTCGATAAATTAAGAGAAGACTTCAAAGCACGTTTCGAAGACTTGGAGAACATGCATGTTCCTGAATGGTTTGCTTCTCCATTTGATGTTAAAATTGATAATGAAGGTAATGAACCTGGCTTAGAAGATGAACTGATTGAAATATGCGTAAATCTGGAAGCTAAAGCGTTGTTTAAAAATAAAAACCTCAGCGAATTTTGGAGCGATAACAATATTGCTACAAAATACCCCAAGCTCAGAGCAGAAGCCGAACCTTTCTTACTTGCATTCCCACTTCATACATGGTTGAAGTGGCTTTAGCCACGCGAACGCTATTTTGACAAGACAGAGAAACAGACTGAACTTGGAAAACCGTGGTGATTTGTGACTAAAACTTACCAATTTTCAACCGAACATCAGTAATCTTGTTGCTGCCTTCAGATCCATCACTCACTAATATCAGATACTTTAATAAAAAGGTATTGTAACTATTTTTAATGTATTCAATAGTAGTCGTAAAATGGTAGATTTTTTTTTATCGAATATAATTTTTAAATTTTCAATTATTATTTTTATTTTACATTTATGACACTTACGGCTATAGGCTAGTTCCATCTAACTATAATTTTGTTATTATTTTTTACGATTATAATAGCAGTGTAAAATATCTCCTTTTTCTGTTAGTGTTGTGGGTGGATTTTTAAGGTGTGGGAACTATAAATACTTTCTTTGGGTTGTTATGCAAGTTTCCTTATTGTTTAACATCAGAAATGCTAATAATGGTTTAAAATTTTCATCATTGGCGGATCCAGGAATTTTTCGAACCGGGCAAAAACTGACCCCAAGTGTCGCCACCTCGATTGTCGGCCAAACACATTGTTGTCGCCGCGCCGATTGTTGGTCAAACTCATTGTTGTCGCCGCCCGGCGCCCAGTGTACTAGTAGGGCCTTATTACACTAGGCGACTTGGCGGCGCAACCAGCCGGGCAACTGGTGGCTCTGCTCGTCGCAGGGCATAGAGTGTTATGGGCTTATTACACTAGGCAACCAGGCGCCGCCAGAAACTGGCGGCCGGCTGGTTGCCGGGCCCGGCCACCAGACCGGCAACCACTGGTGGCCGAGAATCGTGGCGGGGCATTGTATCTTACGTAGCTTATTACACTAGGCCAACCAGGTGGCGCCGCCAGACTTGCCACCACGCGTTCAGTCTACTGTTCATATACTCCTTCCTACTTTACAGTTTTAAAATTGCAGAGAAACTGAGTGACAGGTTTGGTGAGACAACTAGGGACAGTCATCCTCTGATGGGAGGGAATGAATCAGAGGAGAGTATAAATGGCGAACCTACAAATTTGAAATAAATTCTGAGGAAATTGCGAAGCAACTCAGAAAGCTAAAAGTGGTGTAGGTAATATTACTACAGATTTATTAAAGATTGTGGGATACGATATTGTACCTTACCTTAAAATTTTGTTTAAAATGAGTTTGGAGACTCGCTGCTTACCAGAGGATTGGAAAAGACCGATAGTAGTACCAGTTCATAAAGGAAGGGTTAAAAATATGGTGAAAATTCCTGGCCAATTAGTTTGTCATCAGTGATAGGCAGAATGATCGAGAGATTGATGTGCATCTATATCAGAAATGTCTGTGAAGAAAGAAACTAGTTTTCAGATCGACAACATGGCTTTAAAAGGATATTCATTTTAATCTTAGATAGTGGGCTATATGCAAGATATTTCAAATGAATTGGAAATGGGAGGCCAAGTTGATAGTGTGGCACTAGATCTTTTTAAGGCATTTGACAGAGTGAGCGATAAAATGGTTTTAAATAAACTGAAATGTATTGAATTGGAATGAAAAAGTTACTTGCTGGGCACAGGAATTCTTAAAAGTCAGAAAGCAAATGGTTAGAGTAGGAAATACATTATCAAGAGAAGTGAAGTAAATATGGGAGTGCTGTTCATTATTCTAATGAATAACTGTGTTACGGTCAGAATCTAGGTGTTTTGCAAATGGTATAATGGTATACAATAGGATAAAAACAGGTGAAGACTGAACAGTTTGCAGGATGATCTGGATAGAATATCTAAATGGGTAGGTCAGCATGGAATGAAGATAAATGCCAAGAGAGTCGGCTTATAAGATACACAGATAAATAGATCTAAAGGTTAATTATGATTACAGAGTGGGGTCAGATTTGCTTGATGAAGTGTAAATTCTTTGCATAACGTTTGATAACTCAATTGGGCAGGTGGTAGAAAAAGGTTACAAAATCCTTCATTTGCTGAAGAGGGTGATGAGAGGATGTAACAGAGAAGTTAGGGACTTGGGTTACAAAACTTTTGTCAGATCATTTGTTGAATATGGTGGTGTAGTTTGGGACCACATTTTGGATATCAAATACAGGAGTTGGAAGGTGTGCAAAGAAGAGCAGCTAGATTTGTTTGTGGAAATTATAGCATGGCCCAGTCAGTAAATGATATTATACAGAAGCTGGATTGGGACTCATTGGAGGAAAGGAAGAGGGTGAAGAGAGTGCTGTAAATGTGCAGGGCACATGTTGGTGATGGGACTTGGAGGGAAATTGGTAAAAGAATTAGGAATAGTGCATGGAAGGAGAAAGGCGAACATGACCACAAGCTTTGGCTCGATTTCTTGCATAAGGGAGTGGAAAAAATGTTCTTTGTTGTTAAGGGCGTCAGGAATTGGAACAATTTACCAAGTGTAGTGATGAATATAATTATATATATATATATATATATATATATATATATATATATATATATATATATATATATATATATATATAGCTAAGGATTTTAAAATTAAAATTTAAAAATCGGAAAAGTAAATGGGGGAGAAATTTAACATTCCAGCTATAAAAGAAAATTTAAATATATACATAAAGGGGAAATTAGATGACTAGGGAAATTGCTACCGGAGTGTTAGCTCCATCACAATTAAATTAATTAAAAATAATTAAAATGAAAAAGGAAGGCGAATGGAGAGAAAGATGTATGTACATCATATTCTATTGCTAAGAGAATCTATACTCTTTTTGATGAACTGTATTCAGACGACAACAAGTTTTTTAATTACTTAAGAATGTCTAAATCGTCTTTCATTTAATCATTGTACTTAGTAAAGGTTGATATTACCGGGAAAGATACGAAAATGAGAAATTCTTCTTGCTTTACCCCTTTGTCTTCTCTACACTTTCACTTCCCCGCGTTTCCACAGTGACATTCTGTAGTTCACTGGACATATTCAACTACACAATTCGCGTACAATGCGAGGATAACAGCAAAGTGACTGCTCCTCGGTTGTGCGAGTGGCTGGCTGGCTGCGCCACCAGAATCCTGGTTGCGTCGCCAACAGAGACACCAGTGCCTCGGCTGGTTGCGCCGCCAAGTCGCCTAGTGTAATAGGGCCCGTAGAGCTAAAAAATGGTTTCCGCGACTTAAATCGCCGACCTTCAAACATGATTTTGCCGCCCCCTTCAACTTGGCACCCCGGTCTACCCCCCCCCCCCCCCCAGATCCGGCACTGGTTTTTATTAAACGTTTAATCTAGGGGTCGATGAGAAGACAAATGTTCTATGAGGGGGTCGACGTGATAAAAAGTTTGGGGACCCCTGATTTAGGTTGATGTTCTATTATCAGAGTTTGCATAATGACCAAGTAACTTTTTTTTACAACTATTGTTTTATGTGGAATTTAATTTCTTTTTGTAGGTTGATAGCTTATTCTGAGTCTTCTTACTTTTTGGACCAAATGTTTGCACCTTAACAAAGATTGTGTATCAGAATTTATCAATATTCCTGCTTACATCCAATTTTCATGTCAAAATACTTTCCTCGACAACGCACGCTCATGTAAAACAACGGGTTCAAGTCCGATTGGTTCTGTGCGAGCGACGCCGTGTCTGCATTGTTACCATCGGTGTAGGACTACTTGTAACTTCCAAATTAAATGTAGTAACAAAGTAAAATTAATTGTGTTTTTTATGCTTCTGATGTTTGTGCAAAACTGAAATTTAAGGCATATAACCTCATCAAGAAGAAAGCAATTAACGTACAAATTTTCTCTCAGACGTTTCAGCTTTTAGATTGGCATTGAAAAAACACAGGAACTTTTCTTATATTGTGGGCATGAAACCAAGTATGTTTACCAAATTACCATTTTCTAGGACAACTGGATGTTGCATAGAATTATGAGAGAATGTCATAGTCATTTAAAAGAGTTTCAAATTCAAAAAAGTTCCAAACTAAGGTGAATGAAGTAAAATTTTGCACCAAAACTCAAGTCAGAAACTTCATTGGACATACTTTTCAAGAGCATGAACTCATGTTTTTCCCGTTGTTTCTTCTACTATAAATGGAGAACTGCCTACATTAATTGAAAATTACCCCTTCTTTGATATTGCTTTGCAAATGGGTAACGCTTTACCATAATACAATTTTTTAAAGCTGAGATTCTAGGTGGAATGCAGGATTTAGGGCGAGGGGTGGGGGCAAACTGGGGTACTTGTTCTGGGCGATAACTTGAGGGATGGGGGGCGGCAAAATCGTGTCCAACAATGCGTTTGGCAAACAGTTAAAGTGATGACATCAATGCGTTTGGCCAACAATCAAGGAGGCGATTCTCGGCTGATTCTGGGGGTCTGGCTGGCAACAACGTTTGAAGAGGCGGCAATCTCAGTTTTTCCCCGGCTTGAAAATATCCTAGAGCCGCTATTGTCAAGGCAGTTCCTTTGGCGTTAACAAATTGTTTTTTAAAGGCACCAATCTAAAATAATAAGTTTTTAGCATAGCGCTTTGTAAAGGCAATCCGAAAGTGGTAGATTCTTTTTTTTCAATTTCTTATCTCAATAAATTCGTAAGTTATATAACAAAACTGGCTGTGACATAATTTTGGAGCTCAATTCTTCTGTTGGTATGGAACAAGAAGCGTATCCAGTTCGCGCGAAATATTTAACTGTGGAGTGCCAGATACAGGCTTATAATTTCCGGGACATTTCTGGGTCTAAAATGTATTTTAGCGGTATGTTTAAAGAGTGAACAAAAAAGCAAATTACTAAAAAATTCTATTTTAGATAAATACGCTATCAAACGTATATATACCACCTCTTTTAAGTTTATTAATTAAACTATGGTAGAAAGTCAACATCAGGTATTACGAAGCAAAAGGAAAAATTCTAAACTTAAAACAAAAATTAACCACCTCGTTAGGAATTTTTTACTTTGGTACAAAATCAACATCGGGCATTATCAATCAAAATCTCAAAAATATTAAACAAAAACTGAACACTGCTGTTAGGCTCATTAATTAAAATTAGGTAGAAAATCAGCATCAGGTTTTATCAACAAATAAAAAAAATTTAGCATCTATCTTTTGCTAAATCAAAATCAACATCAATCAAAGTAGATCTTAATCAACTACTTTTAAAATATTTATTATTATATTTTGCCATTTTCATAAATATTTCTCCGTCACTGCTTTGCAAAACTGATAAATTTCTCAGCAAGAGTCTTCAAAATTGATTGAGTTTGCATTTCAGCCTTGATCAAATCCCTGAACGTTCTGTTTCGCTCTTATTTCATAAATTATTCAACGCGCTAAAACTTGTCTCGTAAAAGTCATTGCTTGTTGGAATTGAAAAAATAAAACCAATTTTGTTTTTAAATATTCAAAATCATTAAAAATGCTTATTCTAAAGAAATTGGCCCAGATTTTATCGTTTGGAAAGCCTTTTGGAAGAACCTGAAAAACACGTTTCAGACATGTGAACTCTGTATAAAGGGAGTTAATGTTAACTGCGTCTAGAATTTTCAAAGTCCCAGAAAATTCAAAGAGTATTTTCCTGTCAGTTTCAATTCCTCTGATTTAAGGGACATTCAATCCTCCCACTGCAAGCATGGGATACTTGGCTTGGCCTCATGGCCACCGTGGTGAACTGAGTTTGAGAAAAAAACTAGTATACGGAAATTCCGGGACAGTAACGCATAATTCCTGGACACGAGATCAGACACAAAATTCCGAGACATTCCCGGATTTTCCGGCTATCTGGCAACCCTACCCATACCTGGTACATTACGATTAGTTTCTTAATGCTAATACTTTTGCATTGATTGAAGACAAATTTTAAAAAACTTTTAAAAATGTCAAGACAAGAATTCTAATGAATATTGAATGAGTTATTTTACCTTCGTTTTTTACTTCTCCACAGGCCCGCCGCTAGCTGGTTGAGCGCCGGCGTGCAATAGCGATTATGCCGCCCCCTGTCCAACTACAGCTAGTGGTGGATATAGGAAATTTCCGAACCGGGTAAAAAAACTGTGAGATTGCCGCCCCCATTGTTACCATCCCGAGTGTCGCCGCTGACCACCCGAAGCAGCTGTTGAGCTAAATAAAAAAGGGTCGCCCGCTACATAATATGCTGCCTTGCACGCCCGCTTACGGCGGCCCTGCTTCTCCATGTGCTCGGATCATAAATTGTTTCTTAAAATTGTATCTATGAAAATATACTGCATGTGAAACATAGGTAATCGTTTTCCCTCCAATAATAACTTGGAATATTCTACGAGGAAAACGGAAAATAACAACTTATTTTTAAAAAATATCGGACTCCGATATCCAGATTTCAATATCGATATATCGTCCTAAAAATATCACTCATAAATATTGATATTTTTTAAAAAATATCGATATATCGATATTTTATCAACAGCCCTAGTGCTTTATATCGTGCTTTTACGACGAAGCCGAAAAACGCGTCGAGCTGCACGGGCAGCACCGCCGGGCCGCGTCCGCCGTCGCCTTCGCGATCGTCGGCTTCCGCGCCGCGCTGTTCCGTGCTGTTCGCGTCCGCGACATCGGTAACGAAAATGACGTCTAAACCTGCTGCTGTTGTTACTATTACTCGAGTGGGTGGTGACAGTTACAACGTGAAGATAGAAGCAACTCACGCCCCACCAGAGGATCAGCCTAATGACTTTCCTGTGACAACAAAGGGGCTGCACAGCACGCCCATGTCATCATCAGCGGCGCCTATGCCGACCTCTACCGACGCTATGGCCTTGGTGGAGATTGCAGACCTGGGTTCAACGCTTGCTACGGAATGTGTAGTGGACTACACAGTGATGGAACACGAGCAAGAGGCCTCCGTCTCGCGTAAGCGTGCTGCAGAAAACACTTCAAATGATAAAGATGACACACAGTCCAAGCGGTCTGCAAAAATTTCAGTGAAGACCAAAATCAGAAGGCCAACTCTTCAGCTTAAATACGACCGGAGAAGAGCAACCAAAGACGCAGAACAAGACGCAGACGAGGGGCGTAAGCCGCGTCTACCTGCTCCTTCCGCTCAGCTGATCTCCAGATGCTGCCAATGCTCCCAGCACGCGCAACTCTTTCTCGCATCTCCCCATAGAGGCTGAGCAAGTTATGGAAACAGTGGAAGCTGAACAGACAAAGCCTGTTAGGGAGTCAAAGCCAGCACCCCTGATAGTGTCCTTCAAAGAGGATTATTGAAACCTCGAGATGACACTAAAGAAGCTTTCTAAGCACGAGTACCGCGTCAAACCTGCGGGACGCGAGTTATACAAACTCTTCCTCAAAACTAAGGCCGACTATCAAGCCGTCTTAGGCTATGCTTCACAAAACAGCATACCTTTCTACACCTTCCCAACTGAAGTTGATAAAAACCTGAAAGTTATGTTACGAGGACTCCCATTCAATTTCTGCACATAGTACATCAAAGAAGAACTGGAAGTGCGCGGCATAGTGGCGAGGACAGTCGTTCGTCTGCGTTCACCAAAAACGCGACAGGAAGTACCACTGTTCCTGGTAGTCCTCTCGGATACCACCGAGAATAGAGCAATTTACAAAATGACGTCTCTATGCTCAGGGATGATCACCACCGAAAAATTACGTAAGGACTCGAGGCCCTCCTCAGTGTTACAATTCTCAGCGGATAAGGACACGTATTCCGGCACTGTGTTATGCCACCCAAATGCGTCAAGTGTGCGGGCGAACACCCAACGCGTCAATGCGCTCTCAAAAAAGGAGAAACCTCTCCCAAATGTGTCAACTGCGGCGGTGATCATGTGGCAAGCTATCGGAAATGCACAGCTTTCAGTAGATTTAATGACAAACAGAAGGCAAACAATGCCTCCTACGTTGCCATTCTTAAGAAGAGGCAACAACAGAAAAAGAAGAAGGAGGAGGAAGAGGCAGCAGGCGCCAACAAGGGCCTGCCCAACCCTGAGCTGCGACCGGGTAAAACCTACGCAGAAGCATCAGTTGGAGCTCATGAAAATGGGAGGGATCACCAGAGAGACTCCTCCACCCAGGCAAAACCTCCGAGGAGGATGAAGAAAACTGAAGAATTGAAAAACCGCCCACCGGATGAGAACACCCGGAAGGATGACGGCTCCATCGTCTTAAACATGGTGCAGTCACTATTGCAGACGGTGACTGCATTAATTCAAGACCTGCCGCGTCAGATGACCATTGAAGACTTAACCATTAGCATATGGAACGCTAATGGCCTCTGGCGCCAGATGGGCGAATTTAAGGAATTCTTGAGAGACGAAGGCATTGATATGTGCCTCGTGAATTAGACTCGTCTTGAGCAGGGGATCAAAGCTGCTGCTCCCAACTATTCCTGCTATAGGTGTGACCGGCCAACCGCCGGAGGTGGTACCGCGGTCTTCGTTAGGAATGCCATTAAGCACTACCAAATAGTATTACCCCGCATGGAGACCACAGAAGCAACCGGTGTCGCCGTCGAGACATGTCGGGGGAGACTTGTGTTTGTTGCTGTATACCGACCACCAGGACGCCTACATGAAGGGGACATTTCTGTGCTTCTCAGTCTGCGCGGCAATCTGTTTATTGCGGGTGACCTGAACTCCAAGCACGTCGCCTGGAATTCACTATAGCTCTGGCCAGATTAATTGGCGGGTGGCGTCAAATGCGCCGTTGCCAAGCCGTGCGCGTAACAGTTGTATTCACCTCTTTACTTGTAGTAATGGTTTGTAACGTGTTTTAAGTAATTTATGATCACTATTCTGTCATAAAATATTGATGCATGTCATTTCGTTAAGAAAGTTATGCATTGCAGATGCGTTTAATATAATTGGAGGTTTCAAAGACCTGTTATTTATTATTCTATTAACTGCGCAGAAAAATAAAACTCTCGACAGACTAAGGAAACTTATGGAAATACTCTTCTTTTATTTGTGGCTAAAAGTCCACGTGTTACATTTTATTTTCAGTTTGTATATTTATAACTAAAATCAAAATTTTATTTTGTCATCCTCTGCACTGAAAAACTTGCTTAATTAACGACAAAATTATCTGTTTATATATTACCACTCATCACTATCGTAAAATTCGTGTACTGTCCTCCTGACAAAGGACTGTCAAAGTCGCTAAGCTTTGTTAGAGTGCTGTATTGTTTCATATTTTTCTTTCGAGAAACAAACGTAGGTTATTTTCCCTCACGACACACGCGCTGAACAGTTCTCAAACCGACAACCACAAGCTGCAGCGCAAATAGCCTGTCCATTCCCTAATTTTTTTCGCAATATGGTTGTTTTTTGCGGTAACAAATCACTGCAGTTTTTTATTTCGTCAATATCAAGTACGTCCATATCTTTCAAGTCTTTTCCTACTAGCGTACATGTAGAAGACAAAATTTCTCGATCATTGTCCACAAGAAATTTGAAATATTTATAAACATTGTGAATGATAGATTTACTGTGTTGTCTGCTTTAGCAGCGGTGGTTCTGCTGTCGATGACTTGCGTCTTGTTGGGAGTCGTTACTTCGGAAACACCTGGAATAGGAGAATAAGTCTCTTCCTAAGTATCCATTTTTAGTAGCAAGATTCTCTTGCTAAATTTCCCTAATTATAAGTTACTGCACTTTTTGTTCGGTAAAATTATTACACTAAATTACTACAATTAATAAATAACCAAAAGGAATTATTTAAATCGCACGTAAAAATCGTAAATCGCTAAAAATCAAAATACCCTCTCTCGAGCAAGTTCACACTCACACTGACACTTTCTAATTCCGATTCTCAGGTTCACACATTTTTAGTGAAAGGGAGGTGGAAGGTTTGGGGGTGGTTAGAGAGCTGTTGACGCTTGGACTAGGCAACACAGGCCGCACAGCGTTGCAATTTTCAGGTGATAGAAAGAGAGCGCATCGCGAGTTTGTCCCCAAGTACGGCAACAGCGCGTTCACACTGACCCGCCAATTACTCTGTCCACAGCTATAATCACCAACAATCACTGAAGGAAACTCCTACGAGTGGTCGAGAACCACCATGCGGAAGTTTGGGGACCAACCGAACCTACCATTTGTGGACGTGGCCTCCCTGATGTTCTTGACATCGGCATAACCAAGGGCCTAAGACACGACATAGCCGTCACCACCAAAACGGTCTTGTCATCCGATCATGTCCCGGTGCTTTAATATATGGCCGCGGATGTATCATCACGCAGGAACAGTCTAGCCAGAAACTTATGTGAGATTAACTGGGAAGTCTTTAAGAACCTCCTCACACAGCGTATCGAATCTGCAGCGCCACCCTCTGCTACTGGCCCCTCTGCCGCCGTTGCTGCACTGGCTGACTGGATAAACGAGGCAGCAGATGCAGCTACCCGGCCGCGCCGTAACCAGCCTCCACGATCTCGACAATCGCCTCCCCACATCCGAGAGGCAATAGCAATCAAAAACCAACTAAATATGGAGTGGCATCTCACTAGGGATCCGGCTACGAAGAGAACGGTAAATCGCATGCAGTGGCAGATCAAAGCCGAGGTAGAACAGTACAGAATTTCTGACTGGTCTAATTTCATTTCCACCTTGAATATAGAAGACGGGTCTGCATGGCGAGCCACGAAGGCCCGACTCCGGCAGAGGTTAAAGATCCCACCTCTGGTTGTTGGAAACAACCATGTCTGCGTCCCAGAAGAAAACGCTGAAGCTCTTGCTGAGACCTTTGGGGCAAACTTTAAACCAGTCGACGTCCCTAGAGACGATGTGCACATAGACTTCGTGGAGCGACGCCCGAGTAGCTTCCTAGAAGCTGTTCCTTCGGAGGAAGACCTCATTGAGGAAATCACGGTGCAGGAGGTGGCATCGGCCCTCGCGAACCTGAAAATCAAGAAAGCCGCCGGACACGACGGGATCGGTGGAGGGATTCTCCGACAAATGCCTCCTACGGCAATCCTATACATCACAGACTCTTTCAATGAAATTCCCCGTACAGGCGAATACCCGCAAATGTGGAAACATGCCCACATTATATCCATTCCCAAAGCGAGCAAGGACAGGAGGTCGCCCAAGTCTTACCAACCGATCAGCCTGCTGCCTACACTTTCCAAAGTGTTTGAAAGTATATACCTTAAGAGTGCGCAGAAACATAGATAACGAGAGGCTGCTACCGGATGAACAGTTCGGCTTCCGACAAGGGCATTCCACCCCTCAGCTGCTCATTCGTCTTGCTGAAGAAGCCTTTGCCGTTTTTGAACGTCGCGAGTACTTCGGTGCGGTCTTGATGGATGTCAGCCGAGCCTCCGACTCGGTGTGGCACCAAGAACTCTTATATAAACTTCTCACGCAAGGAGTATCTTTCTCATGTTAAACTACTCAAGTGCTACCTGGAGGGACTAACCTTTCGAGTAGTCATGGACGGGGCCACTTCCTCAATCAAGAACATCGCTGCAGGTGTCCCACAAGTCTCGGTCTTAGGCCCGGTGCTATACAGCCTCTACACTGCTGATACACCTACTACAGCACGTGTTAAAAAAAAGTCCTGTATGCCGATGACATGGCCATGTATGCCAGAAGCTTCAACATCAGACAATCTGCGACGTCGACTACAATAAGCGTGCGACAATATTCAGGAATGGGCAATGAAATGGTGACTAGCCTTTAATGCGCCAAAGAGCCAAGCGATTGTATTTACTAGGAAGAAGGTTCCACAAAACCTGACTCATCTAACCTTCTTCGGCGAAGATATCAACTGGACAAGTACTGTCACCTACCTAGGTGTGAAAATGGACAAGAGAATGACGTGGAAGCTTCACGTCACCAACGTCCGCGTAGAGACATCTGAGAGAATGAGAATTCTATACCCGATTCTCAACCACTCTTCAGCACTGAGGTCGCAGCTGGGAATCCGCCTCTATGTTGCGCTAGTCAGGCCAATAATGGAGTACGCAGCAGTTGTCTGGGGGAACACTGCCTCCAACCTACAGCAACTGCAAGTTGTACAAAACAGAACCATAAGACAGGCATATCATCTACCGCGTGAGACGAGGACACATGTGCTGCACCAAATAAGTGGCCTACCCAAGCTTCGCGAGAGGTTTGAACAGCTGGCAAGACAATTTTACGCTATTAATAAAAAATCTACTAATCCGCTGATAACTGCTCTAGGTGTGGATCCAATATATGACAACACTCTCAGGTGGCCAAAGAAACTACTGGACCACTAATTATGCACTAAAATATAAGTACAGTGACAAAAGCACCGGATACGACAAATCCAGATAGAGACGAACCGTTTTGATAATGACAACCAACAACATAAACTGGAAGTAGATGCGCTATAACGCAAAAAACTTCCCCTCAACCTGGGACTTAGGTTTTCCCAGTAAGGAATGTCATAACTCATAACTTACGCATGCTGTTGTTTAGCTTTTTACAGCATAAACAATGTTTGATAGTTGTTATATGAAAGACACTGAGCCGATCGATCTTACAAACAATCAAGTGCTGCCAACCGTACGGATTTATCCGTAGAATTATATTTGGGGGGGGGGGGGAATTATAATATTCTGTTTTTGTTAAAATATTTCCGGATTTTTGCCTCTTTTTTGTTTTCTACTGAATTTTCCTTATACTTGTGTTTTTTGTTAAACTCTCAGCATATAGTGTTACTGCATTACAGAATTGTCGATAATTATGAATCGTTCCACTGCAACCGCTTGCGCGAACCAACAACTGAAATGAAATAAAGCTCAAATTTTGTTTGACTGTAGATTTAAATTCAGTCTTAAAAGACCGCATACACAGAACTATAGGTGCACTCCTTAGAATCAAACAATGCATGCCTAACCTATGTGAAACAATTTAAAGTTGAAATTTGTAGAGACCAAAAGTAGGTAGGAACAGGAAAGGGGGGAAAATGGATGTGAAGGGAAATTGCCACCGGAGCGTGCGCTCTATCGCAATTAAATAAAAAATCCGAGGATCAAATGAGCTGCAATTTGGCATTTAGAAAAGTACGATTTATAAGAGAATGTTCAATAAATCAGTCACTGTTACAATTTTCCTGTTACGGACGATATGTTAAATTTAATGTCAACAATGAAAATATAAGGTCCTAAAAATTTAGTAGGTATAGCAGTAGAAGTGATGAAAGTGACACTGTATGAAACATGTTCAGAGAAATTTCATAGTTTCGATGTAGAATATTATCTTGTATTTGGAATTTCAGAAACTTGGAAAATAATCATTCTTAATTTGACTCTCCCTTAGTTAATTATTGTTTCATTCTTTCAGTCAGCAAGTCTACGGAGTCTTATACCCAATCTATGGAAATTTTACTGTTAATAAAGCTCTGAATGACTTGAAACCAAATAAGGCAGTTAGAATTGATGAGATCCCTGCAGAACTTCTTAAATCCCTAGAAGAGGAAGGAATCGAAAGATTATTCAAGCTGATATCAAAAAATTATGAAACAGGAGAAATTCCATCTGATTTTAATAAAATATCATCTTCATACTTCCAAAGAAAGCACAAGCTGACAAATGTGAGAATTATCGCACCATTAGTCTAACATCACATGCTTCAAAATTACTGACCAGAATAATATATAGAAGGATGGAAACAGTAGTAGAAGAGATAGTAGGTGAAGATCAGTTTAGGTTTAGGAAAAATCGCGGTACAAGGGAAGCAATTCTGTCTTTAAGATTAATACTTGAATGGCGGATCAAGAAAAACAAAGATACTTTTATGGGGTTTGTTGATTTGGAAAAAGCTTTTGATAATGTTAGGTGGGACAAGATGTTCAAAATTTTGAAGAAGTCAGGTCTAAAGTATCGAGGTAGAAGAATACTCTATAAACTGTATAAGAATCAAGTGGCTATAATAAAAGTAGAGAATCACGAGAGACATGCATCAGTTAAAAAGGGTGTGAGACAAGGTTGTAGTCTATCCCCGTTAATATTTAACTTATATGTAGAAGAAGCAATGAAGAAAGTCAAAGAAAAATTTCCATGTGGCATAAGTTTTCAGGGAGAAAAAATCAGTATGCTACGATTTGCTGATGACATTGTCTTGTTAGCAGAGAGTGCTGAGGATATTGAGAAGTTACTGAATGGCATGAACAAAATACTGAAGGAAGATTTTGGACTGAATATAAATCAAAGCAAAACAAAAGTGATAAAATGTAGCAGAAATGATACCAACACTAGTAGATTAAATATAAAAATATGATCGGATGCAATAGGAGAAGTAAGCGAATTCTGTTACTTGGGAAGCAAAATTACAACCGATGGCCGAAGCAGGAATGATGTTGAAAGCAGAATAGCACTAGCAAATAGAGCTTTCATGAAAAAGAGAAATCTTTTAGTTTCAAATATTTATCTAGGAATTAGAAAGAACTTTCTAAAACTCTATGTGTGGAGCACAGCACTTAACGGTAGCGAAACATGGACTTTAGGAATACCGGAAAGAAAGAAAATTGAAGCATTTGAAATGTGGTGCTACAGAAGAATTTTGAAAATTAGGTGAACAGACAAAGTAAGAAATGAACGAGTTTTGGAAATGATGGGTGAGAAAAGAAGTTTATGGAAGAAACTTACAGAAAGAAGAGACAGGCTGGTAGGTCATATTTTGAGACATGCTGGATTGGTTAATTTGCTTGTGGAGGGAACATTCGAAGGTAAGAACTGTAGAGGAAGACAGAGATTAGAATATATGAAACAGATAATTGAGGACGTGGGTTGTAAGGGATATGTAGAAATGAAGAGGTTAGCACAAGATAGGAACGGATGGAGGATTGCATCAAACTATTCGAAAGACTGACGACACAAAAAAAAAATCATTTTTAATGATAATTGATCCAAGTTTCCTATTTTAAAAATCCCATCATAACCATAAGTTCTATTGTTTGTTGTTTCCCTTTTATCAATATTAAATTGCTCTATGGTTTCTGTTTTAAAGAATGTGTTTCCATTTTTCCTAATTATAAAATTTGGAAACATTGTTACCATCCCATAATTTGCTATTTGTCATGCTTGTTACCATTTTTTAAGAAATAAAAATTCTTGTGAACATAAGGTATCTAAAGCCGAAAGGGACAATCTAAAGCCCTTCCTGATTTCAGTTTTCCATGGTTTCCCGAACTCACTCAAGGCGAATACTAGGATGGCCGAACTCCTCCCCGATCATTATTCAGTCCCCTTCCTTCAGGGCGGAGATGCACACTGATGTCTATATAGTAGCCTACCCAGTGCTGTAGTGGTCTTGACCGGGGCATCACAATTCCCTCCACCAACCCCCAAAAAGCTTTTCTTCAGTTTTATCGTATAAAATGTAAGAAAGTTAAGAGGATCTTAAGAAAATTTTGTAAACAATGGGGAATTAGTACAATATGAAAATTAATAAAGCGAAGACGAAAGTCATGGTATGTGGTAAAGATAAAAACTCGAAAATTAAAATGAATGGAGAATCATTGGAGGATGTGGAAGAATTATGCTGCCTAGGAAGCAAAATCAAAAAGATGGAAGAAGCAATAATGAGGTAAAATGCAAGATTGCACAATCAAATAGTTTTCAATAAAAAGAAAGGATTTTTTACAGCAAATAACATCAGCTGGACAACGAGGAAAAGACTATTAAAAGCTTATGTCTGAAATCTTTCCCTGCATGGATGTGAAACCTGGACATTTGATACAGAAGAGAAAAGAAGATTAATTTCATTTGAGCAATGATGCTACAAAAGGATGTTGAAGATTAGCTGGAGAGACACGGTTACTAATGAGGAAATTTTTGAGAAGGCAGGAGAGTATAACTCTATCCTCTTAAAACGCTAACGTGGCGTCTGCATGCGTCGTCTATAGCTGCTACTGCTATTGGCTAAAGAACGGCCAATCATCAACCACCATATTACATTCGTACCACCATCTTGCTTTTCGTTTATTTACAGCTAGACGCAGAAATTCAATTAAGGAGAAGGAGATTCAATATTTACGCTATTTTATCTGTATCAGTTAAACACAGAAATGGAGAAAGAGATTCTATATTTACGCTATTTTATCTGCATCAATTATAAGGACTATACTAAACCATAACCTAAGAATTTTCTTCGCAGACGGTAAGAAGCAATGAAGTTTATTAAAAACTCAGAGAATCGTACGTAATCGTGCAATGTATCAGTCAAATAAATAACAGTCATCCGTTTTCGAAATTATAAAAATGTATTTATTTAAATAAAATCTAACCAAATATTCTGATAATCTAACCAGAATAGGTTACTCATATCACGAAAGATATAATTAAAATAATTCGCAATTCAACAACGATATTCTTGCATCCAAATAGCGGCGAGCAGAGATAGAAAATTAATGTGAGGCAATCATACCTTACAAAGTTACAATTGGTACGTTCGTTTAAATTTACATGTTGCTTTTTGTTTATTTAGTACAACTAGATGCAAAAATTAATGAAAGGAGAAGAATTTCCAATGTTTGCGTTATTTTATCTGTACCAGTTACAAGAACGAGGTTAAACAATAAGCTAAGAATGTTTTTTGGCTGATGATAAAAAACAATAAATTAAAAACTCGAAGAAAGTTTACACCAAATATACGAATCACGAAATGTATCATCCGTTTTTGATATTATGCTTTCCGTCATTAAAGTAAAATGTATTTATTTAAATAAATCATAGTCAAATACTCCGATAATCTAACCACAGTATGGTACTCATATCACGAAGATTTCATTAAAAATGGTCGATATTCGGTTTTTCATGCAATCTTTTCCAGAATAAATTCAGACTACGACCATAGGTGCTGCCTGTCGTTATTCATAGAGGGTAATAAAAGCTATGATTTTCGAATGCAATGTTAATGGAGGTTGCGGCTAAGTTGACCAGAATCGCAACTGACACATTTTCTTACAGCATAATTCGCTCTGAAATGAGTTTTACAAACCATTTAAACTGCTTTCATAAGCGCCAGGTTACTGGAAGTATTATTTATTGCGGGGGAAACAAGTTTCATATTTGAAATAAATTCTTCACGGGTTTGCTGCTGGATTACATTTTATGCTGACGACGAGCATTCGGTGACTTTCACTGCCGCCATCATCAGGTCCTTTAGATACAACGGACCTGATGATGGCGGCAGTGAAAGTCGCCGAATGCTCGTCGTCAGCACAAAATGTAATCCGGCAGCAAACCCGTGAAGAATTTATTTCAGAGATACGCCGGGAAAGACTTATCTCTCACAAGTTTCATATTTATCGTGCTGAATTGTGCCTGGACCAGGAATAAAACTGATATTACATTGACAGCAAAAGTTTTTGTGGGATTCCTAATTTGTTTTTAATTTTATTGGTTCTATACTTCCATGGTCATTAATTCAGTAGAAGTTACTACTGTATAGCTATGTGAACTGCAAATGAAATATATAGAACATTACAAAATCCAGCCCATTAGCATTATTTAATAACAGTTCCATATAATTAACCAATTAAAAAAGAATGAACTGCTAGGATATTGCATTCAAACCGTCATTTTTGACGGGCTCGAAGCTAGTAATATATATTATGGAAGAGTATAAAAACGCGGATATTAATTGGACATATCTTAAGACATGAAGCTTAGTAAAAACAATAATGAAGGGAATGGTAGAAAGAAAGAGATATCGAGGAAGTCCACGTAACACGTTTAAAATACATCCTGCAGATAATTGAAGATGTTGGCTGCAGGAGATACATAGATATGAAGAGGAGGACGGAGAGTAGAGCGGAATGGAAGACCACCTCAGACCAGTCCCAGGATTAACCACCGTAGAAGAAGAAGAATATTCTCTATTCTTGCTTGGCAAGCATGACTATGTTCTAAGTGTCAGTTTTGTTCGCCGGAATTATATAATTTCGAGGTGAGAATTGGGATTGTCCCAGCATTTGGCTAGATTATTACGGAAAGTTGCCTAAAAGCCGTGATCAGATGAGCCAGCGCTCCTGGGCCGATGTTTGGGTTTTGGCCCCGTTTCACCCCTTCAGTCCAATACAGTCAAACTAGAGAGCAACATTACTTAATCCATCATGAAATGTGTTTGGGCATGTTCATAATTTTTTCTTTATGCTTACTCGTCTCGCGTGTTATTTCTTATTTTATAAATGTAAACTGTTGTTTGTCGGTCGCCAAGGTATTTTCCTATCTTGGAAAAATTAATTAGGAAATTTCTCTTGGCCTCTATCGAAAGAGACATAGGAGCTGCCGAGTGCGACCTCATCTGACGAGAAAATAACAATCAAAAGTATCGTATACCGGGACTGCGTTCGCGGTGGTATACAATCTTCTGATTAATAATCGTCACTACAACTTTTCTACGTTATCGGCCAAAACCTAATGGTGAAATTTCTTCCAGCACCGGCATATCACGTGTCACACGCTTGACGCTATCGTGGTGACATAACAACATAAAAACTATTGGAGTGGATGAGAAAATGATTTGCTGGATAGAAGAATTTTTAAAAGGTAGAAAACAGAAACTTAGGGTAAAAATGCAGTATCAAAAAAAGTGGAAGTAACAATGAAAGTGCCGCAGGGTAGCGTATTGGGACAATTGCCATTCATTATTCTAATGAATAATTGTGTTGATTGTTTACTATCAGAAATTAGATTGTTTGCAGATGATATAATGCTATATAAAAGTATCAAAACGATAGAAGACTGTAAACACCTGCAGGGTGATCTGGACAGAGTATCTAGTTGGGTTGGTAAACATGGGATGAAGATAAATGCAAAAAAGAGTCAGCTTTTTAGATACACAAATAAAAAACTAAAGGTTAATTAAAATTATAAGGTCGGGAAAGAATTGCTCGTTGAAGACTTGAAATGTAAACTTCTCGGCATTACATTTGATAACATGCTTAAATAGGCAGCACACATTGGTCAGGTAGTAGGGGATGTACGAGAGAAATAAAGGAATTGGGTTACAAAACTTTGGTCACACCACTGCTTGAATATGTAGTGTGGGACCCACATTTTGAGTATCAATTACAAGAGTTGGAGAGGGTGCAAAAAAAGTTCTGCTACCTTTGTTTCTGGAAATTACCGCAGATTGCAATCAGTTACAGGTACCATAAAAGAGCTGAAATGGGATTCATTACAAGACAGGATGATTTTTTTTTTTTTTACTGTTTTACGTCTCTCAACAGCGAGGTCTTTAGAGACGGGAAAGGATGGGGCAAGGAATGGGAAGGAATTTGGCCATGGCCTTTTTAAGGAAGCATCCCGGCATTTGCCTGGAGTGATTTGGGAAACCATGGAAAACCCAAATATGGATGCCCGGAAGGAGATTCGAACAGCTGTCCTCCCGAATCCAAGACAGGAGGAGGATGAGGAGGGTCATGGTAGTGTACAAGTCCTATATTGGTGACTAGCTGATACCCGCGACTTCGTACGCGTGGATTAAGAAATTCTTTGCCAGAATTGATTATAAAAAGTTTTTGGTAGCGAAGGATTGGTCCCAAACAACACCGAGTCGGCATTATATGACCGGAAACCCATCATTATATCATTCTACCATCGAACCTGACTCTTGAAGAGAATCAATTTCCAGCATATTTAAAAACAGAAAAACAAACGAATGTGTGAAGATGTGGGGGGGGGGGGGGGTGAAGGGTGTTATCTAAGGGCAGCTTTATTTCAGCTTGGACTTTTCTTCTTTCTTCAGCATGAGCATCCGATTCTTGGGTTCTAATAACTTAAGCTGCTCGTGCTCTGCTAAAGCAACAACTTAGGCCAGTTTACGCCCGCACAGCATATCAAAAAAGAAGGCAAAATAAATTGGTGCCAGAATCATTTAAGCAGACACAAAGTAATAGGACAGAGAAAATCGACATCTATACTAAATAATACGTTTTTTCTCTAAACGAAATTTATTAACAAATTATACACTAACATAATGCGCGAGAAGCATAGCATGAGCTACCGACGTAACATTACAGACTAACACACACATCCGTCTCTCCGTCACTATTCGATAAGTTCTCAAAATTTCGTGACTACATCTGTTAATCATACCAAAAAAAAAAAGTCCTGTGCCCTCCCTATAGATTGTCTTGTCGAATTCCGTCAATATCGGTACAGGAATTTAGTTGTCAAAACGAAACATAAGACAGAGACTTACTTCCGCATTTATAGTATTACTATTGCAGATCACACACACACTGACTACGAATCACCCCTGATGGATCAACATAACGTAAAAGATTGTACACCTACAGCAATGCAAGACTACCTACGATTTGCCTCGGATTGCACCACTAACTTTGTGATTTCTACAGTTTAACATTCAATCCGAGTAACCGACGGCCCAGGCGTTACTCTTACGATCAAAAACAATTTTAAAAATCTTAGCCTCAACGGAGATTTGGACCGGAGACCACGACCCAAACATTAGTAACCAAGCGCTTTAACCACTGTACACGGTAAAACAGTACAGAGATCTCCATATCCAACGCGCCTGTCTATCGCCGTTCAGTAATATTTCAAAATTATAAGACAACATGTATTATTTATACAGATAATTTTTCAACCAAATGTATACAGTATTTTTCTCCTTGTTTCAAAGGATAAGTGTGTAAAGTTTCATCGAGATTGGATGAAAACTGTGGATTTGTATAAAGAACAAACAAACAATCACACATACATTCATCTTTATATATATAGATGAGGCATGGAAATATATTGGTGTAAGAATTGAAAGTAATGCATGGAAGGGAAAAGATGACCATGACCACAAGCTGGCACTCGATTTCAGGCACAAAGGTGTAGGAAGATTCTGTTTTTTGGTAAGGGTGTCAGGGTTTGGAATAAGTTACCAAAAAGGCTGAAAGAGTGTAAGGTTAAAATTTGCCGAGGGCAAATGTAGGTGAGTGCAGGGAAGGGGGAAGATGGGTGGTAGGGAAATTGCTACCGGAGCCTGTGCTCCATTGCAATTTAATGAGATATAAAAAAAAAAACGAGGGCAGCGATTATACTGTAAAAAATGAAAATTAAGTTTTGTTTTCAGTAACAATGGAGACATAATTCATAACAACTGTTAGATATGCTGCTTTAAGTATAACAGTTATATCATCACCACCAATATACAACATGGAATATTTGGGCTAGTTCCGAGTTTATGAGTCCAGATAGAACTTGATAAGCATTCAGGGAATTCGCTGTTATCTGACCAGGCAGCCTTGTGTATGTCTTTGTCCCAATGGTCTGGTGGTATTTCTCTTGGTATCTGACGATCTCTTGGGATCATTTCCAACACTGTCTAGTCCATCTTTTCTCCGAGCAACATTTCCAGCCCACTGCCACTTCAGACGAGCTGTCTTCTAAAAATGTCAGCAACTGAGCAGATCTTGGTTACTGTCATCTTGTCTTCTTCATTAGGGAAACCTAGCATTGATTTTTCCATTGTCTCCCGGATTCTTCCTGAGAACTGTACAACTCGTGCTTTAAAACGGCACGTACAGTTACTTACCTTCTAAGTTGTAGTACTGGAAACGGGAAAGTATCGACGTTTCAAAGCGGTGGGTGTTTTCTGAAAATGTTGAATAACTTTGCAGCAGCTTCAATGAGACGTTAGCTACAGCATTGACGATACCGCTGTTTGTAACTGCAATGTGTGGCGTTTTCTATTGATTTCTGTATAGACAACATGCAGAATAAATAATACTGAATGTGAAAAGTCATGGGATACCTCCCAACATGGGGCGAAACCCCTGTTGCTGGGCAAAGTGCAGCATCTCGATATGGAATTGACCCAACAACCTAAGACTTCTGACATTCAACTTTATATCCTTTACAGCCGTCCTTAAGTGCGATAGTGTTGCCGATGCAGGAAGTGGGCATGAACTGAACTTTCGGTCATGTCTGTTAATTCATGTTGTGCGCCCATAAAATCATCAGAAAAGCTTTCACACGACTCACTAGAGTTCAAATGAAATCCCGGACACTGCATGGCACATTCATACGTTTCTTCCACGGTTCTACCGGCCGTCTGTATATTTCCACCTTCGTATCTCATAACTTTTGACATTTTTTGTAGCTTAAAAAGGCAGAATTCGGTAAATACCATGTTTTGCACGCATCAGAATCCTAGTTAGTTGTCTCTGCATGCAACTAGACCGTTATTGCGAGCCAAATACAGGCTTGTGTTTGTATGCGGTTCCTTTATTTCACCTAGCGTGGTGGTTGAATGGTTAACGTTCTAGTTTCACATTCGGGAGGACGTGAGTTCGAATTCCTGTTCGGGCATACAGATTTGGGTTTTCCATGGTTTCCCCAAATCGCTCCAGGCGAATGCATGGATGCTTCTTTCCAAAAGGCCAAAGCCGAATTCATTACCGTTCCTTGTACCCAATCCCATGCCGTCTCTAATGACATCGACGTCGACGAGGCGTAAAGCCATAAGTAAAAAAAAAGTCCTTTATTTCGCATGTACAAGGAGAGATTTGTCGTTCTGATGGAAAGCAGCCGAATCAACTAATACCTCTTTGAGAGAGTGATAATAATTCATAATTTTCATGACATAATTATTGAGAATTTAGTTCTTTAAAAAGAGTATTAGGGCTTTACGGATCGTCGAAAGGAAAAACTTTAAGTCCCGGAAAATATTTTTTCAAGATACAGGAAAGAATGGCTTTTATAACGGAATAATTTCAGCTACTATCTCGATTTATTTCGAGAAATCTCTGAAATAGAATTGTAAATGGCCGTTCTTGTAATCGAACCAGGAATACCAGGCTCAAATGCTACCGCCAACCCAACAGACTCGGTGAAAGTGTCGTGTCATGTAAACAGGCTCTGTCGATAATTTTTGTTTATTCAAACAGAAACAAATAGACAAAGAAACAACTAGGAAAAAATTTACAAGTTAAAGTAGGTGTGTTCCATACAAATAGCGTCACTTTTTTTTCTCATTGTTTGGAGAAAATGTCCCAAATTGGATGTAGAATATGCTTTAGGAAATTACTGTTGTTTTAGTAGACTGAATTAGGGAGATACGAAACCGGACAACGAATTTCAGAAAGTATGGAAGATAAATCGATTTGAAAATTAAGAAAATTGAGACAAACAGAGTTTGTCAGATCTTTATGAAGCACATTCTGCTGAAATAAAATTGCCCTAAACACTGATTAATCATGTGACTAATAGTTTAAGTATCTGTAGATTTTTTAGTAAATGATACCAATACTATTAGGTTAAATATAAAAACTGTATCGGATGCAATAGAAGAAGTGAGTGAATTCACTTACTTGGGAAGCAAAATTACAACCAATGGCCGAAGCAGGAATGACGTTAAAAGCAGAATAGCACTAGAAAAAGTGCCTTCATGAAAAACAGAAATCTTTTAGTTTCAAATATTGATTTAGGAATTAGAAAAAACTTTTTAAAACTCTTTGTCTGGAGCACAGCACTTTATGGTAGCGAAACATGGACTTTAGGAATACCGGAAAGAAAGAAAATTGAAGCATTTGAAATTTGATGCTACAGAAGAATGCTGAAAATTAAGAGGACTGACAAAGTAAGAAATGGACGAGTTTTGGAAATTATGGGTGAGGAAAGAAGTTTGTGGAAGAAGCTTTCAGAAAGAGACAGGCTGGTAGGTCATATTTTGAGACATGCTGGATTGGTTAATTTGCTGGTGAAGGGAACAGTCGAAGGTAAGAACTGTAGAGGAAGACAGCGATTGGAATATGTGAGCCGATAATTGAGGATGTGGGTTGTAAGAGGTATGTAAAGATGATGAGGTTAGCACAGGATAGGTAGATATGGAGGATTGCATCAAACCAGTCGAAAGACTGATGAAAAAAAAAAAAATTCTGGATATTACCGCAGAATGCAATCAGTGACAGATATGATTAAAGAGCTGGAATGGGATTCATTGGAAGACAGGAGGTGGGTGAAGAGGGTCATGGGAGAGTACAAGGCGTATATAGGTGATGAGGCATGGAAAGATATTGGTGTAAGAATTGAAAGTAATGCATGGAAGGGAAAAGATGACCATGACCACAAGCTTGCACTCGATTTCGATTTCAGGCACAAAGGTGTAGGAAGACTTTTTTGGGTAAGGGTGTCAGGGATGGGAATAAGTTACCAAGAGAAATGATGAATGATTTACCAGAAACGTCGAAAAAATTTAAAGCTAAAATTTTCAGAGGGCAAATGTAGTTGGGTGGAGGAAAGGGAGAAGATGGGTGTGTGTAGAGAAATTTCCACCGGAGCATGCGCTCCATTGCAATTTAATATATATACATATAGGTGCTAACATCGTACAGGCCTCAGTGTAGTTAAAATAAATAAATTCTGAAGTTACTTTTGAAGTTAAACTTTGATTCGTGTGTGGTGTTTCTGTTATAGTCGCAAGGAGAACAATAGGGAGAGAAGAGGTATTATAAGGGTGGTATAAAAGTTCTGAGCATTTTTCATGGATGGTAATACTGTCGGCAAACCTCGAGACACGACAATTATTGAAAATTCATAATAATTACTCACTAAAACAAAAATATTGGTATCTTAGAACATACTGCGAATATATTTCTCATTATAAGGATGAATAATCGGTGACGGCGTTAAGACTCGAGGCCGAAAACTTTTCAGATAACACGCAAAAATATTTCGACACATTTTCGAGCCAATGTTCTGTCTAACCGCATGTTTAACAAATTTCTTGGTAGAAAATACATTCTGGTTCCCATTTTGACATTGTTCCCTTCGTTAATGCTGTTAGTTGTGCGCAAGGCGTTAAAGCAGAAGGATAAAAAGTTAGAGCTTGTGGCATTTAGTACATAAGGTAAATACCATTCAGATACGCTCATTGACTGACGACTAATACAAACAGTTTATAACTTTTCCTGATAAATCACGTTTTCTGTTACAAAACTCGTGAGTATTCTTCCAGTAAGGTCTGCGGTATTATTGTTGTTAAACTGAATTGTTTTATGTTACCTACTTTATAATAAACCAGAAAATTGATAACTTGATAAATAACATCTGTGAAGTTTTTGTATGGATTCCGTGATTGTCAGCAGGCCTGAAGTAACAGCGAGGGTTGTAATATTGCAACATATAGCGAAGCGGAATATAATGTAGTTGCAGAAAGATAGGTAACAAAACCCATTGATCATGAAAGAGTATTATCCAACGGGTCGGCAGTTTCAATGATACTGTGTGAATTGTAAGCAGCAGGTTCAATATTTTATTAACTGGTGCCAATAAAAGAAGAACAAAGGAGTAAAACTTACTCGTGTTCGTGAATGAATTTTCTGTCCATTTTATCTGTCCAGATTCGTTTATTTTTGCTCGTAGAATATTTTCAAATTTTTTTAGCAGTTGTCTTTTGCCAGGTGAATGCAGGTTTACGTGGACGGGTTAAACCGTGATGCAATGATCGCACATTGGCTTATCCCACTGCAACATCTGCAATAGAAAAAGAAAACCTCATATGGCTGAAAGTTGATTCTCATCCATCAAGTGAACCGCCGAGTTTGGGCGGTATATCACCACGTGACAGGTAGGCCGAGACGGTGAATTCGTCCTCTCTGCCAAGGACGTCCGGAAGCTTTCACCGCCTGCATCTCTGCTGGTCGCCGTGTGTTGTGCTAGTGAGTGGGGCGATGAACCCACGAGGCAAGGGCGACCGGCAAACCATACAGATCCGTTCCCAGTGGCAGCATGACGGCTGGGAAATACCCTTTTCTCTACCATTGATGCTAAATCCCATTTCGTAGCTGGTCAGAATGAAATTGGGGCACTTACATTCGGACGTTTTGGAACTGCTCGGGTACACCCGCTAAACCTTAGCTTTTGCCAATATTCTTTTTCTAACTTGAAATATATTACGTACTATTTTGATCGAAACAGCATTTTGAAAACAACTATTGAAGTTGAATATTATTTCCAGATATTATTCGCGTAAAAAAGAAATATAAATGTTAATTTTTAGCAGGTTTTGTTTTTAATGCATGAACTAAAAATGAATACACACAGTTTAAATAGGTTTCACGCCCCATTTGAAACTGCGTGCGACTTTATTCTTCTTCATATTATTTTGTATTATCAGTTTGAGCATTATCGATCTGATTTTTTTTGTACTCTCCTGGTTAAAGTTCATTGCATTTGATTTAAAATACTATAAAATTTGTCTTTTTATTGTTAACGCTGTGACCTCGCAATTGGGAGGGCGGCGGTTCGAATCCCCATCCGGACATCCAGATTTGGGTTTTCCATGGTTTTCCCAAATCATTCCAGGCGAATGGCGCGATGTTTCCTTCTAAAGGCCATGGCCGAAATTCTTCCCTTTCCTTGTTTTTTTTCTAATTTCTTAACGTCTCTCAACAGCGAGGTCTTTGGAGACGCGAAAGGATGGGGGGCAAGGAATGGGAAGGAATTCGGCCATGGCTTTTTGAATGAAGCATCCCGGCATTTGCCTGGAGTGATTTGGGTAACCATGGAAAACCCAAATCTGGATGCCCGGACGGGGATTCGAACCGCCGTCCTCCCGAATGCGAGGCGAGAACGCTAACCATTAAACCACCACTCTCGGTACTTTCCTTGTCCCCAGTCCCAGCCCGCCTCTAATGACCTCGACGTCGACTAGGCGTAAAGCCATTAGTAAAACGAAAAGTCTTTTTCTTGTGATATAAATTTCAAACCTAAATGGTACAGATCATATCAGAAATATCAGAGGTTGTGAAGTTGATGCACAAATATTCCCAAGCATCTACAAGCATGCAACTAAAATTTATTTCCGATTTTCCTTTGTGGGACTCAGTGACTGAGCTGAGTGAAAGGAGAACTCGATCTTATGGTGTGGACGCGGACGCTATGAAGGAGGCCACGAAAACCGGTCTTCGCGCTTAGTCGAAGCAGGAGAAACGGTTACGGGAGAGAGAATCGGGCTGACGACTGCACGAGCGAGTCATATCTGTGATCAAAATGAAAGGAGTGAGGCTTGCTCAACTCACACGAGAAGATATTGACGCGGATAACAAGCTTCGCTTCTGGAACTCAGGACTGTTGTTAAGACTTGCAATTTGTTGAGAGATATGTTGGAAAGTTGTGGCTCGTAGTCGGAACAGATACCTTTCGGCCTGTATCAACTATACTTTAAAACATTTAACCAGCAATTATGGTAATCCAGTATAGTATGAAATCATTTTGCTTTATTTTCAAAACACTTCTAAATTTTTTGGTGTTAAAATCATCCGGGAATTGTTTCAGTTAATTTCCACAGTTTCTGAATAGTTGCTAAGTGAACTAACAATGTCGTGTTGACTTGTCTCTCAGTTGTGGAGTTTCTGAATGATAAGGCATAATACTACCTTACGATTGCCCAGCGTTCTCGTTCTTTCAAGTTTGGAACCGAGCGTGGTGGGTGAGCTGTTAACGTTCTGGCATCGCATTCGGGAGGATGCCGGTTCGAATCCCCGTCCGGGCATCCAGATTTGGCTTCCCATGATTTCCCCAAATCTTTCCGGGTGAATGCCAGGATGCTTCCTTCAAAAGACCATGTCCGAACTTCTTCCCGATCCTTGTCCCCAGCCCCCTCCCGCCTCTAATGACCTCGACTTCGACGATGGGGAAAACCATAAAAAAATAATAATAATATTGAAAGTTTGATTGAGAACGACTACTCGCGCGCTGTGCTTGGTGGTGTATTTTGCTTCGCTTACAATGTGAAAAAATCTGGCTATAGTTTGCAATAACTCAGTAAACAGCAGGTCTTATTTTACAACGTATTACTCTTTAGTCAAGTTCTGCTTCTACCTGTTGTTTATGGTTAATGTATCCCTGTGCTTTGAAATATCCTTGGTAACTGAAGTCCTGTGGACTTGCAAATACAACAAATTATTGAAATAAAAGTTTTATGCATTCATCGAATTATTATTTGGAGTAAGGGTGCAACCTATTATATGAAAATAAATTCAAAACTGAGAGGAAGTACTTTTACGACAAAAAACATCTGGTGAGCGAGATTACTTTTTTTTTTTACGCCTTGTCGCTCGTCTACAGATAAAGTCGTTAGAGGCGGTATGGGACTGGGGACAAGGAACGGGAAGGAATTGGGCCATGGGCGTTTTGAAGGAACCATTCGCCTGGAGTGGTCTGGAGAAACCATGGAAAACTTAAATCCTAAATCTGGATGCCCGGCCGGGGATTCGAACCCGCGTCCTCCCGAATGCGGATATTACTTGCAATCAACAGCACAACTAATTAGAGATCATCTACAGGCAGAAAGTCGTCATTTAATTAACCAATTAGGTAGTAGCTAAATTTCTCTTCTCACAATCAGGAGTTTGAGATTACTGTGGAGATGATGGAGGACAATGAGCAATTGCTATCCTTAAAATCAAATGATTTCGGGAAAACAATTGTTAAAATCTTGATGGGTGGAGAGATTTCCAGTCTGGTCCCTCCAACTCGAGCTTTACCACTCACCCACTATAATCTGTCATCTACGAGTACAATGTCACAGAAGGTTTAATGCTGAATTGACTATGTTTACCTTGCTTAGTAGCTAAACTCGCTGGTTTGCAACATACATACGTGTCCTCACTGCGTCAATTGTGTTTCGTCCTTGTCTTTCACTGGAGACACGCAATAAAACTACATAAAATGTCATTCTCTATTGCTCGGAGTAGGAGTGAAATACCTGTGTAATTTTTAAGAAAGTAATTGTCTGTTTTTACTGTTCTGTTAATCGATAGATAGTCAATCAAAATACTTTTCCGTAATTGGGAAACTGATTATAAATACTTTGTAGCTTCGAAAATTGTGCACTGAAGCTCATTCTCTTGAAATTATTCTTCTTGTGACTTAATTTTTCCAGTGATCCAGTGGAAGCAAATGGCTACAAATGGAAGGTCCCACTTCCTATGATACAAAAACTGGCGACTTTCTGTGTTAATTTCGCTTAGCAGAAGGCTAGGGCAAAAAATCTCAAATAGACGTGTCGAAAGGAATCCAATGAACGAGACATACGTTCGGTAAGACCACAGATTTCTGACTAAAATGCTGACTCGAATATAGCAATCTCCATGGATTTGCCTGTGGAGAACATTCACTAGCTTAGTTTGCTTTCGCCGAGAAACACTATTATTTGCACAGGCCTCGTGTGTTTTGTATGTGTGTGGAAAAAACTGAACAAATACTTTGGAATTTGCCCAAGGTACTCCGTCTGAAATAGCGAGTGGAGGTATGAGTTGACGGAATGTTTTTATGCTGTGTGTATTGTGGATCTTGGTTACAATCGTTCACATATGTTTACATTTTCTTAATCTTCTCAACAGGCTATGCGAGATGGTTAGATCTGTGAATGCGGCTTACTTAATACTTACAAAACCTGTACTGGATCAAATGATTTATCTACAAGCAGAAGTTATTTGTTATGTGTAAACTCTGAAAACTCCAAATTTATAACTAACATCCAGCAAAGTCAAACGTATGAACCATGCGCCGATTTTTTTAAAGTTTTTTATTTACTTTAATCGATAACACTCAGCTTTACGCTACGAATACGCAAGCTATGTGCTATTCTTCTTCGTCAAAATCACATATTTTTCTTTAGGATCACATATTTTTTTTTCGTTTTTTCAGCCGATGATTTATGAGCAGTCTTTCTAATTCCACAAGTTTCTTTCTGACGAAGACACTGTAGTGATTTTCTGTTGGTTCTATAACTCCTTCAACTACAGACATCTTTGTTCACCTCTTTCAGCCACCGAGAATGTATTTTACATTTCTCTGAGAGGGTATTGTATTGATTTTCTGCCCGTTCTGTAACTCCTTCAACTACCGAGATCTTTATTCACCTCTTTCAGACACTGAGAATGCATTTTACATTTCTCTAAGACGGTATTTTACTGACTTTCTGCTGGTTTTATAGTTACTTCTATTACACAGATCTTTGTACACCTCTTTCAGCCACTGAAAATGCATTTTACACATCTCTAGATGTCAGTTATTTTATTCATCACTCTCTTTGGGTTCATTCTCTTCAGATGTATTCTTTTCACAGCGCTGGAAATCTTTTCAAACATCTCATACAATTCCTTGTCGTACCTCAGGTGAATGCTAATAGCCACTTACTCCTTTTTTCAACAGTGTTTCCTTTATTAGACGATCTTATATTTGCTCCATTGCATCCTCAAAATAGAGGAATACTGGTTTGTCATTTGTGCTATAATGCCTCAGGAGATGGATCTGAGTTGATAAATACCACGGAATAATTTAAATAGTTTTTCCATCTACATTGCTCTTTATATCAGTGCTTAGGGGCAAGAATCTCACCTAATGGATTAAATTTCTCATTTCTGTGGACAACCCCAAACGCTATCTCCATATTACGGCTTCGCAGGAAAGGAAAACCATTTTAAAAACAAATTTAGGTACCAGGAAAATTCGTATGGGTTTACTTTCCACCTCAGGCTCTACAAAGAACTGTATGAGAAGACTGAAGCAATCAGAGTGGCTCAATGCATGGTACTGCCGACCAGATTTTAGATTCGCGTGGTTTTCTGCAGTCACTCCAGGAATACACCAAAATGGTTACTTGAAAAGTATACCGAAAGTATGGCCGAATTCCTTCCTGTTCCTTAACCCCAATCCTCTCCCGGCTGTAGTTACCTCGATGTCGTCAATACTTAGCGGTATAATAGAAGAATGGAAGTTTCAAGATATTACCACCGCAGTGATAAAAAGGAGGTTGTTTCTATTTTACTAGACTAGACGACCTGTGCGAAAATTTCGCGAATAAAATACGACGAATAGTGCGGTTGAATGCGTGTAATATAATGAAAAGTAGAAGCGCACTTTGTATCAAATATTTATTTGTTTAGTGTAATAGGTACGAAACAAAATACTTAAAATAATTTTATAAAATATGGTGTGACCAAAGCGGACACCTGGATCTTTAAAATGATACCTCATCTATCGTTTTCAGTTAGGCATCAAGCGAGGTAAAAAAAAAAAAGTTTTAGAATTGAAATTTTGCCCCTTAAAAGTTGAATTTGGAAAAGGTTCTTTCTTAAATTATGATGTACCAAAGCGGCTACTTTAATAATTAAAACGATACCTCATTTATCGATTTCGGTTAGGTATCAAGGGAGATAAACGTATCATGACAGAAAATTGCGTTGTAGAAATATTGATACTTTTGTCCATTAACGGTCGAATTTTGAAAAATTCCTCTCTTAAGATATGATGTAGCGAAACCGAAGACCTTACGAAGACCTCAGTCTTGAAAATGGTACCTGGTTTATCAATTTTGTTTAATTATCCAGGGAGATAAATGACTCCAGACACAAAAAAACGCATTTTAGAAATACTGATATTTTTGTCCCTTAAGGGTTCGATTCAGAAAAATTCCTTTCTTTAAATATGATGCAACCACAGTGGAGACATTAATGTTTATAATGATACCTTATTTATCTATTTTGGTTAGATATTAATGGAGATAAATGGCTCGTGACACAAAAATGCGTTGTAGAACCATTGATACTTTTTCCCTTTAAGGGTTAAATTCCCCCCCCCCCAAAAAAAAAAATCTGTCTTAAGATATGATGTCAACAAAGCTGAGACATTATTCTTCATAATCCTACTTCATTTATCGATTTAGGTTGGATATCCAGGGAGATAAATCGAGACACCAAAAACGCATTTTAGAAATATTAACATGTTTTCCTTTAAGGGTCGAATTACGAAAAACTCCTTTCTTAAAATATAATGTGACTACGGTGGAGACCTAATCTTTAAAATTATACCTCATTTAACTATATCTGTTAGATAAGAAGAGAGATATATGGCTCGTGACACATAAACGCATTGCAGAAATATTGATAATTTAGCCCTTTAAGGGTCGAATTCTGAAACATTCCTGTCTTAATATATGATGCCACCAAAGCGCAGATCTTAATCTTTAAAATTATGCTTCATCAAACGATTTCAGATACGTATCCAGAGAGATAAATGACTCGTAACACAAAAAACAGCATTTTAGAAATATTGACATTTTTGCCCTTTAAGAGTCGAATTTCAAAAAATTCCTTTCTTAAAATATGATCTGACCAAATTGGAGACCATAAGCTTTAAAATGACACCTCATTTATTGATTTTGGTTAAGTATGAAGGGAGATAATGGGTTGTGAAAAAGAAACACCTTATAGAAATAATATATATGAAGATTGCGTCCAATACACTTTCCTTATTGCATTGTATCTGAAATCGTACTAAAATACAAATACAAAAATGGTTGTATATATATACATATTTGAATGTTCTTTACACAAAACCACAATTTTAATCCGATCTTGATGAAACTTTGGACGCGTATACTTTAAAATAATGGAAAATATAATGTCTACATATGGTTTACAAAACTCCGCACCCACCCCCATTACTCTCTAAAGGAATATTTACACATGCAACAGCTCAGTTCTTTGCAAATATCTCGCGATAGGGAACTCGGCCAAAGTGTATGGTGACTTTATGAATTCCCGTAAAATTATCTGTGTATTGGCGTTCCACCGGTTCCGGTAGGACAATCATTGACCGAGAAATTCTATCTCGAAATTTAAAAATTGTTATAAAGTTGGCGCGGTGACACACAACCCCTCAGTTTTTATCCAATCTCGAAGGAACGTTGCGCATGCATGGTTTAAAATAACTGTAAAAGCAATGTTTACATTTGATATCCAAATCTGCTCCCATGTTATGGAGAAAGTTTCCGATCAAACGAGATAAAATAACAGAACTTCCGTATCCAGTCCCCGAGCAACGAATGGCACACTGGTAGTATCACATAAATACGTTGAAGGTGAAACGGAATACCTAGCTATTACGGCAGAATGAAAGAAAAACTTCCTGCTCATGCAAGAGAGTGGCTTACAGAGAGTTGGTTCAGCACCTCAAACACTTGGAAGTGCTTACGTGATTTGTCGAGTAGCTGAGGACCCTTAGAGGCACTTCGTTGTGCAATGCCTGCCATCGTTGACTGCGCTCGTGAACTTCCGCACCTATCCATACTAAAATAGCGGTCTAGTGGCTTAGTGATTAAGGCATCAGACCGGAGATCGAAAGGTCCCTGGTTCGAATTCCTGTCTCGGTGGGGTTTTCATAGGTCCTTAACCTGATCTTCACCTCTGGCATAGTGATATGCGTCAGAAAACTTACGTGTTTCGGATTCCACGTTAAACTGTAGGTCCCCTATAGCCGGTAGGATTACCTGGCTAGGCTCGGCAGCTACGATAGGGACTGATTGTGTAGCCGATAACAAACCCTGTCACTAGATCGGTACGACCACGCGAATTAACTTTTTTCCGTAATAGAAGTCTATCGTTAGAGACAAATTATAACACTGTTTTATATGTGTACAGCAAGTACCGATACTTAAGTTGCTGTCTTAATGATATAGTACAAACCATTGAAAACATTTTCATGAAGCTACCTTTTCCCCTCAATTTGTCTCTGTACTTCTATAACAGCGTTAACTCAACGTACGATGTAATTAAAGCAAATCCTAGTTAACAAATGGACGAGGCTGTTACAATCAGTGAATCTCACACTCCCAACGAATACACTTCCTGTAGTTTTGCAGTAAATCAAAATAGAAGGTTTCACCACGTAGAAGTAATATGGAGGCCCCCAGGCTGTCAGAAACTCTCCCTCCTTAAATTTCTAATGCGTTTTTTTATTTTACTAATCAACGATTTTAGTTAACATGTATCATTACATACAACAAGCATTCATCGATATTGTTAATGTTATTAAGTATAATGATAGACCAGTTTATTTAACAACCTTATTGTTTTTTCTGTATTGTTAAATAGAATAATGATCTTTCCAAACCTACAGAGCTTAAGCATTCAGCTTATGGGTTCATTCTACCATAGTAGGTAGGACTGAGACAAATATGGGTTTCCACATCGTTGTCAATCTCGTAGGCGAAAACCCTACAAAAATTGTGTTATTACTGTCGTTACTAATTACTCTTTAACCTTGCTGATATACGAACAAACACGAAAAACTGAAATTTGTGCACCATTGTGGCTCAAAATTAGATGCGGTTGTGGTTATGCTGAAATGCTACGTGAATCCAAAAGAGAAAGTTGCATTGAAAAGATAAGTTATTTGTAATAGATTAATTCTTCAATTTAAATGAAAGAAAGATTATGTGAACTATTTAACGAAACAAAGAATAGGCCTACATTTGTATGAACTCGGGACCAGAGCACTCGGATAAAAACTATCAGTGATTTGAATAAACTTTTGTCCATAGTTTCTTTTCATCTATTTAATTGACTGTCCTATGGAATTTCCAATATTAGGTGCCAAGTTGTGAGGCCATTAATAATCAGTGCGGAAAGTACTTCCATCGGTATTGTGTTCCCAAGTATTAGCCGATACCTTTGGAATATTTTTTTATGAAATCTTTCAGAATATGTTGGCTGTGTACCTTTTTCAAATATCATTTTTAGTATTTCTTGGGCTAATGAAGCTTTTTCATCAGTCATATTCAGAATAAATATTATTTTTATCGGACACTGTCTTTCAAAAGGCGTTGCGTCCGTAGACATCTATCTACTGGTTAATCCGGCTCTGGTCGAATTGAGCGATAGCTGTCCTGTAACATCAGTTGCGTTATAGAATCTGGAATACCTCCGTTAATTTTTTCTGGTATACCAGGTTACGGAGGAAAATTTAAACTCTTACATATTTCAAAGAAAATAAATTTTGAATACAATTTACTACAGTTCTAAGAGGTAGGGTCAAAAAGTTCCAGGAAATGTGTGTTTGGCACGTTGACAACACTACGAAGGATGTTGCTGCGCCGTGCAACAGTCAGTTGTGGTTGGTTTCGAGCGTGTGGTGCATGATATTTTATGGACTTAGTTTCTTTCTTTTGTCGGTTTGTGAAATGTTGTCTTTAGAGCAGCGTGACAATATGAAATTCTGTGTGTTGCTGGAGACGTCACCTTCGGAGACAATTGAGATACTGAAAAAAGCATACAAAAACTATGGCAGTTTACGAGTATCACAAGCGTTTACGCAACGATCGGACAACAATTGAGATAACTTTCGGACTGGGCGATCTTCGTCTTCCACGAAAAATGAGAACGTTGAGCGCGTTCGACAACTTGTGCGTGCAGACATCGGTATTATTGCCTCCGAAGTTGGTATTTTACAGCATTCTTCACAATAATTTGAACATGCATCGTGTTTGCTTGCAAATGGATCCGAAAAATGTTTCCCCTCAGCAAAAATAAATGAGAGCGACCGAGTGTAGTAATTTATTGAAATGGCTGATGCAGACGATAGCTTCCTGTGCAAAATTGGAACAGTTGAACTGCAGTGTGCTGAATGGAAGTCAAAATCATCATGACGATAGCAAAAATTTCGCTTGGATGGAAGCCAGGGTAAAGTAATGTTAGAGGTGTTTTTTTTGATTACCGGGACTTAATTCATTTTGAATTTATTCCTGAAGGGAAATCAGTCAACAAAGAATTGCACACAGAGATCTTAAAACGGTTACGAGATGCAATTCGAGGAAAACAACTTGAACAATGACCAGGGAATGATTGTTATTTGTTGCATGGCAATACCCCGTCACATCCATCCGTAATGGTGAAACAATACCTTGCCTAAAACAATGTAATCAATCTGGAACACCCTCCATATTCTCCTGATGTTGCACCACCGGATTCTTACCTGTTTCCACTGCTGAAAATGATATTAAAAGGACGACGTTTTCCTGATTCTTTAGAAGTGATTTAAAATGCGACGAAGCGGATGAAAGAACTTTCGAAAAACGGCTTTCAGGAGTGTTTCTAACAATTGTATGAACAGTGTAATAAGTGTGTAGAAGCAGGAGGAGAGTATTTTGAAGGAAATTAAGGTTAAAATGCTATGCATACTTTAAATAAACTTTTATTAAGCAATTCCGGGAAATTATTGACCCAATCTCGTATAATAATAAAATTGGATTAATACTGTGTTGTGTGTGTGGAGACTTTCCCGGCGTATTGATGCAGCAAAATCTTCTCGGGTGTCCAGCTGGATGGTGGTGTAAAAATACGACGTTTCGACAGCTGACTCTGCTGTCTTCATCGGGTATCTGGCAGTTGTTCTCAGCTGACTGTCACTGCCTCGAGGCAGAGACAGTCAGCTGAGAACAACTGCCAGATACCTGATGAAGACAGCAGAGTCAGCTGTCAAAACGTTGTGTTTTTACACCACCATCTGGTGGGACACCCGAGAAGATTTTGTTGTTAATACTGTGCTGACGTAATTGCAAGCAGTTCGGTGTTTGATGTTGTACCTCAGAGTGACGTATTTGTTGACAGGTGTCAGTATGTCCAAGCTGCAGCTGTTACTGTCTGTGGTGGCTCGCCGACTCAAGTCCTCTGCGGCCACCACACAGCTGTCCCTGGAGGACGTAGTGCATCATCCCCAAGGCCAGCAGGAGGAAGTGTCTGCACAGAGCGACGAGTGGAGCAGTGCTAGGCCGTACACTGAGGTGCCGGGACCCACGCCTCTGCCACTTGTTGGAAACACCTGGCGCTTCCTGCCAGTAGTTGGTAAATCTAAATTAATAGGAAAACCGACAGGGTCTGTTTTCATTTCCCATTATATACTGCTTATTTGTGTGCCGTACCAAATTCTTCTGACACTGGAAATCGCTTGGAAATTTTTTTTGTCGAAACAACTCAGCCATAGCACTGATGCCAAAAACAGTCACAAAAATTTTGGACCCTCCTACCTCCAACAACACGTCGTCACTAAAATTTTTAAGAAGAGAGTATTTTTCGTCTCTCATAATGCTATCGAGATGTTCTACTTTTGACGATGGTAACTAACTGACGGTCAGTTTTTACTTTTCGGAGACCCTTGTAACGATACTATCGATAGATCGATTGTTTGCCACAGAGCGGACTATCTGAGTATAGTAAGTAAGAGTTAAGATAACTTGTGGCGAGAGTAAGTGTGTGTACGCCTCATTTGATTGTGTATTGCGCCATATGCTGGTGAGCACGAGTTTGTCTAAAAAAGAATATTTGAAAGTGTATTAACAGCTTTACGAACTATGTCAACGACTGTTTGAGAGTGTTGTATGTTCAAAGAAGAACTGGAATAGGATACTGTGTTGTGTGAATGACGGTTTTATAAATGCTAGATCGTATTCACTGCTTAATTGGACCAAGCAATCTTCAATCTCCGAAGTCCGATTATAAATCACTCAAACCTGGTGAGTTTACGAAGGTGTATCGTGGAGCATACTTGTGATCTTGTTTTTCACGTAATAAATTAATTACTGATGACTGTTTCTATGAAAAGTTGTTCTGTTTATGTAAGTGTGACTCCTTTCATGACTTTTAGTATTTAATTTCGAGTGCAAACTCGTGGCGGCCGGTCAGACAGAATCTGCAATTGCTTAAAAGTAATCATAAGTGAATAAAAATAATGAACTTGTGACGTCGTGCAGTAACTAATTTCACCAAATGGAACTGTGCGTTTACGGCGTTACACCCTCTTCTTTGATAATTCGAGAAGTCCAAGTAATCTTCAGACCTTTCTCAGGGCCCATATCTAGTAACATGTGACCAAATACCATCAACCCTATTAGATATAATTTTAATTTCACCCCCACATA
>JARYHS010012519.1:55118980-55202269 GCA_031002005.1 Vandiemenella viatica | reverse complement strand
ATCTTATATCCTAACCAATGACATATGTTACAATTTTGTGCAGTTTAATTAAAATCCATTCATTAATTTTTGTGTGTGGCAGCGATAAAGAGACTAAAATTTCAAAATTTACGGTTTTGACTGTTTTCTATACTGTATCATTGTGAACTATATTATTAATATGGATAAAAATTATCCTAACCTCTGAAATCAGCTATCACATAGCGCAGGTTCTTTGAAATCTGTGCCTTAGTTTTTTCTTGATGCGTGAACGTATCGTACAAATAAATAACAATTATTAAGTTCTCTGTAGCGTTATATGGGTCGCTCTGTGAATAGATCCATAACAGGCTTTGCTTTTCTCGCAGGCATTTTATGTATAATCTCGTGATAAATTTAATTTAGCGTTACCTATTACTAATGGTATAAAAACGTAGATCTCTTTAGACCACAGGTTAACTATCTATGTACCTATTATATCGCCATGTATGTCAGAAGCCTCAACATCAGACAATCTGCGACGTCGACTACAATAAGCGTGCGACAATATTCAGGAATGGGCAATGAAATGGTGGCTAGCCTTTAATGCGCAAAAGAGCCAAGTGATTGTATTTACTAGGAAGAAGGTTCCACAAAACCTAACTCCTCTAACCTTCTTCGGCGAAGATATCAACTGGACAAGTACTGCCACCTACCTAGGTTGTGAAAATGGACAAGAGAATGACGTGGAAGCTTCACGTCACCAATGTCCGCGTAAAGCCATCTGAGAGCACTGAGGTCGCAGCTGGGAATCCGCCTCTATGTTGCGCTAGTCAGGCCAATAATGGAGTAACGCAGCAGTTGTCTGGGGGAACACTGCTGCCTCCAACTTACAGCAACTGCAAGTTGTACAAAACAGGGCCATAAGACAGGCATATCATCTACCGCGTGAGACGAGGACGCATGTGTTGCACCAAATAAAGTGGGCCTACCCAAGCTTCGCGAGAGGTTTGAACAGCTGGCAAGACAATTTTACGCCAATAATAAAAAAATTTACCAATCCGCTGATAACCGCTCTAGGTGCGGATCCAATATATGACAACTCTCTCAGGTGGCCAAAGAAACTACTGGACCACTAATTATGCACTAAAATATAAGAACAATGACAAAAGCACCGAATACGACAAATCCAGATAGAGACGAACCGTTTTGATAATGACAACCAATAACATAAACTGGAAGGAGATGCGCTATAGCGCAAAAACTTCCCCTCAACCTGGGACTTAGGTTTTCGCAGTAAGGAATGTCACTGCTGCTGCTATTACTAATGGTATAGAAACGTAGATCTCTCGACTCCACAAATTGACTTTCTATGTACCTATTATATCGCTCATTTGCTGCAACACTGATATAACTAAAAATGTTAATTTTTAGAGAAGGATAAATTGAAATGTCTCGTGTGAAAACTACTTTAAGCATTCACTAGAAAATAACTTATCTGCAAGTTTAATGAAATAATACAATATAAAAGAAGTAAAAATATATAGTATCAGACTATCAGTTGTATTATTTACGAGAACTTCCTAAGATTATAACTCAGGACAGCTTTTTTTTTTAGTTATGTCATTGTTGCAGCAAATTATGTTGAGTGAAGTATCGTATGATTTTCATTGTGACGTGGAATTTTTATGTGTGTTTGAATTGTTGATTGTGTGAAATCAATTGTAGTGATGACTATTTACGAGTGCGTGACTTCGAATTCCGCGTATCGGTCATTCATTTCGTAGATTGCAGTCGAGTGCTTTCTATCGTGTTTTTACGACGAAGCCGAAAAACGCGTCGAGCTGCACGGGCAGCACCGCCGGGCCGCGTCCGCCGTCGTCGGCTTCCGCGCCGCGCCGTTCCGTGCCGTTCGCGTCCGCGACATCGGTAACGAAAATGACGTCTAAGCCTGCTGCGGTTGTTACTGTTACTCGAGTGCGTGGTGACAGTTACAACGTGGAGATAGAAGCAACTCACTCCCCACCAGAGGATCAGCCAAATGACTTTCCTGTGACAACAAAGGGCCAGCACAACACGCCCATGTCATCGTCAGCGGCGTCTATGCCGACCTCTACCGACGCTATGGACTTGGTGGAGATTGCAGACCTGGACTCAACGCCTACTACGGAATGTGTAGTGGACTACACAGTGATGGAACACGAGCAAGAGGCCTCCGTCTCACGTAAGCGTGCTGCAGAGAACACTTCAAATGATAAAGATGACACACAGTCCAAGCGGGCTGCAAAAATTTCTGTGAAAACACAAAACCAGAATGCCGACTCCTCAGCTCAAATCCGACCGAAGAAGAGCAACCAGAGATGCAGAACAAGACGCAGACAAGTGGCGTAAGCCGCGTAGACCTGCTCCTGCCGCTCAGCTGAGCTCCAATGCTGCCAATGCTCCCAGCACGAGCAACTCTTTCTCGCATCTCCCCATAGAGGCAGAGCAAGTTATGGAAACAGTGGAAGCAGAACAGACAAAGGCCTGTTAGGGAGTCGAAGCCAGCACCCCTGATAGTGTCCTTCAAAGAGGATTATAGAAACCTCGATATGACACTAAAGAAGCTTTGTAAGCACGAGTACCGCGTCAAACCTGCGGGACGCGAGTTATACAAGCTCTTCCTCAAAACTAATGCCGACTATCAAGCCGTCTTGGGCTATGCGTCACAAAACAGCATACCATTCTACACCTTCCCAACGGAAGCTGATAAAAACCTGAAAGTCGTGTTACGAGGACTCCCATTCAATTTCTGCACGGAGTACATCAAAGAAGAACTGAAAGTGCTAGGTATAGTGGCGAGGACAGTCGTTCGTCTGCGTTCACCAAAAACGCGACAGGAAGTACCACTGTTCCTGGTAGTCCTCTCGGATACCACCGAGAATAGAGCAATTTACAAAATGACGTCTCTATGCTCAGTGATAATCACCACCGAAAAATTACGTAGCACTCGAGGTCCTCCTCAGTGTTACAATTGTCAGGGGATAGGACACGTATCCCGGCACTGTGTTATGCCGCCCAAATGCGTCAAGTGTGCGGGCGAACACCCAACGCGTCAATGCGCTCTCAAAAAAGGAGAAACCTCTCCTAAATGTGTCAACTGCGGCGGTGATCATGTCGCAAGCTATCGGAAATGCACCGCTTTCAGTAGATTTAATGACAAACAGAAGGCAAACAATGCCTCCTACGTTGCCATTCTTAAGAAGAGGCAACAACAGAAAAAGAAAAGGAGGAGGAAGAGGCAGCAGCCTCCAACAAGGGCCTGCCCAACCCTGAGCTGAGACCGGGTAAAACCTACGCAGAAGTTGGTGCTCATGACAATGGGAGGGATCACCAGAGAGACTCCTCTGCCCAGGCAAAACCTCCGAGCAGGATGAAGAAAACTGAAGAATGAAGAACCGCCCACCGGATGAGAACACCCGAAAGGATGACGGCTCCATCCTCTTAAACATGGTGCAGTCACTATTGCAGACGGTGACTACATTAATTCAAGACCTGCCGCGTCAGATGGCGGAGGCCGTTAGAATGGTAATAACTTGCCGTGCAACTAGGTAACCAAGAACGTCATGGCTAATGCCGTTGAAGACTTAACCGTTTGCATATGGAATGCTAATGGCCTCTGGCGCCAGATGGGCGAATTTAAGAAATTCTTGAGGGACGAAGGCATTAATGTGTGCCTCGTGAATGAGACTCATCTTAAGCAGGGGATCAAAGCTGCTGCCCCCAACTATTCCTGCTATAGGTGTGACCAGCCAACCGCCGGAGCTGGTACCGCGGTCTTCGTTAGAAACGCCCATTAAGCACTACCAAATAGTATTACCCCGCATGGAGACCATAGAAGCAACCGGTTGTCGCTGTCGAGACATGTCGGGGGAGACTTGTGTTTGTTGCTGTATACCGACCACCAGGACGCCTACATGAAGGGGACATTTCTGCGCTTCTCAGTCTACGCGGCAATCTGTTTATTACGGGTGACCTGAATGTCAAGCACGTCGCCTGGAATTTACGAATCAGCAACAATCATGGAAGGAAACTCCTACGAGTGGTCGAGAACCACGATGCGGTAGTTTGGGGATCCACCGAACCTAGGCCTACCATCTATGGACGTGGCCTCCCTGATATTCTTGACATCGCCATAACCAAGGGCTAAGACACAAGATATCCGTCACCACCAAAACGGTCTTATCATCCGATCATGTCCCGGTGCTTTATTATATGGCGGCGGATGTATCATCACGCAGGAACAGACTAGCCAGAAACTTACGTGAGATTAACTGGGAAGTCTTTAATAACCTCCTCACACAGCGGATCGAATCTGCAGCGCTACCCTCTGCAACTGGCCCATCTGCCGCCGTTGCTGTACTGGCTGACTGGATAAACGGGGCAGCAGTTTCGGCTACCCGGCCGCGCCGTAACCAGCATCCACGATCTCGACAATTTCCTCCCACATCCGAGAGGCAATTGCAATCAAATCCAGCTATATAGGGAGTGGCATCTCACTAGGGATCCGACTACAAAGAGAGCGGTAAATCGCATGCAGCGGGAGATCAAAGCAGAGGTAGAACAGTACAGATTTTCTGACTGGTCTAATTTCATTTCCACCTTGAATATAGACTCCGGCAGAGGTTAAAGATCCCACCTCTGGTTGTTGGAAACAACCATGTCTGCGTCCCAGAAGAAAACGCTGAAGCTCTTGCTGAGACCTTTGGGGCAAACTTTAAACCAGTCGACGTCCCTAGAGACGATGAGCACATAGACTTCGTGGAGCGACGCCTGAGTTGCTTCCTAGAAGCTGTACCTTCGGAGGAAGACCTCATTGAGGAAATCACTGTGCAGGAGGTGGCATCGGCCCTCGCGAACCTGAAAATCAAGAAAGCCGCCGGACACGACGCGATTAGTGGAGGAATTCTCCGACAAATGCGTCCTACGGCAATCCTATACGTCACAGAGTCTTTCAATGAAATTCTCCGTACAGGCGAATATCCGCAAACGTGGAAACATGCCCACATTATACCCATTCCCAAAGCGGGCAAGGACAGGAGGTCGCCCAAGTCTTACCGACCGATCAGCCTGCTGCCTACACTTTCCAAAGTGTTTGAAAGGATATACCTTAAGAGACTGCGCAGAAACATAGATAATGAGAGGCTGCTGCTGGATGAACAGTTCGGCTTCCGACAAGGGCATTCCATCCCTCAGCAGCTCCTTCGTCTTGCTGAAGAAGCCTTTGCCGTTTTTGAACGTCGCGAGTACTTCGGTGCGGTCTTGATGGATGTCAGCCGAGCCTCCGACTCGGTGTGGCAAAGAACTCTTATATAAACTTCTCACGCAAGGAGTACCTTTCTCATGTTAAACTACTCAAGTGCTACCTGGAGGGACTAACCTTTCGAGTAGTCATGGACGGGGCCACTTCCTCAATCAAGAACATCGCTGCAGGCGTCCCACAAGCTCGGTCTTAGGCCCGGTGCTATACAGCCTCTACACTGCTGATACACCTACTACATCAAGTGTTAAAAAGTCCTGTATGCCGATGACATGGCCATGTATGCCAGAAGCCTCAACATCAGACAATCTGCGACGTCGACTACAATAAGTGTGCGACAATATTCAGGAATGGGCAATGAAATGGTGGCTAGCCTTTAATGCGCCAAAGAGCCAAGCGATTGTATTTACTAGGAAGAAGGTTCCACAAAACCTGACTCATCTAACCTTCTTCGGCGAAGATAACAACTGGACAAGTACTGCCACCTACCTAGGTGTGAAAATGGACAAGAGAATGACGTGGAAGCTTCACGTCACCAACGTCCGCGTAAAGGCATCTGAGAGAATGAGAATTCTATACCCGATTCTCAACCACTCTTTAGCACTGAGGTCGCAGCTGGGAATCCGCCTCTATGTTGCGCTAGTCAGGCCAATAATGAAGTACGCAGCAGTTGTCTGGGGGAACACTGCTGCCTCCAACCTACAGCAACTGCAAGTTGTACAAAACAGAACCATAAGACAGGCGTATCATCTACCGCGTGAGACGAGGACACATGTGCTGCACCAAATAAGTGGCCTACCCAAGCTTCGCGAGAGGTTTGAACAGCTGGCAAGACAATTTTACGCCATTAATAAAAAATCTACTAATCCGCTGATAACTGCTCTAGGTGCGGATCCAATATATGACAACACTCTCAGGTGGCCAAAGAAACTACTGGACCACTAATTATGCACTAAAATATAAGTACAGTGACAAAAGCACCGGATACGACAAATCCAGATAGGGACGAACCGTTTTGATAATGACAACCAACAACATAAACTGGAAGGAGATGCGCTATAGCGCAAAAAACTTCCCCTCAACCTGGGACTTAGGTTTTCCCAGTAAGGAATGTCATAACTCATAACTTACGCATGCTGTTGTTTAGCTTTTTACAGCATAAACAATGTTTGGTAGTTGTTATATGAAAGACACTGAACCGATCGATCTTACAAACAAAAAAAGTATGTGCAGTGCTGCCAACCGCACGGATTTATCCGTAGAAATACGTTTTTTTGTTTTTTTTTTTGGGGGGGGGGGGGGGAATTAGAATATTCGGTTTTTGTTAAAATATTTCCGGATTTTTGCCTCTTTTTTGTTTTCTACTGAATTTTCCTTATACTTGTGTTTTTTGTTAAACTCTCAGCATATAGTGTTACTGCATTACAGAATTGTCGATAATTATGAATCGTTAAACTGCAACCGCTTGCGCGAACCAACAACTGAAATGAAATAAAGCTCAAATTTTGTTTGACTGTAGATTTAAATTCAGCCTTAAAAGACCGCATACACAGAACTATAGGCGCACTCCTTAGAATCAAACAATGCATGCCTAACCTATGTGAAACAATTTAAAGTTGAAATTTGTAGAGATCAAAAGTAGGTAGGAACAGGAAAGGGGGGAAAAATGGATGTGTAGGGAAATTGCCACCGGAGCGTGCGTTCTATCGCAATAAAATAAAAAATCCGAGGATCAAATGAGCTGCAATTTGGCTTTAGAAAAGTACGATTTATAAGAGAATGTTCAATAAATCAATCACTGTTACAATTTTCCTGTTACGGACGATATGTTAAATTTAATGTCAACAATGAAAATATAAGGTCCTAAAAATTTAGTAGGTATAGCAGCAGAAGTGATGAAAGTAACACTGTATGAAACATGTTCAGAGAAATTTCATCGTTTCGATGTAGAATATTATCTTGTATTTGGAATTTTAAAAACTTGGAAAATAAACATTCTTAATTTTGATTCTCCCTTAGTTAATTATTGTTTCATTCTTTCAGTCAGCAATTCTACGGAGTCTTATACCCAATCTACGGAAATTTTAGTGTTCATTTGCGGATATTCAAAGCCACAAGGCTGGCAGCACTGAGTACGTGTATCCTACCCAGTGTTGCCAACTGCACCGTAATTACGGTAAAGACACCGTATTCAGCATAGATCTACCACCTACCGTAGGGTTATAACCACGGTAGCAAAAGACACCGTAATTTAAGGAATCGTAATTTTTGGGTAATTGTGATATATTCTTCAAATTTCAAGAGTTTATCGACCGATGATAATGCATCCTTAGTTTTATTTGGGTATTTATTTTTTATTCTTTTGAAAACACTATTTTTTTCCTTTATACGCGTTTAATTTTTGAGAATTTCCCAATTTGAGCTTCGAGATATTATGTGAACAAATTTGATAGGTAATTGCCGTATTTGATTGTAGATGAATACTAAGAATTTTTAAATTAAATCTGTTAGTATTCTTAGTTGACATTTTGAATTTGAAAAGATGGCGACTTATAGTGACAGCGTTTCTGGAGAAAAAGATACCCTAACACCAACACCAGCGAAGAGAAAGCTTTATAAGCAGAAGTTTCGGGAGGAATGGTTGCTGAACAAAGAATATTGCGATAGCGATGCTTATTTTAAGCACTTGCCGAAATTTGTGTTGTCTATTTTGAGCTCACCACACTCGAATGTTGAGTCCGAACGAGTGTTGAGTAAAGTTATTGACGATAAAACAAAAAAGTGCGATAAACTCAAACAAAATCCCTTAAGGGAAATCTTTTTTCGCAGCAGGCTATACAGCGACACGGGTAAAAACTGCATCGATTTTAAACCTACTAAGGCTCTGATACAAAAACATAATATTGATATATATAAAAATGATGATAGTACAATTCTACTATCTGATTCAGATAAAAATATATATATTTTTTTTCAAATTCTGACCTTTCTTTTTGCTGTAGTAACATTTCATTTTTTACCGTAATTTTACCGTATTTTAAATATAAACTACAACATAATTTCGGGAAATCTACCGTAATTGTTGGTAATTTCTACCATCAGCTAGATTTCAGGGTTGGCAACACTGATCCTACCCACATAATAGCCTTATTTAGTTTACAAGCAGACTGCGACGGAGACAGAACACTTTCCACACATATAACATCGCAGGCACTTCCTATACATTACAGCCCAATACCACTAAATTCTTCGCAGCTATAATAGCCTAACCACATTACCGATAGAATCAGTATATCTATCAAAATCAATATATAAAAAGGTCCTACAATCAATTATCACCGTCATTGTAAAAACCTATTGTTAATCGTCGTTGTTATCATTTTTAGTGATAACTGATCCAAGTTTCCTATTTTAAAAATCCCATCATAATTATAAGTCCTATTGTTTGTTGTTACCCTTTTATCTATATAAAATTGCTCTATGGTTTCTGTTTTAAAGAATGTTATGTGTTTCCATTTTTCCTAATTATAAAATTTGCAAACATTGTTACCATCTCATAATTTGCTATTTGACATGCTTGTTACCATTTTTTAAGAAATAAAAATTCTTGGGAACATAAGGTATCTAAAGCCGAAAAGGACAATCTAAAGCCCTTCCCACCGAGCGGGGCGGTGTAACGGTTAGCGTTCTCGCCTCGCATTCGGGAGGACGGCGGTTCGAATCCCCGTCCGGGCATCCAGATTTGGGTTTTCCATGGTTTCCCCAAATCACTCCAGGCAAATGCCGGGATGCTTCCTTCAAAAGGCCATGGCCGAATTCCTTACCATTCCTTGCCCCAATCCTTGCCCCCCATCCTTTCCCGTCTCTAAAGACCTCGATGTTAAAAAGAGACGTAAAGCAGTTACAAAAAAAAATAAAGCCCTTCCCGATTTCAGTTTTCCATGGTTTCCCGAACTCACTCAAGGCGAATACTAGGATGGCCGAACTCCTCCCCGATCATTTTTCAGTCCCCTTCCTTCAGGGCGGAGATGCACACTGATGTCTATATAGTAGCCTCCCCAGTGCTGTAGTGGTCTTGACCGGGGCATCACAATTCCCTCCACCACCCCCCAAAAAGCATTTCTTCAGTTTTATCGTATACAATGTAAGAAAGTTAAGAGGATCTTAAGAAAATTTTGTAAACAATGGGGAATTAGTACAATATGAAAATTAATAAAGCGAAGACGAAAGTCATGGTACGTGGTAAAGATAAAAACTCGAAAATTAAAACGAATGGAGAAACATTGGAAGATGTGGAAGAATTATGCTGCGTAGGAAGCAAAATCACAAAAGATGGAAGAAGCAATAATGAGGTAAAATGCAAGATTGCACAATCAAATAGTTTTCAATCAAAAGAAATGATTTTTTACAGCAAATAACATCAGCTGGACAACGAGGAAAAGACTATTAAACGCTTATGTCTGAAATATTTCCCTGTATGGATATGAAACCTGGACAGTTGATACAGAAGAGAAAAGAAGATTAATTTCATTTGAGCAATGATCCTACAAAAGGATGTTGAAGATTAGCTGGAGGGACAAGATTACTAATGAGGAAATTTTTGAGAAGGCAGGAGAGTATCTCTCTATAATATATATTATGGAAGAGTATAAAAACGCGGAGGACAATATTAATTGGACATATCTTAAGGCATGAGAGATTAGTAAAAACAATAATGGACGGAGTGGTAGAAGGAAAGAGATATCGAGGAAGTCCACGTAACACGTTTAAAATACATCCAGGAGATAATTGAAGATGTTGGCTGCAGGAGATACATAGATATGAAGAGGAGGGCGGAGAGTAGAGCTGAATGGAAGACCACCTCAGACCAGTCCCAGGATTAACCACCGTAGAAGAAGAAGAATATTTTCTATTCTTGCTTGGCAGAATGGCAAACATGACTATGTTCTAAGTGTCAGTTTTGTTCGCCGGAATTATATAATTTCGAGGTGAGAATTGCGATTGTCCCAGCATTTGGCTAGATTATTATGGAAAGTTGCCTAAAAGCCGTGATCAGATGAGTCAGCGCTCCTAGGCCGATGTTTGGGTCTTGGCCCGTTTCACCCCTTCAGTCCAATACAATCAAACTGTAGAGCTACATTACTTAATCCATCATGAAATGTGTTTGGGCATGTTCACAATTTTTTCCTTATGCTTTCTCGTCTCGCGTGTTATTTCTTATTTTATAAATGTAAACTGTTGTTTGTCGGCCGCCAAGGTATTTTCCTATCTTGGAAAAATTAATTAGGAAATTTCTCTTGGCCTCTATCGAAAGAGACATAGGAGCTGCCGAGTGCGACCTCATCTGACGAGAAAATAACAATCAAAAGTATCGTATACCGGGACTGCGTTCGCGGTGGTATACAATCTTCTGATTACTAATCGTCACTACAACTTTTCTACGTTATCGGCCAAAACCTAATGGTGAAATTTCTTCCAGCACCGGCTTATCACGTGTCACACGCTTGACGCTATCATGGTGACATAACAATATAAAAACTATTGGAGTGGATGAGAAAATGATTTGCTGGATAGAAGAATTTTTAAAAGGTAGAAAACAGAAAGTTAGGGTAGAAAATGCAGTATCAAAAAAAGTGAAAGTAACAATGAAAGTGCCACAGGGTAGCGTATTGGGACAATTGCCATTCATTATTCTAATGAATAATTGTGTTGATTGTTTACTATCAGAAATTAGATTGTTTGCAGATGATATAATGCTATATAAAAGTATCAAAACGATAGAAGACTGTAAACAGCTGCAGGGTGATCTGGACAGAGTATCTAGTTGGGTTGGTAAATATGGGATGAAGATAAATGCAAAAAAGAGTCAGCTTATTAGATACACAAATAAAAAACTAAAGGTTAATTAAAATTATAAGGTGGGGAAAGAATTGCTTGTTGAAGACTTGAAATGTAAACTTCTCGGCATTACATTTGATAACATGCTTAAATAGGCAGCACAACATACAGTTACTTACCTTCTAAGTTGTTGTACTGGAAACGGGAAAGTATCGACGTTTCAAAGCGGTGGGTGTTTTCTGAAAATGTTGAATAACTTTGCAGCAGCTTCAATGAGAAGTTAGCTACATCATTGACGATATCGCTGTTTGTAACTGCAATGTGTGGCGTTTTCTATTGGTTTCTGTATAGACAACATGCAGAATAAATTATATTGAATGTCAAAAGTCATGGGATACCTCCCAACATGGGGCGAAACCCCTTTTGTTGGGCAAAGTGCAGCATCTCGATATGGAATTGACCCAACAACCGAAGACTTCTGACATTCAACCTTATATCCTTTACAGCCATCCTTAACTGCGATAGTGTTGCCGATGCAGGAAATTGGGAATGAACTGAACTTTCGGTCATGTCTGTTAATTCATGTTGTGCGCCCATAAAGTCATCAGAAAAGCTTTCACACGACTCACTAGAGTTCAAATGAAATCCCGGACACTGCATGGCACATTCATACGTTTCTTCCACGGTGCTACCGGCCGTCTGTATATTTCCACCTTCGTATCCCATAACTGTTGACATTTTGTGTAGCTTAAAAAGGCACAATTCGGTAAATACCATGTTTTGCACGCATCAGAATCCTAGTTAGTTGTCTCTGCATGCATCTAGACCGTTATTGCGAGCCAAATACAGGCTTGTGTTTGTGTGCGGTTCCTTTATTTCACCTAGCATGGTGGTTGAATGGTTAACGTTCTAGCTTCACATTCGGGAGGACGTGAGTTCGAATTCCTGTTCGGGCATACAGATTTGGGTTTTCCATGGTTTCCCCAAATCGCTCCAGGAGAATGCCGGGATGCTTCTTTCCAAAAGGCCAAAGCCGAATTCCTTACCGTTAGTTGTACCCAATCCCATGCCGTCTCTAATGACATCGACGTCGACGAGGCGTAAAGCCATAAGTAAAAAAAAAAAAAGTCCTTTATTTCGTATGTACAAGGAGAGATTTTTCGTTCTGATGGAAAGCAGCCGAATCAACTAATACCTCTTTGAGAGAGTGATACTAATTCATAATTTTCATGGCATAATTATTGAGAATTTAGTTCTTTAAAAAGAGTATTAGGGCTTTACGGATCGTCAAAAGGAAAAACTTTAAATCCCGGAAAATATTTTTTCAAGATACAGGAAAGAATGGCTTTTATAACAGAATAATTTCAGCTACTGTCTCGATTTATTTCGAGAATGAAATAGAATTGTAAATGGCCGTTCTTGTAATCGAACCAGGAATACCAGGCTCAAATGCTAACGCTAACCCAACAGACTCGGTGAAAGAGTCGTGTCCTGTAAACAGGCTCTGGCGATAATTTTTGTTTATTCAAACAGAAACAAATAGACAAAGAAACAACTAGGAAAAAATTTACAAGTTAAAGTAGGTGTGTTCCATACAAATAGCGTCACTTTTTTTTCTCATTGTTTGGAGAAAATGTCCCAAATTGGATGTAGAACATGCTGTAGGAATTACTGTTGTTTTAGTAGACTGAATTAAGCAGATACGAAACCGGACAACGAATTTCAGAAAGTATGGAAGATAAATCGATTTGAAAATTAAGAAAATTGAGACAAACAGAGTTTGTCAGATCTTTATGAAGCACATTCTGCTGAAATAAAATTGCCCCAAACACTGATTAATCATGTGACTAATAGTTTAAGTATCTAAGTATTTTTTAGTAAATGATACCAATACTATTAGGTTAAATATAAAAATTGTATAGGATGCAATAGGAGAAGTGAGTGAATTCACTTACTTGGGAAGCAAAATTACAACCAATGGCCGAAGCAGGAATGACGTTAAAAGCAGAATAGCACTAGCAAAAAGCGCCTTCATGAAAAACAGAAATCTTTTAGATTCAAATATTGATTTAGCAATTAGAAAAAACTTTTTAAAACTCTTTGTGTGGAGCACAGCACTTTATGGTAGCGAAACATGGACTTTAGGAATACCGGAAAGAAAGAAAATTGAAGCATTTGAAATGTGATGCTACAGAAGAATGCTGAAAATTAAGTGGACTGACAAAGTAAGAAATGGCGAGTTTTGGAAATTATGGGTGAGGAAAGAAGTTTGTGGAAGAAGCTTTCAGAAAGAAGAGACAGGCTGGTAGGTCATATTTTGAGACATGCTGGATTGGTTAATTTGCTGGTGAAGGGAACAGTCGAAGGTAAGAACTGTAGAGGAAGACAGCGATTGGAATATGTGAAGCCGATAATTGAGGATGTGGGTTGTAAGGGGTATGTAGAGATGATGAGGTTAGCACAGGATGGGAAGAGATGGAGGATTTCATCAAACCAGTCGAAAGACTGATGAAAAAAAAAAAAAATCTGGATATTACCGCAGAATGCAATCAGTGACAGATATGATTAAAGAGCTGTAATGGGATTCATTGGAAGACAGGAGGAGGGTGAAGAGGGTCATGGGAATGTACAAGGCGTATGTAGGTGACGAGGCATGGAAAGATATTGGTGTAAGAATTGAAAGTAATGCATGGAAGGGAAAAGATGACCATGACCACAAGCTGGCACTCGATTTCGATTTCAGGCACAAAGGTGTAGGAAGACTTTTTTGGGTATGGGTGTCAGGGATTGCAATAAGTTACCAATAGAAATGGTGAATGATTTACCAGAAACATCTAAAAAATTTAAAGCTAAAATTTTCAGAGGGCAAATGTAGTTGGGTGGAGGAAAGGAAGAAGATGGGTGTGTAGGGAAATTGCCACCGGAGCATGCGCTCCAATGCAATTTAATATATATACATATAGGTGCTAACATCGTACAGGCCTCAGTGTAGTTAAAAGAAATAAATTCTGAAGTTACTTTTTAAGTTAAACTTTGATTCGTGTCTGGTGTTTCTGTTATAGTCGCAAGGAGAACAATAGGGAGGGAAGAGGTATTATAAGGGTGGTATAAAAGTTCTGAGCACTTTTCATGGATGGTAATACTGTCGGAAAACCTCGAGAAACGACAATTATTGAAAATTCATAATAATTACTCACTAAAACAAAAATATTGGTTTCTTAGAACATACTGCAAATATATTCCTCATTATAAGGAAGAATAATCGGTGACGGCGTTAAGACTCGAAGCCGAAAACTTTTCAGCTAACACGCAAAAATATTTCGACACATTTTCGAGTCGATGTTCTGTCTAACCGCATGATTAACAAATTTCTTGGTAGAAAATACATTCTGGTTCCCATTTTGACATTGTTCCCTTTGTTAATGCTGTTAGTTGTGCGCAAGGCGTTAAAGCAGAAGGATAAAAAGTTGGTGCTTGTGGCATTTAGTGCATAACCTTGCCACTAGAACATAAAGTAAATACCATTCAGATACGCTCATTGACTGACGACTAATACAAATAGTATATAACTTTTCCAGATAAATCACGTTTTTCTGTTACAAAACTCGTGACCATTCCTCTTGTAAGGTGTGCAGTATTATTGTTGTTAAACTGAATTGTTTTATGTTACCTACTTTATAATAAACCAGAAATTTGATAACTTGATAAATAACATCTGTGAAGTTTTTGTATGGATTCCGTGATTGTCAGCAGGCCTGAAGTGACAGCGATGGTTGTAATATTGCAACATATAGCGAAGTGGAATATAATGTAGTTGCAGAAAGATAGGTAACAAAACCCATTGATCATGAAAGAGTATTATCCAACAGGTCGGCAGTTTCAATGATACTGTGTGAAGTGTAAGCAGCAGGTTCAATATTTTCTTAACTGGTGCCAATAAAAGAAGAACAAAGGAGTAAAACTTGTGTTCGTGAATGAATTTCCTGTCCATTTTATCTGTCCAGATTCGTTTCTTTTTGCTCGTAGAATATTTTCAAAATTTTTTAGCAGTTGTCTTTTGGCAGGTGAATGCAGCTTTTCGTGGACGGGTTAGACCGTGATGCAATGATCGCACATTGGCTTATCCCACTGCAACATCTGCAATAGAAAAAGAAAACCTCATATGGCTGAAAGTTGATTCTCATCCATCAAGTGAACCGCCGAGTTTGGGCAGTATATCACCACGTGGCAGGTAGGCCGAGACGGTGAATTCGTCCTCTCTGCCAAGGTCGTCCGGAAGCTTTCACCGCCTGCATCTCTGTTGTGCTGGTGAGTGGGGCGATGAACCCACGAGGCAAGGGCGACTGGCAAACCATACAGATCCGTTCCCAGTGGCAGCATGACGGCTGGGAAATACCCTTTTCTCTACCAGTGATGCAAAATCCCATTTCGTAGCTGGTCAGAATGAAATTGGTGCACTTTCATTCGGACGTTTTGGAACTGCTCGGGTACACCCGCTAAAACTTAGTTTTTTCCAATTTTCTTTTTCTAACTTGAAATAATATATTACGTACTGTTTTGATTGAAACAGCACTTTGAAAACTGCTATTGAATTTGAATATTATTTCCAGAAATTAATCGAGTAAAGAAGAAATATAAATGTTAGCTTTATCTACTCGCATGATAGAGGTCATGTGCAATTTGTCACAGAAATTCTTAGCAGGATTTGTTTTAATGCATGAACTAAAAATAAATACACACAGTTTAAATATGTCTCACGCCCCATTTGAAACTGCGTGCGACTTTGTTCTTCTTCATATTATTTTGTATTATCATTTTGAGCATTATCTATCAAATTTTTTTGTACACTCGTGGTTAAAATTCATTACATTTGATTTCAAAATACTATAAAATTTGTCTTTTTATTGTTAACGCTGTGGCCTTGCATTTGGAAGGACGGAATCCTTCCCTTTCCGTTTTTTTTTTTTTTTTTTTTTTTTTTTTTTTGTAAAAAATTGCTTAACGTCTCCCAACAGCGAGGTCTTTAGAGACGGGAAAGGATGGGGGGTCAAGGAATGGGAAGGAATTCGGCCATGGCCTTTTGAATGAAGCATCCCGGCATTTGCCTTGAGTGATTTGGGTAACCATGGAAAACCCAAATCTGGATGCCCGGACGGGGATTCGAACCGCCGTCCTCCCGAATGCGAGGTCAGAACGCTAACCGTTACACCACCACATCTCGGTACTTTCCTTGTCCCCAGTCCCAGCCCGCCTCTAGTGACCTGGACGTCGACTAGGCGTAAAGCCATTAGTAAAATGAAAAGTCTTTTTCTTGTGGTATAAATTTCAAACCTAATGGTACAGATCATTTCAGAAATATCAGAGGTTGTGAAGTTGATGCACAAATATTCCCAAGCATCTACAAGCATGCAGCTAAAAGTTATTTACGCTTTTCCTTTGTGGGACTGTCGGACTGAGCTGAGTGAAAGGAGAACTCGATCTTATGGTGTGGACGCGGACGCTATGAAGGAGGCCACGAAAACCGGTCTTCGCGCTTAGTCGAAGCAGGAGAAACGGTTACGGGAGAGAGAATCGGGCTGACGACTGCACGAGCGATTCATATCTGTGATCAAAATGAAAGGAGCGAAGCTTGCTCAACTCACACGAGAAGATATTGACGCGGATAATAAGCTTCGTTTCTGGAAACTCAGGACTGTTGTTAAGACTTGCAATTTGTTGAGAGACATGTTGGAAAGTTATGGCTCGTAGTCGGAACAGATACCTTTCGGCCTGTATCGATTATACCTTAAAACATTCAAGCAGCATATATGGTAATTGTGACAGCCCTCAAACCTATAATTAAATGGAATTGTATTTCATGAAGCATTTGTTGTAAGCTAGAGTTTGGTTGAATATGATCTTGTATGTTCGGTTTTACAATTTCCTGTAAATCAAAGTATATAGACTTTGTTTTATGGAAAGAAATTATTTAAAGGCCATTTAATATGTTTTAGAACAGAATTGTACAAGATAATTGCTTAAATGTTTGTAATTCCAAGTATTAATACAAGTTACGATGTCTAAAGGACAATTTGCTACAATTTAAAATGATTTCTGTGAATTATTTTGTGTTTAGGTATCTTTAATTTCCATTTCTGAACATTTTGTATTGAGTGTAAATGATTATGTAGTAATTCTGATTGTTTTTAATATGTTTCAATTGTTTAAGTATTGTTAATGTTCGAGAAATATCAGTTGGAAGCTTTTGAAGTGTTCTAGAAATTTCGATGGAGTTTATATAAAGGTAACATCCGAGACAGAGAAACAGTTTTTACCAACTCAATTTACGACGGGGCAAGAACTGTATTGTCTGTGGAAGAAGTGTTGTATACAATCGCTGGATTGTATGTATTCATGTAAACAGTATCTTTGACGTCGTGTTTATGAAAACAAAAAGCAAGTTTAAACTGAACTGTTTCGTTGACTAGTTATTTATCATATTAATTAAACCACGATCAATCCAATATAATCCCGTATAGTATGAAATCATTTTGCTTTATTTTCAAAACACTTCTAAATTTTTTGGTGTTAAAATCATCTGTGAATTGTTTCAGTTAATTTCCACAGCTTCTGAATAGTTGCTAAGTGAACTAACAATGTCGTGTTGACTTGTCTCTCAGTTGTGGAGTTTCTGAATGATAAGGCATAATACTACCTTACGATTGCCCAGCGTTCTCGTTCTTTCAATCTTGGAACCGAGCGTGGTTGGTGAGCTGTGAACGTTCTGGCCTCGTATTCTGGAGGATGCCGGTTCGAATCCCCGTCCGGGCATCCAGATTTGGGTTTCCCATGATTTCCCAAAATCTTTCCGGGTGAATGCCGGGATGCTTCCTTCAAAAGACCATGGCCGAATTCCTTCCCGATCCTTGTCCCCAGCCCCCTCCCGCCTCTAATGACCTCGACTTCGACGATGTGGAAAACCATAATTAAAATAATAATAATGAAAGTTTGATTGTGAACGACTAATCGCGCGCTGTGTTTGGTGGTGTATTTTGCTTCGTTTACAATGCGAAACGATCTGGGTGTAGTTTGCAATAACTCAGTAAACAGCAGGTCTTATTTTACTACGTATTACTCATTAGTCAAGTTCTACTTCTACTTGTGGTTTATGGTTAATGTATCCCTGTGCTTTGGAATATCGTTGGTAACTGAAGTCCTGTGGACTTACAAGTACAACAAATTATTGAAATAAAAGTTTTATGCTTTCATCGAATTACTATTTGGACTAAGTTTTCAGCCTACTATATGCAGATAAATTCAGAAATCGACAGCTCAATTAATTAGAGTTCACCTACAAGCAGAAAGTCGTCATTTAATTACTCACTGAGGTCGTAGCTAACTTTCTCTTGTCACAATCAGGAGTTTGAGATTACTGTGGAGATGATGGAGGACAATCAGCAATTGCTAACCTTATAATCAAATGATTTCGGGAAAACAATGGTTGAAATCTTGATGGACGGATAGATTTCCAGTCTGGTCTCTCCAGACTGGAGCTTTACCACTCACCCACTATATCCTTTCATCTACGAGTACATTGTCTCAGTAAGTTTAATGCTGAACTGACAGTGTTTACCTAACTCAGTAGCTAAACTCGCTGGTTCGCAAGATACACATGTGTCCTCATTGCGTAAATTGCGTTTCGTTTCTGTCTTTCACTGGAGACACGCAATCTAATTGCTGAAAATGTCAGTCTCTATTGTTCGGGGCAGGAGTGAAATACCGGTGTAATTTTTAAGAAAGTAATTATCTTTGTTTTTTTCTGTACTGTAAATCGATAGTCAATCAAAATAATTTTTCCTAATCGGGAAACTGATTAGGAATACTTGATAAATTCGAAAATTGTGCACATTCTTCTCACAGAAGCTCATTCTCTTGAAATTCTTCTTCTTGTGACTTAATTTTTCCAGTGGTCCAGTGGAAGCAAATGGCTACAAAATGGGAGGTCCCACTTCCTATGATACAAAAACCAGTGACTTTGTGTGTTAATTTCGGTTAGCAGGAGGCTAAGGCAAAAATTATCAAGTAGCAGTGTCGGAAGGAATCCAATGAACGAGACATACGTTCTGTCAGACCACAGATTTTTTTACTAAAATGCGGACTCGCATGTAGCAATCTCCCTGGATTTGCCTGTGGAGGACGTTCACTAGCTTAGTTTGCTTTGCCGAGAAACACTATTCTTTGCACAGGCCTCGTGCGTCTTGTATGTGTGTGGAAAAAGCTGAACAAAAACTTTGGAATTTGCCCAAGGTAATAGCGAGTGGAGGTATGAGTTAACGGAGTGTTTTTATGTTGTGTGTAGCTATTGTGGATCCTGGTTACAATATTTAGTTGCATTGGCGTCATTTTATTAATTAATTTACTGAGCAACTGCGGAAAAATGGCCTACAACAACATTGCACTGGTTACAATAGTTCACATATGAGAGTAGTTTCCTCCGCATGTTTACATTTTCTTAATCTTCTCAACAGGCTAGGCGAGATGGTTAGATCTGTGAATGCGGCTTACTTAATACTTTCAAAACCTGGATTAAATGATTTATCTACAAGCAGAACTTACTTGATATATGTAGACTCTGAAAACTACAAATTTATAACTAACATCCAGCAATGTCAGCTTATGAACCACGCGCCGATTTTTTAAAAGTTTTTATTTATTTATTTTAATCGATAACACTCAGCTGTATGTTACGAATACGCAAGTTCATGCCATTCGTCTTCCCCAAAATCACATATGTTTCTATAGGATCACATATTTTTCCTTAGTTTTTTCAGCCGATGATTTATCAGGAGTCTTCCTAATTCCACAAGTTTCTTTCTGAAGAAGGTACTGTAGTTATTTTCTACTGTTTCTATAGCTCCTTCAACTACAGAGATCTTTGTTCACCTGTTTGAACCACTGAGAATGCATTTTACTTTTCTCCAAGACGGTATTTTATTGACTTTCTGCTGGTTTCATAATTCCTTCAATTACACAGATCTTTGTTCACCTCTTACAGTAACAGAAATTTTAAATTTCTGGATGTCAGGTATTTTATTTTTCACTCTCTTTGGGTTCATTCTCTTCAAATGTATTCTTTTTCACAGCGCAGGAAATCTTTTCAAACTTCTCATACAATTCCTTGTTGTACCTCAGTTGGATGGTGGTGGGACAAGATGTTCAAAATTTTAAAGAAGTCAGGTCTAAAGTATCGAGATACACTATAAAATCTATAAGAATCAGGTGGCTATAATAAAAGTAGAGAATCACGAGAGACGTGCATCAGTTAAAAAGGGTGTGAGACAAGGATGTAGTCTATCTCCGTTAATATTCAACTTGTATGTAGAAGAAGCAATGAAAAAAGTCAAAGAAACATTTCCATGTTGCATAAGTTTTCAGGGAGAAAAAAATCAGTATGCTACGATTTGCTGACGACATTGTGTTAGCAGGGAGGGCTGAGGATACTGAGAAGTTACTGAATGGCATGAACAAAATACTGAAGGAAGATTTTGGACTGAATATAAATCAAAGCAAGACAAAAGTGATGAAATGTAGCAGAAATGATACCAATACTAGTGGATTAAATATAAAAATAGGATTGGATGCAATAGGAGAAGTAAGAGAATTCTGTTACTTGGGAAGTAAAATTATAACCGATGGCCGAAGCAGGAATGATGTTAAAAGCAAAATAGCTTTAGCAAAAAAGAGCCTTCATGAAAAAGAGAAACCTTTAAGTTTCAAATATTGATCTAGGAATCAGAAAGAACTTTTTAAAACTCTTTGTGTGGAGCACAGCACTTTATGGTAGCGAAACATGGATTTTAGGAATACCGGAAAGAAAGAAAATTGAAGCATTTGAAATCTGGTGCTACAGAAGAATGCTGAAAATTAAGTGGACAGACAAAGTAAGAAATGACAAGTTTTGGAAATGATGGGTGAGAAAAGAAGTTTGTGGAAGATGCTTACAGAAAGAAGAGACAGGCTGGTAGGTCATATTTTGAGACATGCTGGATTGGTGAATTTGTTAGTGGAGGGAATAGTCGAAGGTAAGAACTGTAGAGGTAGACAGAGATTAGAATATATGAAGCAGATAACTGAGGATGTGGGCTGTAAGAGGTATGTACAAATGAAGAGGTTAGTACAGGATAGGAAGGGATGGAGGATTGCATCAAACCAGTAAAAAAAAAAAAAAAAAACTGACTCCTTCTTTCAACAGTTTTTCCTTTATTAGACGATCTTATATTTACTCCTTTGTATCCTCAACGTAGAGAAATGCTGGTTTGACATTTGTACTTTAATGTCTCAGTTTTTCTTCACAGCAGTTGGATCTGGATTGATAAATAGGCTACCATAGAATAATTTAAATAGTTTTCCATCTTCTTTGCTCTTTATACCAATACTTCATTTTAATTGCCATTGGGAGAAAGAATCTCACCTAAACAATTGAATTTCTCATTTCTGCGGACAACCCCAAACGCTATCTCCATATTATGGCATCGCAGGAAAGGAAAACCGTTTAAAAAAAAAAAATAGGTACCGGCAAAATTCTTAAGGATTTATTTTCCACCTCAGGCTCTACAAAGAACTGTATGAGAAGACTGAAGCAATCGGGATTGCTCAATCCATGGTAGGAACGATCAGATTTTCGATTCGCCTGGTTTCCCGCAATCATTCCATGCAAAAACCGAAATGGTTACTTGAAAAGTATTCCGAAAGCATGGGCGAATTAATTCCTGTTCCTTATCCCCAATCCGCTCCCGGCTGTAATGACCTCGATGTCGACAATACTTAGAGGTATAATAAAGGAATGGAAGTTTAAAAATATTACCACCGAGATCACAAAAAGGAGGTTGTTTCTATTTCACTAAATTACATCCAATACACTTTCCTCATTGTATTGTATCTGAAATCATACTAAAATCTATATATATATACAAAAATGAATGTATGTATATACATATTTGAATGTTCTTTACACAAATCCACAATTTTTATCCGATCTGGATGAAACATTGCACACATATACTTTAAAACAATTGAAAAAAATAATGTCTACATTTGGTTTACATAACTCCGCACCCGCTCCCCCATCATCCTCTTAAGGAAAATTTACACGTGTAACGGTTCAGTTCTTTGTAAATGTCTCGCGGTGGGGAAATCGATCAAAGTGGGTGGTGATTTTCTGAATTTCCGTAAAATTATCAGTGTACTGGCGTTCCACCGGTTCCGGTCGGACAATTAATGACCAAGAAATTCTAACTCGAAATTTAAAAATTGTTTTATAGTTGGCGCGGTGACACACAAACCATCAGTTTTTATTCGATCCCGAAGGAACCTTGCGCACGTATGACTTAAAATAACTGGAAAAGTAATGTTTACATTTGATATCCAAATCTGCTCCCATGTTATGGAGAAAGTTTCCGATCAAACGAGATAAAATAACAGAACTTCCGTATCGAGCTCCCGAGCAACGCCTGGTACACTGGTAGTATCACATAAATACGTTGAAGGTGAAGCGGGATACCTAGCTATTACGGCAGAATGAAAGAAAAACTTCCTGCTCATGCAAGCGAGTGGCTTACAGCGAGTTGGTTCAGCACCTCAAACACTTGGAAGTGCTTACGTGATTTGTCGAGTAGCTGAGGACCCTTAGAGGCACTTCGTTGTGCAATGCCTGCCATCGTTGACTGCGCTCGTGAACTTCCGCACCTATCCATGCTAGAACAGCGGTCTAGTGGCTCAGTGGTTGAGGCGTCAGATTGGAGATCAAAAGGTCCCTGGTTCGAATCCCTGTCTCGGCAGCGTTTTCATAGGTTCTTAACCTGATCTTCACCTCTGGCATAGTTTGCTGTGCAATGTGATATACGCCTGAACGCTTCCATCTCTCGGATTCCACGTTAAACTGTAGGCACCCTACAACCGGTAGGATTACCGGTTTTTTAGGCCTTTACGCCTTTTCGCATTTTCGCCTCGTCGACGGCTAAGGTCATTAGAGGCGGGATGGGACTAGGGACAAGGAATGGGAAGGAATCCGGCCATGGCCTTTTTGGAGGAAGCATCCCGGCATTCGCCTGGAGTGATTTGGGGAAACCATGGAAAACCCAAATCTGGATGCCCGGACGGGGATTCGAACTCGCGTCCTCTCGAATGCGAGAACATTATCCGTTACACCACCACGCTCGAGGATTACCGAGGTAGGCTCGGTGGTTACTATAGAGGCTGATTGCTCAGCCGATAACAAACCCCGTCACTAGATCGCTACGACCACGCGAATTAACTTTTTTCCTATAATAGAAGTCTATAAAGTTGCAGTGTGCTGATATGCTATGTGTAATAGTTTTAATTCTTAAATTTAAATTAAAGAAACTCAGATTACACGATTATGTGAACTATTTAACGAAACAAAGAATACATTGGTATGATCTCTGGACCATAGCACTCAAATAACAATTATCAGTGATCTGAATAAACTTATGTCTACAGTTTCTTTTCATCTCTATGGTTGACTGTCCAGTGACCGAGCGTGGTGGTGTAACGGATAGCGTTCTGGCCTCACATTCGGGAGGACGGCGGTTCGAATCCCCGTCCGGGCATCCAGATTTGGGTTTTCCATGGTTTCCCAAATCACTCCAGGCAAATGCCGGGATGCTTCCTTTAAAAGGCCATTGCCGAATTCCTTCCCATTCCTTGCCCCCCCCTTCCTTTCCCGTCTCTAAAGATCTCGCTGTTGAGAGACGTAAAGCAATTAAAAAAAGAAAAGAAAAAAAGACTATCCAGTGGAATTTTCAACATGAGGTGCCAAGTTGTGAGGAAAGTGCGGAAAGAACTTCCATCGGTATCGTGTTCCCAAGTATTAGCCGATACCTTTGGAATATTTTTTTTATGAAATCTTTCAGAATATTTTGGCGGTGTACCTTTATCAAATATCATATTTAGTATTTCTTGGGCTAATGAAGCTTTTTCATCAGTGATATTCCGGATAAATATTATTTTTATCAGACACTGTCTCTCAAAAGGCGTTGGGTCCGTAGACATCTATCTACTGGTTAATCCGGTTCTGATCGTATTGAACGATAGCTGTCCTGTAACATCAGTTGCGTTATAGAATCTGGAATACCTCCGTTAATTTTTTCTGGTATACCAGGTTACGGAGGAAAATTTCAAAGAAAATAAATTTTGAATACAATTTACTACAGTTCTACGAGGTAGGGACAAAAAGTTCCCGGAATTGTGTGTTTGGCACGTTGAGAACACTACGGGGGAAGGTGCTGTGCCGTGCAGCAGTCAGTTGTGGTTGGTTTCGAGCGTGCGGTGCATAATATTTTAGGGACGTAGTTTCTTTCTTTTGTCGGTTTGTGAAATGTTGTCTTTAGAGCAGCGTGACAATATGAAATTCTGTGTCTTGCTGGAGACGTCAGCATCGGAGACAATTGAGGTGCTGAAAAAAGCATACAAAAACTATGGCAGTTTACGAGTATCACAAGCGTTTACGCAACGACCGGACAACAATTGAGATGACTTTCGGACTGGGTGATCTTCGTCTTCCACTGCAAATGAGAATGTTGAGCGCGTTCGACAACTTGTGCGTGCAGACATCAATATTATTGCCTCCGAAGTTGGTATTTTACAGCATTCTTCACAATAATTTGAACATGCATCGTGTTTGCTTGCAAATGGATCCGAAAAATGTTTCCCCTCAGCAAAAATAAATGAGAGCGACCGAGTGTAGTAATTTATTGAAATGGCTGATGCAGACGACAGCGTCCTGCGCAAAATTGGAACAGTTGAACTGCAGTCTGCTGAATGGAAGTCAAAATCATCATGGAGAAAACAAAAATTTCGCTTGGACGGAAGCCGGGGTAAAGTAATGTTGGAGGTGTTTTTTGATTACCGGGGCTTGATTCACTTTGAATTTATTCCTGAAGGGAAAACAGTCAACAAAGAATTGCACACAGAGATCTTAAAACGGTTACGAGATGCAATTCGAGGAAAACAATGACCAGGGAATGATTGGTTTTTGTTACATGACAATACCCCGTCACATCCATCCGTAATGGTGAAACAATACCTTGCCAAAAACAATGTAATCAATCTGGAACAACCTCCATATTCTCCTGATGTTGCACCACCGGATTCTTACCTGTTTCCACTGCTGAAAATGATATTAAAAGGACGACGTTTTGCTGATTCTTTAGAAGTGATTTAAAATGCGACGAAGCAGATGAAAGAACTTTCGAAAAACGGCTTTATGGAGTGTTTCTAACAATTGTATGATCGGTGTAATAAGTGTGTAGAAGCAGGAGGAGAGTATTTTGAAGGAAATTAAGGTAAAAATGCTATACATACTTTAAATAAACTTTTATTAAGCAATTCCGGGAAATTTTTGACCCAACCTCGTATAATAATAAAATTGGATTAATACTGTGCTGTGTGTGTGGAGACTTTCCCAGCGTATTGATGCAACAAAATCTTCTCGGGTGTCCGCTGGATGGTGGTGTAAAAATACGACGTTTCGACAGCTGACTCTGCTGTCTTCATCAGGTATCTGGCAGTTGTTCTCAGCTGACTGTCTCTGTCTCGACGTTTCGGCAGCTGACTCTGCTGTCTTCATCAGGTATCTTCATCAGGTATCTTCATCAGGTTGTTCTCAGCTGACTGTCACTGCCTCGAGGCAGAGATAGTCAGCTGAAAACAATTGCCAGATACCTGATGAAGACAGCAGAGTCAGCTGTCGAAACGTCGTGCTTTTACACCACCATCCGGTGGGACACCCGAGAAGATTTTGTTGTTAATACTGTGCTGACGTAATTGCAAGCAGTTCGGTGTGTGATGTCGTACCTCAGAGTGACGTATTTGTTGACAGGTGTCAGTATGTCCAAGCTGCAGCTGTTACTGTCCGTGGTGGCTCGCCGACTCAAGTCATCTGCAGCCACCACTCAGCTATCCCTGGAGGACGTAGTGCATCATCCCCAAGGCCAGCAGGAGGAACTGTCTGCACAGAGCGACGAGTGGAGCAGTGCTAGGCCGTACACTGAGGTGCCGGGACCCACGCCTCTGCCACTTGTTGGAAACACCTGGCGCTTCCTGCCAGTAGTTGGTAAGTCTACATTAAGAGGAAAACCGACACGGTCTGTTTTCATTTCTCACTACCTACTGCTTATTTGTGTGCCGTATCAGATTTTCTGACATTAGAAATCGCTTTGAAAATTTTTGTGTCGAAACTACTCCGCCGTAATACTGATGCCATACCAGTCATAAAATTTTTTAGCCCGCTTACTTTCAACATACCATCGTCCTTACTTTTTAAGAAGAGGGTATTTTTCATCTCTTACAATGTTAGCGAGATATCCTGCTTTTGACTTTTGATAATGGCAGCTAACTGACGTTCAGTTTTTATTTTTCGGAGACCCTCAGTCCCTATTAAATATAATTTTAATTTCACACCATTTAAATTAACTTCTTGGCTTTGGTATAATATTAACATATCATGTATTTGTTTTCCCGGGAACGCATTGTTAAGAACAGTGCGTGACATTATTAGAATTCAAAAACAGACTCGCCGAACCAGCGACTGCAGTGTATAATGAATGAGTCGGTATGGAGCAGTAGGCTTGGATGGGACTAAAGCAAAAATCTGGCCTGTATGAATGGACTGGATGAAAAATTTAATAGTTTAGCAGTTGTTTCGAGGAATTTGACTAATTGTGAAAATTTTTATGTTTTGATTACTGAAAGTTATAAAATAAACTGAAATTTGTGTAACATCTTGTAATTAATTGGCGGCAATAGCATCTATCATTGGTACTGAGAAGTATTAAGTAATTAAGTTTATTTTGGAAGAGTAAGAGTGAAAGAAATTAACACACAAATTAAAACACCAGGAAGCGGTACCATGACTCAACATTGCCAGGATTAATAACAGACGCCAAGAATATTTACCTAATCAACCAACGACTACAAAATGTTGACCAATTCAAATATCTTGGCACTACTCTGAGTAAATACAACACCAGTAATTGTGAGATTACAAACAGAAATAATAATGCAGGCATTCATAACCAGGTGAGAATTCTGTTGTCGGTCAACAAAGTGCCGAGAAAGTGTAAACATATACTATTCAAAACCTATTACATCCCCATACTGACATATGCACTAGAAACATGTACCCTGTCCAGAAGAGACAATAGTGAACTTCAAGTTTCTGAAATGAAGTTTTTGAGTACCATGCTTCAGACTACACGAATGGACAAATTGAGGAATGAAATCAGTCGTGCAGAGGCCGGTATAAACATCAGTGTTGCAAAATCCTTGCAGTGGTCTCGCCTGAAGTGGTATGGACATGTGCAAAGGATTGAGGAAGAATGAAGAGCAAAGGCCTACTTTAATATGAACATCCAAGGTAAAAGACGTGTGGGGAGGTCAAAAAATAATTGGATCGACCAAATGAATGATGTAGAAGACATCGGGCTTGACTGGAAGAGTGTTCATGAACAACAACTATTCATGGACAGGAAGAAGTGGAGAGTGCTTGTCATCCAGCACCCAGGAGGCTGGAGCTGATAATGATGATGATGATGACCATCTCGACTTATTCCAGCTTGTTTAAGACTTTTCATTTTGACGTCCAAGAATCCATCAAGTAAAGAAGAGCCGACCATATGTAACACCTTACCAGTTCCTGGCGCAGAACGATGTTAATAATTTGTCAGATAACAAGGATTCTATTAGTAAAAAGTCGAATAAGCGGCTCTAATTTCGCATCTGACTTCTACGTGAGTACCTAAATTATGAAAAAACCTATAGTGTTTAAGCATTTCTAATCCTGTTTTATTAGGAAATTAGTTGCCTCTGATTATTCCATTAACAAGCACGAGGTGCTATCATCGCACGTCACCACGCCCTCCACCCGCTCTTACTTTACATGCAAGTTCAGACAGCTACATTTCCTTGTGACAGTACCAGCGTGAATTGGATTTAAAGGGTGTGGTACTGATGACAATTATTATTGATTAGACCTTTCACTTTATGTTTTATTCACTTCGAAAGACAGAAATTAGCATTTACATACAACCACTGAAATTTATAATAATTAAACAATATTTCTCAACCACACTATACAGGGTGGGGCATTTAATATGTTTTCTGGAAATATTTCGGAAAGAAAGCATTTTAACAAACAATAACCTATATAAAAAATAATCGTACAGTAGGGGACTATTTTTTTTTTTTTTTTTTTTTTTTTTTTTTTTTGGCTTTAGCCTTAGGCTAATTTAGCCAGTTACATGGAGTAATGGTGCTCTTTTATTTATATTATGCCTTTAGTTTTCGCCACATACATGTAGATTAAGCTAATCGCTTTCTTGTTGGGCGCGGCGAGAGTTATGATCACATCTGCGATGTTTTCTATGTGAAGAGCGTCTTTTAATAAAGTTCTTCTAAATTCTCGGTGGCGCCTACATCTTAGAAGGAAGTGGTAGATGTCCTCCACTTCGTCACAGGATTCGCAGTTCGGAGAATCCGAGACCTTCATTAGAAATTTTTTATCATTTAGCCAGGTGTGCCCCGTTCTTAATCTACTAATCAGCGTGATTGCCTTTCTATGCAGATCCACTTCCTGGAACCATGGTTTCATCGTAACTTTACTGGCGATGGCGCGGTACCATAGCCCTTTCCCTTGGGCCTTTTCGTTCCACTTTCTTTCCCATGCGTTGAGAGCTCTTGCTGAGACGATCGTTCTGAAATCGGTATAAGGCACTGGTATGTTCTCAGTATCGGGAACCTGGAGATGTCGTCGAGCTATTTTGTCCGCTAGCTCGTTCCCTGTCACTCCCACGTGACCCGGGATCCATTGTAGGCACACTTCTATGCCTCTGTGTATGGCTTTCCAAAGTTCTCTGCCAACTTCATATGTCAGGTAGTTTCTGCACTGGCCTTTAGGAATGCCTATGATAGCCTGTAAGGCACTTTGGGAATCCGAACATATCACTGGTTTTGTCTGTACTGACCGTTGTATATATTGTATGGCCCTCAGGATTGCGTACATCTCGGATGAGAAGATTGAGAATTCTGCCGGCAATCTACAAGCTTCATAAACGCCACAGTCTGCATCGACCCAAGCAGCCGCGCTGGTGGATTGCATTACCCTTGATCTATCGGTAAATACTTTCCGCCATTCCTTCCATCGTGTGTTCAAGGTTTCTAATGCCCATTGCTTCAATTCTAACTGAAGGGTGGTTTTTTTTGTCTACCGAGCCCTTGATCAAGGACAGGTGGATTCGCGACGAGATCTCCGCCCTTTGCCACGTATCTTCTTCGCTGAACATCTCGTTGATCTCCTGTCTGTGTATATTCCACAGGGCCGTTGTCTGAAAATACTGTATCAGGCTTGGACTTTTCTGTTGTTGACGTGATTTGGCTGAACTTTCATGGGCAAGGAGCTGCACCTTCCTCTGTAGGGGATGTGACTTCATGGACCACACCTTTAGCCAGAAGTTCAACCCCAATTTACTTCTTCTTGTACTCAACGGTGGAATGGCTAATTCTGCCTCCATCACGGCGATGGGGGTGGATTTCACAAAGCCTCCGATTACTCGCAGAGCTGCTGATTGAATGCAGTCCAATTTTGTTAGAAGAGACTTGGCGGCAGTTTGATACAGGAACCCCCCGTATTCCATTCGGCTCCTCAGTAGAGAGCAGAATACATGCCGGAGTAGTCGAGGGTCCACACCCCAGGTCGGGGCGGCGAGGGCTTTGAAACAGTTCAGGCGTTGCATACATGATTGCTGCAGTTCCATGATATGCTTTCTCCATGTTAATTTGAATCTAACCAAATTCCCAGGAATTTGATCTCTTTAACTAACTCCAGTGTGTGTCCATTTAGTGTAATTGCACAGTCTTTTCCTTGTAGCTGTCTTTGCGTAAACACACAAATTTTGCTTTTTTCGATTGATATTTCTAGCCCTTTGTCCAGCAATCTCTTTTGTATCAGCTTCAATTGCTCCTCTAGTATTCTGCGGGCCGTTTCTATGTCCGGGTGAGATATATATACAACAAAATCATCCGCATATTGGAGGAAGGATACTAGGCCCTTTAGGATGTTACATAGGTCTGCCATGTAGATATTGAATAGTAAGGGGCTCATTGGATCGCCCTGCGGTAAACCTTGGAAGACTAGCCGACTGATTCTGTCTCCCTCCGCTGTAAACACTGAATTCACTCTTCGGGCGAGGTATCGGCCACACCATGAGCATAACTTGCTAGGTATGCCCATCTTTTTCATAATGCCCACAAGTATATCTATCTGCACATTGTTATAAGCATCCTTAATATCCAGGAAAGCAGCCACTAAATAGTTTCTTCTTGTGAATGACAGCTGAATATCTGTCACCAGCGTGCTGATATTGTCTAAGGTGCTGAAGCGTTTTCGAAAGCCCATAGTTCTCGTATCAAGTAACCTATGATGCTCCAGGTGCCACTCGATCCTGTTTTTGATCATTGCACTCATCAGTTTTGTCGGGCACGGCAGGAGAGAAATGGGGCGATATGACGAGATGATGTTCTTCTTCCTGTGGGGTTTACACACGGGAATAACGATTACCTCCCGCCACTGGTCAGGAATATAGGAGAGGTCAATCATAGTATTGTAGAGATCCAGCATGGCTTGCTTCGCTTTAAGAGGAAGTTTGTCTATCATTGTGTAGGTAATGGCGTCCATCCCCGGAGCAGTATCTTTCTTCCGTAGGGCGTGCAATAGTTCTGATAGGTGAAAACAGGGTTCCGTCGATCCTGTTGGGACGTCGTCTACTTCCCTACTCTTGTGATATTCCTCCTGTTTTGGTACATATGGAGGAATGTGAACGAGGCTAGGAACTCCTCTGCTGCTTGTCTGTCTGACGATATCCAACTGGTAGCCGGCCTCTCACCCTTAAACCACTTCAGTTTTCCGCCAAGTCTCTTGGGTCGTCACACCATATTTTTAAATTGGAGCAAAAACTCTTCCAGCCTTCTCGTTTGGCCTTTCTACTGGTATCTCGTGCTTCAGCCGTTCTTTTCTTGAGTTCTACCAAATTCTCCTGAGTGGCGGCGTGCAAATATGTTCTGGTAGCCAAGCGCCGCCTGGCGACAGCTCGTGAGCAGTCACTGTTCCACCAAGGTTTTCTAGTGAGCTCTCTTCTAGTGTGAGTTTTAACCTCTGGTATAGCCTCTTCTGCAGCAGCCTCCACTATTCTTTGAAATTCGTTGTACCGACATTGGATATCGTCGGTTGCACCTTCCCACTGCTCCAACAGCGTGCTGATCTTTCCTTCGTAGCGAGCCCAGTTAGCCCTGTTACACAACCACCGTCTGCTTGAGTGCCGGCGGACAGATGGGAGATTCCAATCTAATGATAATTTGAGGACGCAGTGATCACTTCCGATAGTCTCTGGTAGCAGATCCCATTTCGCTCTATGCATTAGGTTCATCGATATGAGAGTAATATCTGGAGAAGAATTTCTCTGACTAGGAGCACCAAGTCTAGTTCCGTGTTTGTTGTTAAGAACGGCAAATGAAGAGGCTGATATGGCATGGGCGAGCTCGATTCCCTGCGTGTCTACATAACTATCTTGCCATAACGAATGGTGAGCGTTGAAGTCGCCTCCAACCACACTATTTGCCGGCAGCTGATGGAATACAGCCGACCAATCTTCTTCCTTTAGGTTGACTTGAGGTGGTTTATATATGACGGTGGCCGCTTTGATAGGTCCATCGTACGAGAGATCGACAGAGAGCATTTCTACATTGGCAATTGGCGCCGCTAATCTGCGCACGGAGCAATTAATGTGGCTTCTCACCAAGATGGCAACTCCCCCGTGCCCATCATCTCTGTCTTTCCGAAACACACTAAAATTCTTGATGTTTATGTTCGACGAGCTGCGCAGCCATGTTTCCGATATAAGGACTAGGTCGGCCTTATGTTCTGTTATGGTTCTTTGAAATTCGTCCCATTTTGGTAATAGGCTACGTGCGTTCCACTGTAACACTGTCAATTTAGTCCTTCTTAGCCATTTTTAATTAACAGATTTGCAGCCTTCCGATGTGGTTCCACTTGGCCCCATTTCTTTAATTTCTTGAAGCACTTGTCGACACGCTTCGTCCTGAATTCCTTCACTGTGGTGGCTGCCAGCTTGCCTTTCATCTGTTGTGCCAGCAGTTTGACCACTATTTTGACTATTATATTAACCATGTCTTCTCCTGCCTCTCTACTAGTTTGTTCTTTGCTGGTTACTTCTTCGGTTTGGGTCGCTATAGATTCCTTGGGAGTACTGACGGTACTTTGGCAGTGCTCCCTGATTTGCTTCATTCCCTGTGGCATCGTCACCGCGCTGTACCTTTTACTCTGTATAGGTGGGAATTCTGCTGCCTTGTATTGGTAACTTTGTTGTATACTCCTCTTGTTTTCCGTCGCCATTTTTGCTTTGTCCTCTTCTTGTCGCTTCCGTTCGGGGCATTTCCTATCGTTCGCTTTGTGGTCACCTCCACAGTTTTACGCATTTTTGGACCTCATTTGAGCAGCTGGATATGTTGTGTTCTTCACCACACTTCATACATCTTTCTTTTCCTTTACAGAATTTGGCCGTATGACCAAAGCTATAGCATTTGAAGCACTGCGTTACTGGAAATATGTAGGGAGCCACCTTGAATCTCAGGTAGAAAATCTCGATTTCCTCTGGCAGGAATTGGCTATCAAAAGTTATGAGCACAGTTTGCAGGGGAACTGTTTCCACCTTGCCGTCATTGAATACTTTCTTGGTAAATCGCCGTACATCGATAATCGGTGCCGACGAAACAGCGTTAATCCTTAATTCTTCTTCTGCTAGGTCCGTAGGCACAAACTTGATTATCCCTTTCCGTTCTACTCGGTTAGCCGGTATATAAGCCTGCAGACCCAAGGATTGAAGAAACATCTTGTTTTCAACGAAGCCATTAGCAGTGTTGGCATTCAAAAATTCCATAGACATTCTGTTTTTCCCAAGTTGATTGAGTCGTTTCAGCCCAGTGACCTTGTTATAAAAATTTTCCCCAGCTGAATTGGATGTAGAGAAGCACTGTCTGATGCGTTCTCGATTATAACCATATATGGACCCTCTGCATGGTCATTATAAAGCCTCTTCCGCATTGCCGTCGCGGGGGGATTCCGCTTGACTGCTTCTTCTCTTACTTGGCTTGCCTGACTAGTTGTCAGATGGTTACATAAGGTGTTCAACTGATGGCCTCCATCTTCTGACGCTCTACTGGGATTTGTTTGAGGTGGGGTCGCTAGGCTGCACGCTACCTCCTTACCTCTGCTAGAAATCGACTCAGTGATCATCGGTTCTTCAATTTTCTCTTTCTCTGCAGCTTTACGTTTCTTCCTCAGATTGTACTTTTCTTCTTCGTCGGTGTCGTTTAGGTTTGCCTCCTTTGTCTTCCTCGCTGTCTCCATCATCTCTTGGTCACTCTGGTACACGGTATACCCCTCTTCTTTTCTCGGGTCGATTCCATCACTTGCTTCCGCCATTTCCTCTCGCCCTCCGGCAGAAGGGTCCGACGAGATGAACTCAGCCAAGGATGTATTAACACAGTTAGGTTGTCTTCTCTAGATGAAAAATACTATAACTGTCCGCTGATTCACCAAAAGTTCTGTGAATATAACACGACCGCAGTTAGCACTGTTGATAGTCGCCGGGAGATGAGTCCGCTTCGCTGCCACTAACACTCGCGCAGGTAAACACGTCTCACTTCCTCACTCTATCGCACCGCTTACTTCCTTACTCGTCGGTTGCAAGCAGCAAACTGCAGTAGGGGACTACAATTATGTGATATTGGTTTTTTCACAGGTGGCGCTGTTGTCGTTACAACAAGGTCAACTTAATTCTTTTAAATGGGAACCCCTATTTGTTTTTGAAGATTCCGATTCCTCATGAAAAAATAAAAATAGTTTGCTTAACTCACTTTTCTGTTAGCCTCACAGATGGCACTGTAATCGCGAAAAATGAATATTCGCGTTTTTTGTGTATAATTTTAATTATTGTTTACATAATTACATTTAATTTTCATTCTGTAAACATGGAAGGTAATTTTAAAGGATAATGACGAAATTGATTTTTTAAATGCTTTTTCTTACTTATTTGCAGCCATGTCTACAGCAGGTGCTCAAAAAGGTGACCATTTACTTCCAGACATTTTCTGACACACTTCGAGCTGTTCAGGCATCATTTCTGCAAAGGGTCAGAAAATGTCTGGAAGTAAATGGTCACCTTTTTGAGCACCTGCTGTAGACATGGCTGCAAATAAGTAAGAAAAAGCATTTAAAAAATCAATTTCGTCATTATCCTTTAAAATTACCTTCCATGTTTACAGAATGAAAATTACATGTAATTATTTAAACAATAATTAAAATTATACACAAAAAACGCGAATATTCATTTTTCGCGATTACAGCGCCATCTGTGAGGCTAACAGAAAAGTGAGTTAAGCAAACTATTTTTATTTTTTTACGAGGAATCGGAATCTTCAAAAACAAATAGGGGTTCCCATTTAAAAGAATTAAGTTGACCTTGTTGTAACGACAACAGCGCCACCTGTGAAAAAACCAATATCACATAATTGTAGCCCCCTACTGTACGATTATTTTTTATACAGGTTATTGTTTGTTAAAATGCTTTCTTTGCGAAATATTTCCAGAAAACATATTAAATGCCCCACCCTGTCGTCTTCCGCGCTCAATGCCAGACCAAATGTCGAGAACCCTTTTCGCTCACGAGTGGAGGACGGCCACCGACCCACCTATCCAGAATTCACAGCTATATATGCCTCCCAGCTCAGAACTGACAGTATTACGTCAACTAACGAAATACTCCACTCGACGAATCTCAGATACTAAATTATACATAGTTCTAATGTATACACCTATGTCATTTCCATACCGCCTTGAAGCTGTGGGGAGCGAGGCATGTCGAAACCGAAACAGGAGGGTCAGAACTAGTGTTCGGCCCTGGCATCCGAGAGGACGCGGATTCGATGCTCGGTGTGAATATACAAATTCCAGTTTTACATGAATTACGAAAGTCACTCCAGGTTTCATTTTCAAGATGATTCCTTCAAAAAAAAGTCAGTGCCGAATACCTTCTAGTCCCTTCCCAAATACCCTGTCATGATTTCGATGTTGACAATCCTTCAAGCCCTCTTAAATAATTAGCAGTCATTGAGGACTGCCAGCAGAAGTGAAAACTTAAAACTATGAATATCATACGCGAAAAAATCATAGTTACAAGTATACTGTTAACATTAGCATGTCCGTTACGCGAACTCATATGATTTGACCAATTAAATAATTGCTCAACGCGTCTAAAGAAGTTTTCACTTCAAAAATAAAAACTCCAGCCGAGACCGGGATTCGAACCGAGGCCTTTCCGTTCCCCAGACACTCGCCTTAATCAACTAAGGTACCAAACTGCTGTCCAAGCGCAACGCTATCATCGCAATCGAATGAACGGTATAGGAACGCATAGATGTCGAAATACTGCTATTAAAGCATGTTGCTGCCGCGAACTCAAAAGCTTCACCAATCCAAAAAGCGTCCAACGCGCATATTATACGTGCAACACGTCATAACGGAGACGCGAACTCATAGATTTAACCCCATCCAAAAAGTCACTCAACGTGCCTCTAGAAGATTTAGCTTCAAAAAATGTATGTACAAATCAAATACAAATCCGAAACATTATCCTCATGGGAATCACCACCAGTCACGTGGAATGTTGATTCACGTCTTGCTTGATCTAGGCCAGGGGTCCCCAAAGTGGTCGATACCGACCCTTTGGGGTCGATAAGAGAATTCACTGGGTCGATTTATACAGGGGGGTCGAAAGGGGTTCGATTAATACTAAAGAGAATCAATTAACCTGTACAGGAAAAAATATGAATGTTCTACTAACAATCAGGTCAATAAATTAAAGTAAAGCTCATCTTCTCAATTCTGGTCTGTTTGCGAAGTCATGTGAAGTAAATAATGAAACTTTTAACCAATTACTTTTGCTCACTGAGGTAAGGTGGTTGTCAAGAGGTGATAGTAACAGTATTGAGAGTTGAAGAGAGCCTTAGGAAGGTGGATTCATTGCTATGTGACAAGTTAAAACAGTGCAACAACAATCTGTTCTTTTTAGTAGGTCTTTATTTGAAATTTATTCCGTCCATCCATAGTTTTGTTCCTATTTTTTGAGATTATAATAATAGTGGAAAGTATCTCGTTTTTCTGTTAATTTTATTTGTTGAATTTTATAAATTATTTCGTTGAGTTGTTATGCAGGCCTCCTTATTGCTTACCATCAGAAATGCCAAAAATGATTTAATGTTTTTTAAATACTTATGAGGGTCGATAAGATGGCAAACATCGTATCAAGGGGTCGACGGGGTAAAAAGTTTGGGGAGCCCCGATATAGGCAGTAGCTTGACGCTTTGAGGTGCTCTGTTAACTGACTGTTACAACTAATGGTTTAAGTGATTTACGAAACGAGAATAATAGAACAGCAGAGAACCCACATTCCCTTTTCCTTCCTAGCAACTATCCACCAAGGCCCTACGGTTGACGGGGGTATTCTATCTGAAAAGTTCTCAGAGGTTACGAGGAGGTTGAATTTCGTAATCCTACCTCCAACTTGCTGCATCATGGATGAGATTGAGAGTCAGTAAAAGACTTCGTCCGAATTTATCTTGCCCTTGCTATTTTCTCTACGGTACTCATATGACAGAAGTCTGAGTGGACCTAGGAAACCGTTCAGGACCTTTAGCTTGGATTAAAAAATCACCTGCTTTTTTGGTAATGGACCTCGCTCGTCCGAGTTGTAGTCAGACACTCTACCGCTTGATTTTAGGTACCCGCCATAATTTATGTATACAGCAGACAATTATGGAAAGTAATCTTGACGGGTTGGCTGCGGTTCCGGTTATCGCAGAACTTGCACAGGACCTAATGACGGCGACAGAGCACGGCGTTGAAAGCTCTGCATTGCACATCATCATCCGGTAGCCAACCCGTGAATATTTCATTTCAATGACTCGCCGGGAAAGACTTCATTCACAAAGTTGAGAATATTGTTTAGTGTGTGAGTGTAGACTTTCCCGGCGTAGTGATGAAATATAATCTTCACGGGTGTTCAGCCGGATGGTGTCAAAGTAACACGACGTTTCGACAGCAAGCTCGGCTGTCTTTATCAGGTATCGGTGTCTGCTGGCTGTCGTAAGTTGGCTGTCACCGCGTCGACTGACTGTCAGTCAGCTTACGACAGCCAGCAGACACCGATACCTGATGAAAACAGCCGAGCTTGCTGTCGAAACGTCGTGTTACTTTGACACCATCCGGCTGAACACCCGTGAAGATTATATTTCAATATTGTTTAGAATAATCATTTGTTGACATCGAGAATTGGCTAGTTGACTAAATTTGAAAAATAAGTTAATACTTTAGCTTATTATCTATTTTACTAAAAAATGTATTATTTTTAAAAATCGAACATTTACTTTATGTATTTTGCATTTTTAAAAACGAATTTAAATTTACCCAATCATGGCGTCTTGAATGACGTCACACCACCCGAAACAAAACAAAACAGTCAGATTTGTATATGGCAGGTGTCAGTTTTCTTCCATTAAAAATGAATGCCTCGTTTTATAAGTACAGTGTAGTGCCCTAGTGTAAAAGCGCAACAATAAAAACGCCTAACAATGAACAAATACGGAAAAAAGTGGTTAAAACTTGCAAGGAGGGAGGATGTTCATAGTTTATCTGCAGATTCAAGAATCTATTTTTGTGAATATCATTTTGATGTAAGTGTTTGTACACAATATATTTCTAAATCTAAAGCAAAACTGATGAATTTTGCAGAACCACAACTTTTCAATTGTTGTTAACATAATAAGGTATGAGTTAAGGTCGTTTTGATGTTATGATTTAAAATCTTTGTTTAATGTTACGTTTAATATAATAAACACACTCTGGCAGCACTATCATTACCGTGGTGCCACAATCTGATGATAGATTCTTAGGCAGCTCGATGAAACAAATGGAAAATAATTTGTTTAATATCTCTCTTGGTTTTAGAGATATCTTAGCTGAAAGGTGATGTTGTTAGGCTGATATGAAGCTTAGAGCAGACTGGAAATTGGCAGTACCATAGCTTCAAAATATGCCACACCTGTTTTTGAGGATATACTTTTCTCGAAAAGGTGTATATGAAAGCAAAAAGAAGCATATCTTAGACGTGATGCAACTGAAAAGTTACGATACGGCACAGAAAATGTTATTGTTTACGAAACTGAAATAATGATATTTAAGCTTATAATGTATATTTAACACTTGTATTTACTGTACTTACATCGAAGTTTTACCATTGCGGGATTCCGATGAGCAAAAGTCGATGTTTGATGCGAAAAATCTGCCAAGTGTTACGGCGTCAATTTTCGGCAAAATTGCTACTGTTTGTTTTGATAAATCCTGGTTCCATTGCGAATTACATTTGTCTTTCAGCATATAACTGGGAACAACTGTATTAGCGTGACAAAAGTTGCTACAAACGAATAATTTACCAAGTAACCTGTTCTGTTCCACTAAAATGTCAACAATAACTTTGGCGTTTCAGGTGGCGTGACGTAATACTTTCACACTGGCGTTCGCGGTCACGTGATTGAATGCCTGAATTCACCGAATTTATTTTCGAAAAATAATAATAATCTTCTACAATAAATAATTTTGTTTTTTTATCTCCTTAACATGATTAATCATTAAAAACTGCTCTGCGTCCGATTTATTCTTAGTGGACACAAACCTATTTATACAACTTTAATCTCATCGATTTCTATGAATCATAGCATTATTATTACCGCTTCTAATGTTCCTAAAGATCTCTCAGTTAGTAACTGTTTTCTGGTATTTTTCTACGCAGGTGACTACCGCATAGCATCGCTGGACCAGACATGCCTGCGACTGCTGGCGCGCTACGGTTCCATTGTGCGTCTGTCGGGATTGGTGGGCAGGCCGGATATGCTGTTCCTCTTCGACGCCGACCTGGTGGAACGAGTCTTCAGGGCGGAGGACGCATTGCCACACAGGCCCTCCATGCCCTCCCTCGATTACTACAAGCACGTACTGCGGAAGGACTTCTTCGGCAGCGCTCCGGGCGTCATAGCAGTGTGAGTATCAATCAGCAAACCGTGGCCATATGCTCTCGCAATGGAGCGCTTGCTCCCGTGCCATTTTCGCTATTCATCTAATTACCCATTCCTTATTATTTTTTATTATTGTCTTATATACATTAAGGGTTAAATTTATCACCCATCTACTTTTACCATTTACAAAATTTAATTTTAAATTCTTTCATCGTTTTTGATAGGTTATTCATCACTTCGCTTGGTAATTTATTTCAATCCCAAAATCCTTACCCACAAAAGAAAACTTTCCCACTCCCTTATCCATTAAATCGAGTGCCAGCTTGTACCCATGTTCATCTTTTCTTTTCCATGTACTATACCTAATTCTTCGACCAATGCTTCCAAGCCACATACGCCTTGTATACTCCCATCTTTCTCTTCACCCTCCTCCTGTCTTCCAATGACTTCCAAACCAGCTCCTTCATCATATCAGTCACTGACTGGAAGTTGAGGTGGGCATATGATATCAGTAGTTACCACGTTATACATACAAAGAATGGCGAATAGCTTTTGGTTAAGCTGCGCACTAGTTGCAATTGTTTTTCAAACGGGCATATGAGATGGCAAGTGCAAATGACTCCAACTAGGAAGTTTGGAGAGACCCCGTAATTTATTTAGCTATTTATCGCTGTCATTTCAGTTTTCGCTGGGAGGGAATACGGCTGAAGAAATCGTCGCTTGTGGGTAAACATCATCTTGCCGGATATACTTTTTTGGTTTTATCTGACTGCAACAGGTGTGGGTAGAACTAAGTGTTGAATTCTACATTTAAAGAAGATTTAAAGACTAACCTACTTTCAAATAGCAAAGCGTGTAGGCACATGGTGAATCAAAGGTTGGAAATTAAACGATTACAGCTATTTTGGGACTACGAAGTCATGTTAGATATTTCTAATGTTACACCATGTAAAATACTTTTTCTCGGGAATTCTTTTTCTATAATGGCACTTTCCTGACCTGATTAGCAGCATTTACTTTTCAATATTTGATGCCATCACTAATTATTCTGAGAAGCCTCGCCTTGATAAGGATTTGATATGCTGAAAATATGTTATTGACTGTAGATCACCGATTAGATATAACTGACATATCCGTACATCAAGAATATTTTGAATCTCGTTTCAGTTCTCAGTCCGGCGCATACTTAATCCAGATATTGATTAAATGAGCAGAAAAAAACATTTCTACGTTGCCTAGTGTTATTTCAGTTAATCGAAGTATTTTGAATTTGTTCAAAGAAGTGTTCGAAACTACGTAAAACTGTAGTGGAAGAATTAGTTCTTATGCTGACAGTGATTAAAAAGAACACATATGAACTCACAATTCGATCAATCATCTCCTTGCTGGCTTTATTGTTAGTATAAATGAAATTAGTTTATTTAAATGCATGAGGTTGCACTATAAAAGCAATTACAGGAAATACAAAAGCTCTCTGAATTTCAGCTGTGCTGCGGTAAGCGATTAAAACCAAAAGCACACCCCAACCGAAAGATTTTTTTATGTTTTTATAATTTCTTTAATTTTTAAAATTTATCTATTTTCTCACTTTAAATCTCGTCGAGACCAACATAGGTGGGAAAGAATAGTGAATTTACTTTTTGAAAATGGTTTTAAATTATTTATTGGTGCTCGTAATTCACCGAGTACTATTTATTTTTTGACGAAAGTGCTTATTTTGCGTAAAATTTAAAGTTAAAATTTAAAGTATTTAAAAGCCCGCTTAAACGCTCCTTTGCTGCCTGGCGCGGGCCAACGACACTCGTGACGTCACATGTCTGTAAACGCTGCGGCTGCGAATGGAGTGTTTCCTGTTATCCAAGTTTTCAACTATTTTTATTGTTTGTTGCTGGTTATTTCTTGTTATTAATGAAATTTCGTTTTGAATAAAAAATCGAGAACAATTTGTAAAATCCTACAGCGGAAAAATATCGAAAATAGACGCCTTATTTATGGGGATAGCTATAGAAACAACCACTGAGTCTTATTCTGTGGAGCTTAAAAATGCAACAACTTCAATTTGATATTGCGACAAAGTCACAAGCTCATTTACACCGCAATTTCGTAGAGTTAAATGTAATACGTTGTTTAAGACGAGTATCACTAAGATTAGGGTTCTTAAGTTCGATCCTCGCTTCGGAATGTGTTTCTTTTTTTTTGTCGTTTTCTTTGCATACTACTGTAGTTGCTGTTGGAGGGATCGTATATTCATATTTTTTCCTAAAATCCATCATAACATCAATTTAGTTATTTTTCTGAAGGCTTCACAACTTTTTGGATAACAAGCGAATTACAACCATTTGATACATAACCAAAGAAGACTTCAAAAAGGAAACTAAAAGTTACTTGCACACCGAAAAACAGTTTTTTTTTTTAAATGAAAATTACTTGCAAATTAAAAGTAAATATCCCCCAAATAACGCATTTATGTCAGGAAGGTAACCTGAAATTGTATCGTCACGTAAAAATTCCAACAAAAGGGACACAAAGCGTTCCGGAACTGTTGCAAGATTAGCGTAAAAATTCTAAATGTGATCCAACTTCTAATATAAATTCCATTATTCAACGCCGTGCACCTGTACTTTTTTCATGCTAATGTTGCTATGGTACGTTTAAAAATTAAAAGAGGAAGTAAATTTTTCCACAAAAGTTTTCTTGTATGGCACAATTTATGTTTCAAACGCTTGCATTACGCTTAGTAACCAAAAATTTATGAACTCTTCGAATAAAAACATGATTCTGTAGTGCAAAAAACAGCAAACAAAAACTGAAAAATGCACCCTAAAAAAAAAAAAAATACTTTCCTAACCAAGGTTCGAACGTAGGACGTTCTCAATCCCATTCGCACTCTTCAACCACTTCTGTTTATGTCAATAGTAAACACTTAAACATCACAGTTTCATCGTGTGAGATGGAGTGAAACATGGTAGGTAAATGGATAAACAAACAAATTCAGTTTATCTATAATCTTTTACCTGCAATTAAGAAAAATGACCCTCAATTTTCAGTTATTTAATTATTGTGACCGAGCGTGGTGGGTGAGCGATTAACGCTCTGGCCTTGCATTCAAAAGGACGCTGATTCGAATCCCCGTCAGGGCATTCAGATTTGGGTTTTTCATATGTTTCCCCAAATTACTCCTGGCGAAAACCGGTATGCTTCCATCAAAAAGGCCATGGCCAAATTCCTTCCCGTTCCTTGTCCCCAATCCCATCCCGCCTCTAATGACCTCGACGTCGACAAGGCGTAAAGCCATAAGTAAAAAAAAGTGATACTTACTTTATACCTACATTATAGTTTGCATTTTTCTCGTCAATATCTCCTAATTTAATTTTAGTCATTCTTATAAAAGATTTCTGTTAATCTCTAACTTTCAATTTAAATATAAAAGATTCTCAAATTGAAGCTGTTACATTTTTAAGAGGAGCAAAATAAAAGTCAGGGATTGTTTCTATAGCTAGCCCCACAAATAAGCCTTCTATTTTAGATATTTTTCCACTGTAGGCTTTTACAAATTGTTCACTATTATTTATTCAAAATTAAATTTCGTCAATAACAAGGAACAATAAGCAACAAACAACAAAAATAGTTGAAAACTTGGGTAATAGGAAACGATTCATTGGCAGCCACAGTGTTTACAGACATGTGACGTCACTAAAGCGACCACCAGTCCTAGAGCGTTTTCTGTCATGTGACCAGAGGTAATAAACATCTAATTTTTATTTCGCTTTTTTATACCATGAAAGAATTTGGTAATGGCCTTTTGAAGGATACATCCTAGCATTCGCCTGGAGTGATTTGGGAAAACCGTGGAAAACCAAATCTAGATGGCCGGACAGGGTTTGGAACCCATGTCCTCGCGAATGCGAATGATTTCCCCTGAAAAATGCAATTACTCGGAAGTGACCATAATGATGTCGTGCTAATTATTTTAAAATAGCGTATTATTCAGAAACCATGGCAGCCTTGTCGAATTCAGGAAAGAATGATATCGTGGTGTTAACTGTCAAACATTTTAGAACATGAATATTATTCCTGCCCAGAGCGCTGAAATGTATAGGTTGGAAATGGTGGAGGTAGGTCTTTGCATAACCATTACACAGAAAACAGAAATGCAGATATTAAAAATCAATAACCAAAATAATAAAATGCTTACCATACAAGAAAGCCTTAACAGAATATTTTAAAAATAGTTACGAATGAATACATTCACCTCACAAAGTAAGCCTTGTTCAGGACACTTAACACTCAAGTAAATTGCAACAATTCAACTGATAACCAATACCAAAGGCAATCTCAAAAAACACTAGGTGGCAACAAACATTTTTTGACTCTAGGTAGTTGCAAACTTGCACACACAAACAACTGCATACAAATAGTTTTTAAAGTGACAAACTGCGTTAATTACAGAACGGTTGATACGTAATCTCACTGTGAACAGTCCTTGTACGAAAGTGTGCTGAGTCCGCTGGGTGATTGGGAACGCTCGGGGCCCGCATCCGAAAGTCCCGGGTTCTAATCCTTTCTGACCATCCTGATTTTGTTTTTGCATTGTTTCCCAATATCTCAAGGCGAATCGTTTCTCCAAAATGCCATTTTCGAATTCCTTCCCTTTTTTGTAACCTTAGTCTAAGGACCTCTACGTCGGGGAGGTGTAAACTCAAAAGAAAAAGAAAAATGAGGTTTTTAAGTGTGTGAGAAAGATACAGTAGAGCATAAACCTGGGATAGAACACATTAGAATCTACTCGTAGAAATCATAAGCAAAACTGTAAGTAGATACTAAGGGACGTCTATTAATTATATGAGGTGTTTTTTCTTCAATTTGGGACCTCGCTGCTCCTTGATGAGATTTTGTGAGATGTGCTAAGACAGTACCCTCCTCCACCCACTCACGTGAGATTTATCTTATAATTTTAATTTTTAAACAATTCGATTTATTTGATATATTCATGTGGTTTTTTTTTTTTTTTTTTTTTTTTTTTTTTTTTTTTTTTTTTTTTTTTTGTTTCATGCCACTGAATAACAAACCGGTAATACTGATGTTTTGTATGTACTACATTTTTTCTGTGAAATAAGAGGATAAAAAGGACAAAAAAGTTAACGTCAGATTTTTACAGCCCCTCTCCCTTTTAACAAGATTTGGTGAGATTTTGCTGATCCCTCCCCCTCTCCTCTTAATTTCAGCTCTCGTTTTCTTTTTTCCTTTTTTTTCCGCACACAAATCAATGTATATAACGCTACCTAGCGCATCGAAGATGTCTTAAAAATATTTACTGTAGTTTTGAAGAAGGAGCAACAACAATAAAAAAAAATTAAGAACAGAGATTTTCCTGGCGTATAATTCCAATGAAGCCTTCACGGGTGTACCACCGGATTGTGTTGTGAAAAGACGATATTTCAACGCCTAGTTCCGTCGTCTTCCTCATATGTGAACCCATCTGCACTGGTCGGCTGACCGAAAGATACTGTACTTGCAAGCCGGCCAGTACAGATGGGTTCACACCTGAAGAAGACGACGGAGCTAGTCGTTGAAATATCGTGTTTTCACAACACAATCCAGCGGTACACCCGTGAAGACTTCATTGCAATAATAAAAATTATTAATTTGCTGTCTAATTTAAGTTTCATCAGTTGATACTGTCCCGAGAAGTAGTTTGTGTCTGCTACTTTTGCTTCTACACTTGGTGAACACAAGTTTCCTTGTCAGAAAGATATTTTGTAGACGGAACCCTTGATTCAAGGCGTTATATGTGATTAACTATTTTTAAATTATTTACATGTGCCATCGATGTTCAGATGATCTTCTTATTCTTCTTTATCACCTTTTCTCAACATTAGAGTTCGCCTGTTTTGATGAGTTTTATTGTCTGTCGCCATTGGTCATGTAGAAGAATAGTACACAAGCTTGTTAAACAAGTATTACTTCACGCTATTGGCTACCACATTCACAATACACCAATCACTCTTTTCTAAATCCATCATTCCATTGTTCACACCACTCAAGAGAAGTAGTCTTTGTTTTCTCTCCTTGTCTGTTATGTTCAGAGGTCACCCTTCTCCTCCCAGCTTAAGCACCTTGTCCAAAATAAGCCTCTGTTTACGGTACAGTGTATCTTTATTTATAGTGCAGAGTATATGTCCACATATTACACTTACCAAAAGCGTAAAAACAGAATATTACAAAAAAGGGAGTAATACAGACTGATCAAAGTCAACTTTTCTTATTTCCATTGCATTTTCTGTTTAATAGTCATCTCTGGGAGTTTCCGATTTTTTCTTGCGTCCATCCACTGTTATCTATGAGAAAAAAGTATTTCATTTCATCAAATTAAAATAGTAGATTCAATATTTAAAAAAGCATAAACAATTGGTGTTTGAAATAAAAATTATACCGATTTTAACGGAAAAAAAATGTGCGTAACTTTCAATTTACTGAAAACTTTGCGAATGAATTAATGACATATACATTTTCATCAGTTAACGATGATGAATACATGTGAACATCGAGTGCACAGAGTGCGATCGAATAGTTGACTTGTGCATCAAATGCTGAAGTAGTACAGGTCTCAAAATTTTCGTGTTGTACAAGTGAAGACTAATTTGAGCGGACATAAACACAGCTGTTGTAGTCACAAGTGACAGACTACTCCACTGAGGCAGTGAAGGCTAACCGGAGAGGATGATCTGTGGATCCTCACATTAATTCGCAACTCAGTGAATTAACCAAAGGAACTCAAGCAGAAGGTATAAGTCGCCACACTGTAAAATCCTTTTCTTAAAAAAAAAAAAAAAAAAAAAAAAAAATCATTTGGTTTTAGTGTACCAGTATTACTGGTGTCGAATCGGCTAGCGCGGATACAACCCCATCCGTTCCTATATGGAAGCCTCAAAAAAGATGTTCAGTAATTGCTGCAGTGGTCGTTCAAAGCTTGGAGAAACCTAAGAGCAACATATGTGGGGTGACATACCAGCTTGGTCCTTTATAGGAAGAAGGTTTAAATTGACAAGCTGAAGGGCAATAAACCGAAGCCGTATTGTAAGAGAACAAGGACGTTTATTGCAGCTAGTTTACTGCATTCGTCCGGCAGTCAGAAACCTCGGCTTTGTCAAACATGGCACAGCTTTTTTTGCGAGGCGTGTGTTGACGCAAGAGAACTCGTATAGTATCCTTACAGCGTATAGTATCCTTGTAACTCCGAACAGCATTTACACCTATACCTACATATAATTATATTACCATCGCTCTCTGTTAAGTTTTACTGTTTCTTTGTTACGTAAGATCCCATTTTCCTGTGAGAAAACGTTGTTTCTATAAACCGCACTAACACAAATGACCAAGAAATTAACCAATTCACTGAATGAACAACGCCGTCTTAAAGTTTATAAATATTCATACAAATGTCTGTTGATACGGCTTAACTCGTATTGATGAAATAGCAAGAATTTTTACAGTCAAGGTATGGGTATGGGTATTTAAGTGTTTTGCATGTTAATATCGTGTCCATCCTGTGGTGTCCATACTTAGTAACAACAACGTACTCTAGAAACTAATAAACTGGAAATGATCATCACATTGAGCTGGATGTATAGCCATAGTAGCTGAATGCCATTTAAAAAAAAAAAATACCCGTTTTACATACAGACGACGACACAAGCATTACGCTACGCTTGTATGTTAAATGCTCCAGGACTCACAAATTCCGGTTATAAGTTCCTTAGCACACAAATCCTCTCTATTCCCCTCTCATGTTCTACTCTGTTCGCCTGTGCAAAAACAGGGAACTGGTGTGGCGTGGTCCATAGATAGCCCTGTCAAAAAAAGTTAGTATTTTACGAGTATTATTACAAAGGGAATTTTACAACTAAATAATACATCTTTAGAAAATGTCAGTGAGTACATTTATCTTGGCCAGCTTGTAAATATAAGAGAAGAAGTAAGACCTGAAATTTTCGACAGCATCAAGCCGGGATGGTAAGCTTTTGCGAGGCATTCCATTATCCTCAAATCTAATATTCCTACAAATCTCAAGAAAATATTTTGCGACCAGCTCATTGTTTCTCTGCTGACATTCGGCTGTGAGTCCTGGACACTAAATGAATTTACGCGAGGTAAACTTAGGACGGCCCCAAGTGTTACGGAAAGGTCAATGCTAGTTTTAACCAATAAAGACAAGATATTAGATCAGTCACACATATCTTGGAGAAGACAGCTTGCTTGAAGTGGCAGTAGGCAGGCCATGTTGCTCGGATGAAAGACTAAAGATGGACAAAAGCACTGCTGGAATGGCCCAAGAAATCAACAGAGACCAAAAGGAAGACCACCAAACCTATGGGGCAAGGACATACACAGGGTTGTTGGAGTTAACTGGCAGAGGACCACCCATGATCGTTCGACCTAGAGAAGAGTGTTCAAACTCTACCAGAACTCATTACTCTAGGACAGGGGTGGCCAACCCAAATTATCTTGTGGGCCACTTTGGGAATGCATCATAACTCCGCGGGCGTAATATAAAATTATATATCCGCAAGAATATTATTTTAAAATCGAAATTCATTTTTTCTCATAATTTCTACAGTTAATTTTTCAATATATGGCTGCACAAATAATGTTTTTTTTTTAATACATTGGTTTTCACTACTTTGGCAATTATAAAATAAATATATTTTGTAAAAGTGTGATGAATCTCGCGGGCCGGAAAAATGTTCAAGGCGGACCGCCAGTTGCCCAACCCTGCTTTAGGAAGCCACATCATTAAATTACTGAACAGCATGATGCCGATGATCGATTACTCAGCTCACCATAACATCAGTAAATAATAAGAAAGTTGTATTACATAAACAACATAATTCAAATTGTAGTAATGCACTCACCAAAACAAACAGATGTTCTTACAAATAGTAAAAGTGAATTTATTTCCCTGCGAATCACGACGAAAGACAAAAACAAATATTACTTGACACGACTCCAATTTCAACTGCGAGCACAGACAAGCGTTAGGGGCAATACAACCAGTCGATCATAAGTCGAGCCAGGCAAATGCCGGGATGCTTCCTTCAAAAGGCCATGGTCGAATTCCTTCCCATTCCTTGCCCCCATCCTTTCCCATCTCTAAAGACCTCGCTGTTAAGAGACGTAAAAAAAAAAAAAAAAAAAAAAAAAAAAAAGTCGAGCCAGAAAGCGACAACGGGACGGCAAGTTCGCGCAGACTGACACGTTTTCGCGTCATCTCACGAATTAAGGAACCGTGTAATTTGTGCGGGATCCGCCAACTGTCAAATGAAGCGGGATTTCGAGCTGCCGCTTCGCTAAATTTTAGTCCATAGTCAAGCCACGACACAGACAAAATCCGCGACAAATCGATACTCTGTCATTATATTGTAAAATGACATCATATCCTTTTACCACTTACATCCTTCCAAGTGACGAGGGTATTGAAGAAAATGTGAATCTCATCTTCAGATAATCCCAACAGTAGGTTATAAAGGCTTGGGCAGCGTTATGATTCTCGTCATCAGCTTCTGCACTTTCGTCATAATTAATTTGCTGAATTGCATGTTCTCGCACAGATTAATACATTTACATGTTGAATTAATCGTGTATTAATCTGAAGCCTTTAAAAAATATATGAACATTGTGGCAATTCCTAGCTATTACCTTCAGTTTGCCCAATCGAACCACAGAGTCGTGGGTTGTTTTATCTGGTGTGTAATTGGATAAACTAGCACGTAGTGAAAGTAAAGAACCAGTTGCGTTGCGGGTTGAACGTCCGTCCCATTTTGCAGTAGTTCATGGCAGACTAGTAACTTGCAAAAAGGAACCATGCAACAATCCACTTTGGTTGCATCCAATATACCCAGCACCGCAGCTGTCGAAATTCCCTGCAGCTTATATAACAGTGCATTGCAATATGACTAGAGTTGGGAGGTGGAAAAAATGAAGTAGGGGAACTCTCCTTCCCGAGACCTGGAACATGGAGAAGTTCAATGTGCGAGGCGCAACTTTCTCTGCAACACGAATAACCGGAAAAAAAACATGAGAAATTTCATAACCACCGGTCAAACCTCTACCGTCGCTGACGCAATCTTCTGCGGTCGCCCTTAATGTTTTACCAACACCGATGTATTTCTATTGGGAGCTGTGTTGGTTGATTTTCTTCAAACCAAATGTACAGGAGTTTTAATTAATATTTCTTCCCAAAAAGATATAAAATCCCTAAGTTTTGTTCTAATTGTTTCCTTGAGTTTCCTTCGTACAATATATTTTACATAAGCTGGCCCCTTAACATATTAATAAAAATCTCATCAAATAACTATCCTAAAAACTAAAGTTAAATGTACGTACATCATTTCCAAGTAAGTTACCTGAAAAACTAAAGATAAACACTGGTATATGTAATTGCAGAATGATCAGTACATTGCCTAAATCTCAACCACGAAAATGTTATAAACTTCACATTCTCCCGATCGAAGTACTATCGCCAGTTTGTTGCTATTGTTGATTTGCCTCAATGAACGTAGTCTAGAGGAAGAGCGATAACGCTTGGACATAGCTCTCTGGACTTTTTTTTTTCTTATTGCTTTACGCCTCGTTGACGTCGATGTCATTAGAGGCGGGAAAGGACTGATGACAAGGAATGGGAAGGAATTCGGCCATTGCATCCCGGCATTCACCTGGAGTGATTTGGGGAAATCATGGAAAACCCAAATCTGGATGCCCGGACGAGGATTCGAACCGCCGTCCTCCGGAATGCGAGGCCATAGCGTTAACCGCTCACCCACCACGCTCGGTAGCTTCCTGGAGGACGCGGCTTCAAATCCCAGTCCGGCCATCCGGATTTCGATTTTCCATTATTTCCCGAAATCGCTCCAGGCGAATACCGAGGTGCTTCCATCGAAAAGGCCATGGTCAAATTCCTTCCTGATCTTTTCCCTTACCCTCTCCCGGCTCTAATGACCTGCTCCAAAACCCGAAAGAAAAATAACTTTATAAACCTTTTTTTTAACTACTCTATCTCTCAAAAGTGCTAAAATACTAACAAAGTATCTCTGATGAGGGAACACTAGGTTTTTTTTTTAATTTAAAAAACGTCTTAATTTTTCTAAATTGTCTAAATTTGTCTAAAATACTGATACATATATATACTTTCGTATGAAGTGTGCCTAACCATGACTCCTCGGTGTTTGCAGACACGGCGAGGGCTGGCAGTCTTTCCGCAGCAAAGTGCAGCAGGCGATGCTACAACCCAGAACTGCTCGCCTGTACGTGGCTCCGATACAACAGGCTGCCGAGGACTTTGTGCGAAGGTCAGTGTCACAGATGTTTGTTTTACTGATGTTGTTTCAGTCATGTATAGGCTTAGATTAAACTACTATCTTAATGAAAGTTACCTGCAGTTCAATTTCTAGAACAGATCAAGACTCCAATCAACGATAAAATATGATTATAACCTCAAAATTACAGCTGTCGATATGTTGGACGTTGGAGCTGGCAGTGGAACTTAATGTGGGAACAGACTTTTATTCATTTTTACATTGTTATTTCCCTCGGCTTCTTCCAAATTCTAGACACATTATTAAATACATTAGCCAGATTTTTTTAACTACATTTCTGACTTCTAAATGAATAAAAAGGATACTTCTCTGGAGATACAAAAAAATCTTAACACTAACTACAAAATGCCTCATTTCATCATGGAACCGTATCTTAAATTTCATATCAATAATTCTGGCACCTAACAGTCTCTGTACCGTATTGTCTTTGACAAGGAAACGCTTGACCAGTAGGAGAACGAGCACATAACATGGTTGGTACACAGTATCTGAGAATTTAATACCGAAAAAAAACAAACGATCTTTTTTTTTTTTTTTTTTTTTTTTTTTTTTTACAGAACTGCTCTTAGCCATATAATAGGTAGAAACGCCTTACAGTGTGAACCTGAACAGTATAATGCTACAAAATTACATCGATGGACGATTTTAAGTATTAACCATTCGTTTTTCAATATATATATATCTATAATATATATATATCAGTCTTTCGAATGGTTTTGTTGCAATTCTCCATCCCTTCCTATCTTGTGCTAACCTCTTCATCTCTGCATATCCCTTACAACCCACGTCCTCAATTATCTGCTTCATATATTCTAATCCCTTTAATCCTTTACAGTTCTTACCTTCAATTGTTCGATCCACTAACAAATTACCCAATCCAGCATGTCTCAAAATGTGACCTACCAGCCTGTCTCTTCTTTCTGTAAGCTTCTCCCACAAACTTCTTTTCTCAGCCAACATTTCCAAACCTCATTCATTTCGTCTGTCCACCTAATTTTCAGCATTCTTCTGTAGCACCACATTTCAAATGCTTAAATTTTCATTCCTTCTGGTATTCGTAAAGACCATGCTTCGCTACCATAAACTGCGGTGCTCCACACATAGAGTTTTCAAAAGGTCTTTCTAAGTCCTAGATCAATATTTGAAACTAAAAGATTTCTCTTTTTTCAAGAAGTATTAAAATTTTAAGTGCAGTGATTTTAAAGTTCATGTCTTGCAGAAGCGTTAGTATGAATATTAATATAAAGGTTTAGATGGCAGCCACATTGCATCAAATATGTCTGCCACCATAACACGCCTTCCAAGTTCAAATGAATTTGGGGATTTGGGGTAACAGTATATTGACAAAAAAAAATAATAAAGTGGAATGTTTCACTCATTCATTTTCAGTATTCCTATTGATGACGACTCTGAATGACTGATAAGAGCTCGTATTTTTCTCAAATTTCTGTTTGAAGTTCTCTGAACAGGCGTAACTTCTATAACTCATGATCGCAAGTGAAGGCTGCTGCGGTACGGCCTTTGAATCTAACAGCAACTTGATGTACAGTACTTTGTACTCACTGGAACCTGCCAAACCAGCCACCTGAGAAGAGACCATTTCCACTGTTTCTTTGGTCGCGTCACGCAACAGCGACATCCGGAGAAAGCTGCGTAATTGTGGCCCAGGTAACTGACCTGAAGAAAAAAGAAAAACACCATACAGGACTTTACGACTTCACACAACGAACATGCAACACCAGGTCCTAACCCTGCAGCGTGTGCTAAAAACACGCGTGTGCCACTTGTCATCCGTAATACATTGTTTGAAAATGGCCAGAATCCTGCTTCTCAGAACTGTTTGCTCCTTCGTGATGATTAGGCTTAGTATGATTCGGACATTATTTTTGGTCATTTATAGCAGCGAATCACATTTTGTGCATCAGATTCTTCCCCCGCAATACTTTACACATTATCAATTATTTGATAATGTATTTGATTGAATGATTAGTCTTGAAGAGAGTTTCTGTTTGTCTTCACAGGATACATGGAGGTGTGTGTTAACATGGAATAATGATAAATGCCAAAAAGAATTAGCTGATTAGGTATACAGACTAAAAAAAAATTTATGATGGAAGCTGAATTGCTTATTATATACCTTAACTATAAATATCTTGGCACATAACATTTGACAGTAAGCTGAATTGGTCAGGTCATACCTGTACACTACAAGTAGTAGAGAGAGGTTTCAATATTTTTCATCCATTGGGGATGGAACATACCATATAAGTGATTTATACCATTACTTGAATATGTCTATATAGTTTTGGACTTACATTTTGTGCATTGAATATAGGAGCTGGAGCGGATACAAAGGAGTTCCGCTGGGATTAGTCTGTGGAAATTACAACAGAACACAACCAGTAATATGTGAACGTCCATAAACCACGTCGCTCGGTCTAGGGAAGGGAGGGGTTGCCTAGAAGGATACGCTGCGCTACTTGGGGTTGGGGGGGGGGATGCTCCGAGCCAGACCACGTAGCTTTCCATTCATATTATTTTTCACAGTTAACATGAGAAACAGAACTCATAACAGCATGTGAGTATTTATTTCATTCATTTAACTATATCCGTATGTAATTTACAATAGTCTGACACGAGAAAACAGTCTTGTGGAATCAAAAGGGGAAAAAAGCTACGTGTTACGTTGTGGTGGGAGGGAGGTTTAAGGCAAAAGACACTTCGGGGTACATGGTGGGGGGAGGGGTTCACAGGAGGCCAAAATGGATCTACGTGATTTATGGACGCTCCCTATGATACAGGAGCTGGGCTGGGAGTCATTGACAGGCAGAAGACGGATGGAGAGAATGCTGACAGTGTATGAAGTGTATGTTCGCGAAGAGTGTTGGATGAATATTGTCAGGAGCATCACGAACGGTACATGGAGGGAAAGACATGACCATGGCCACAAGCTATCACTTGACTTGAAGCATAAGGGAGGAGGGAAATTTTCTTTTGTAGCTAGGAATTGGAACAAATTATCAAAGGAAATTGTTAACAATTTATTACAAACCCTGAAAAGAAATAAAATTCCCAAAGAGCAAAAGTAAGTTAATAGTAATACTGAACTCAAGGAATTAAAGATTAAATATAATTATTATAACAAATCATGCAATATATTAAATCATCTCCGGCTTTATCGATTTTTGAATCCTACAAATCTAACTCGAGCTAAGTCACCCTAGCGAACAAATGGCGTTGCATCTTACAACTGTCATTAAACATTATCGTTGGATGCAAAGACAAGGTACTTTCTCGGTGCACCCATTAAGTAAGAAGGGGGAGGGAGGAGGCATCTCCCCACCGTTATAGGTTAATAGAGCAGGTACTAGGAAATATTTAGTTGCTTGCGTACTACATATTTAAGTATCAAATTATCGCAGGAAAAAAATATGTATACTTACGAGTGCAGGTAAGACGTAAATTCGTTACTTCTGCACAAAGGTGAATACTGTTTCGAGTCACCCGATCAGAAAACTATTCTGTTCGTTAGCAAAAATTGAGCAAGCGTGGTCAAAATAGCAACAATAACTTCATAGATTCGGAGTTTTTAAGAATTACTCTATATAGTAAAAAAAAGGAATGTATATATATATATATATATATATATATATATATGTGTGTGTGTGTGTGTGTGTGTGTGTGTGTGTGTGTGTGTGTGTGCTCTGTATAGAAATCCACAGTTTTTACCCCATCTCGGTGAATCTTTTCACATGTATACTTTAAAACAAGTGGTAAATACTGTCGACATTTATTTTACAAAAACCGAAACCCCTCTCTCCCATCTATCCCCTTAAAGACGGTGTGCACGTGTGACGGTTCCGTTTTTTTTATTTTTTATTTTTGTAAACATCTGAAAAACGGAAGAAGAATCGGTTGAACTTGATGGTGATATTCTGAAAGTCCATAAAATGTTCTGTTTATTGGCGTTGGATCGATTCCAATCAGACTATTAGTGATCTAGAAAATCGAAACTGAAATTTGAAAATTGTTTTAAAATTGATGTGGAGACACACCAATATACAGTTTTTATCTGATCCCGAAGGAACTTTGAGCACATACATTTTTAAAATATCTGGAAAAATAATTCGGTTTACAAAACTGCATCCGCTCTCCCCCTTCACGCGTCTTAAGACAAATTTGCAAGTGCAACTTTTCTATCTTTTGCATAAATCTCGAAAACGGTAAGAAAATCGACCAAAGGGGATTGTGGAGGAGAATTTTTATGGCAATCCAAACAAATGAGATAAAACATTAGAACTTTCATATCCAGACCCCAAGGAACACTGGGACGTTCCTAGTAACAATATGAGAATAAATCTCAACCAATGTTAACATAATGCCAATAATCTGTTCAATTTTATCTATTAACCTTACATTGTCCATAAAATTAAGATTTTCATAATTCTTCTGACATTTTGAAAATAAAAGAAAACTTTTCCCAAACGAGTCCTCGAGCAGAGCTGAAGACTATAGTTGCAGCTAAGAAACATGAAATTATCCTGATATTTTATAATCATAGCTACTTCCAAATTCGGTGACAGTTAACATTTAAGCATTTTTCATGAGACAGCTGGTGTTAGAACAGTAACGTAGAACTGTATCAGTATAGGCAAATTTCTCAATAATTCCTAAACTTTTATGGTGTTGAATTTTACTACCCTTGTTTTCCAAGCAATACTCTGTCGGATCTAATAATTTCGATATCAACAAGACGATTTACAGTAATAAATGAATAACAAGTGTTATGATTTTATTCCACGTCATATTCGTATTGAGGTTATTGGGAGTGTTGGATTGCTACAGTAACCGGTTCTTTCGATACTTTTGCTAAAAACTGTTTGAACATTGACACTAATATACCATACGGTTGACATTAGAAATCAGTCTTTCACTTCACTATTTACGTAACAGCAAAAGGAGGACACATTCGAAGAGGTAGCCGTAAATGTATATGAGGTATCATAAAACTTTCACAGCTATTTCCTAGTTGTTGTTTTTTTCTTTTTATCATCGTAAGTTCCTTTTTAGAATGTAAAAAGATATGAAGTCTTCTGGAATAAATTACACTTCATTCTGCCTCTTCTCTACTCGAAATCAGAAACCCAGAAGAATATATGAAACAACGCCTCTGAAGAAAACACAAACTAAATCACTGAGAATTTTTTTTTTTTTATTTTATCGGTTTATAGGGCTCTAAATGAATTTTTTTAATAAAATGTGAATAATTCACTTTCATCTACAAAGAATCAAACAGGAAACTGGCAGAGATTTAACATTATGTTTCCATATTTATTTTAATAATGTCGTCCTGAAATTTTATGCAATCCATTAATTTCCAGGTATAGAAATACAATATTACAGTTATTCAATGATTTTTCAAACACGAAAGGAAACCTGACGAACGTAGAGCAGTTCCAATAGAAGTGGTTTACCAGACTACTAATTTTTGTATTCTGTTAATTAAAAACCATAGTATAAATAGAGCAAAATGTATACATGCATATTAATAACAGCTTAATAAAAACTTTAACTGATAGTGATATACTGTAATAAAAACAAGGGCTACGCTGGGGGTACGTTGAGAGAATATAACTGCATAAAAAGGGAGGGGGGATTTTAAAGATAAAATAATATTTAAAATTTAATATGAAAATGAAAATGCATTTAAACCATAATAATATAAAGGTGAAGCTAAAAGGAACCAGAACCATGAATATTAGACACAAAATAATATCCTATTTATTTATTCTTGTGGCTTATACAAGGCCGGGTAATAATTAACTTTACGTTAAACATAGTTAGACCAACAAAACAAGCAATACCCGACGTTTACAATCCGCCGATGAAAGCAAACAAAAACTGAATGAAATATTTCAACAAATAAAAACAGCAAAGTTAACATTGAACAACATGGCAACACAGGCCATCAAATTGAAGCTAACATTTTACTGTAACAAAGGATTATCCCAGAGGCGCCGTATAAAGTTAAATAAAAGCATCAAAATGAATTTACAATTAGCAAGATGCTTGAAATTTACAGTGAAACATAAAATCAGCTAGCTCAGTGATTTCGTTGCGGGAGCAGAGTCTTATCCCAGTGCCGCTTAAGGGCTCACAAGTCCGTTAAAACCCAATGAATAGTGACCGTCTGCATCTGGTACATTACCATAAAAGCATCGCCGTGATGGAGCGTGACATGCACAATGTCACTGCAGCTGTGGAAGCCAGATAAGCGGGTACGACCGCGTTATTAGAACGACTTCCAGACAATGGCAGGCTTGCCACATAACCTCTCGCTTCCCAAAGCAAGAGAGTGATCACAACCAGACAATGATCACCAGACGAGAGCGTGTCGGCTGACACGTCTGTTCATCAACTCGTCCAGGCAGTAAGTGTCGCTTAAGATGGCTTCTTCCTTCTTCCTCGGAAAGTCGCCTCTCCACATGTAACAAACTCCCTAGAATTAGTGCTGTGGACCCCAATAAACGTTCATGATTGGCTATCTACACATGTCCGTCGTCACGTGTATGATATCGCGCCTCGCATTCGCCGCATCCCTCCGCGAGTTTTCTGCCTGGCCTTCAGTGCAGTAGCGGAGTGGGGTGAGGTCAGCGCCCCTACCTTAACGGAACCCTAGCCATGTGGCCCTGGCGCCAATGCGTCGGCTGCCTCATCTATTGTCCCTCTCTCAACCGTCCGAAAATGGCAGTTTTCAGCTTCCAATATTCACTACCTTACTGAGCCACGAGTTTTACAGAAAATAAATTTACAACAATTCTACCTCTGGCTGCCCTGGTTTAATACATATTTAATTTATCCATACAATCCCCATTATTTACGGTATTTACACGTCACAAGATTGAATATAATTAATAAAATTGAATATAATTAGTAAAATTATGAATATAATTAATAAGAATTTAATCAGATTCATTGTGGGTGACGCTGTCACACCACAATACCAAAAGCAGATATATTTCGCGTGATTTCGTATTTTATTCTGTAATGTCATCTGATTCTGTGGAAATTCTTCACACTCACATATTAAATAGAAATTGCCAACGGTTGTTGTAAAAACTGATGAGCATTTAACACGTATTTTGAAAGATGTCTACATGGTTAGCTATATTTGGAAAGTCAACACATTCACTATCAATATTCTTTCTTGAAAATCATTAATAGTTCAATCTTATCCACGACATATATGAGTATATTTGTTGTTTTTCTTTTTAAGTCGCCTTCTCCCATTGGATGTTGGCGGTCCACATAGCACTGGGTGTGAAATTGCAGCGTGGAAAGCCTCTTCTGATCTGCAGTTGTACCATTTCCGAATGTCGTTCAGCCACGAATTCCTTCTCGATCCAATAGATCTTTTCCCCTGTATCTTTCCTTTAATTACGAGTCGCAATAGCTGATACCTCTCGTCTCTCAAAATGTGTGCTAGATATTGTGTTTTCATTCGTTTTATAGTGAGCAGCGTTTCTTTTTGTTTATCCACCCGATGAAGTACTTCTTCGTTGGAGATTTTCAGAACCCAAGATAGGTGTAAGAGACTACAACACAAATACATTTCAAAAGCTTAAATTCTTTTCTCTAGACTTTGGTCTAAGGCCCAGCTTTCACACCTATAAAGAAAAATGGAGAACACGTAGCAGCGAATCATTCGCATTCTCATTGCAGACTGAGATCCGATCTCATTAAAAAAAATTCATGCTAATAAGTTTTCTCCTGGTCTGTTCTGTTCTCGATTTGAATTCTTTCGTGCAATCGCACTGCTCATCCCTCGCAGTGTAAGTATTTGAAGGAGGATACTTGTTCGGTCTTATTGCCTTTTATTCTTAGTGTTAACTGGATTTTTCTCTCAGAGAAGACTACAACTTTGGTCTTCGGAGGGTTGACAACCAGACCAAACTCTTCACTGTGCTGGACTAAATTGTCTATCAATCTTTGGAGTGCATGTAGATCACTAGCTATGACAATAGTGTCACTTGCGTACCTGATATTACTAATCACTTTTCCGTTTATAATTATCCCATTGTTTTCGTATTCCAAAACTTCCCTGAAAATTACCTCAAAATAAATGTTGAACAAGAGAGGTGGCGAAAACCTTTCTTGATTGCAATCGCATTTGTTACACTTAGAATAAATTCAAAGAAGGGTAAAATATTCTGTATCTTCCAAATTAATCATCGATCCAAAAAAATTCTTCGGATTTACATTATAAAACCAAAACAGATTTAAGCCCAAACTAAAACAGTCTCTACTAAATAATTAGCTTTTTCTTTTTATAACAATTTTTGTTTTTGGACTTTCGATACGCAGGGGAATTGAAAACGTAATACATGCTTCATTTACGAAAAGTTCTTTGAATTAACTGTACGAGATATGTGATGTAGTAATTAATAGGTGCATTTAAACTATTATCAGTTATACATGGTTTGTTGTCGAGATGCATAAGCTTGTAGTAATTAAATGTATATATTGTTCAGACGATTAACTGCTGAAATTAAGTACGTCTGACTGGAGAGCGAAAGGTCCCCTGTTCGAATCCCTGTGTCGGTAGGAATTTTCATAAGCACTTGACCCGAACTTCAACTCTGACAAAGCTTACGTTATGTATTAAAAGTATGCTAAAACGCTTCCGTGGTTCGGATTCCACGTTAAACTGTAGGTCCCCTTTACCTGGATGGATTACCGAAATAGGTTAGGTAATGAAGGAGTGGAACTGGTCACCTTACCTCTGATACCAGCCTAAGTATATCTTCTTTGGGAGAATCCAACCGATTGGATTGAATAGCAAGCTTAGCTTAGCTTAAAATGACATAGATACTGTTTTACGTGGGATTTGAGAGAATATTTGTTCTTATTCTCTTATATTGTATCAATGACTTGATATGAGATTCTCTCCAAGGTCAAGCATTGTGGAAATGTTTCGTGGACACAAAAGATGAAACAAATGTGGCTGCTACTATCGACTAGATACGTATCCGAGGCTGCGTAATTAATTTTTCACTCTAAATAAAAAGGATCCGGAAATCTTTTTAGCTTGGGAGGAACAATATGGTACTCAGAAAACCTCTCGGCGGCTTTATCATCCAACGATTAGACTACCCACGTCATCATAGTCATTCAACTCGTTTTTGATCTTTGTGTCCCCACTGAATTTCTTACTACATTTTCCAGTTTCTTTATAACGTATTTTTACCACTGTCAATTTTCAGAAGTCTGAAGAGGTAAGTTAGTGATCTATTAGAAGTCTACGTATTCAACCTTTGCTTCCACAATCAGTTTGTTTAAAGTTTTACCTTCTGTTTTCACTATATGGCCGAAGGACTGGATAGTTCTCTGACTGACACGGATTGATGTTTAGATGCCGGATAATGGACACATCAGAGTTTATTTCAGTCTAAAATACAGGCAGCATTCTCCGTCAATAGCCAGTTGCCATTTCAGAGGCATCGATGCAGTTGTAATCTCTATCTTTGAAAGACCATGTCTCATAACGGTAGAAGAAAACAGATATACTTGTGTTTCAACCAGACGGATCATTGTGGCATTTGTATTATTGCACAGTTCAGCAAACCGTGAAAACCTTTTCCGTTGCAAAGGTAATACGACTTTGTATCTCTTTCTCAGAATTATCTGCGTGAAAGTTGGCTAATCCAAGGTTCACGGAATATTTTGCTACCTCCAATTCTATTTGTTGACTTGTGAGATGGATCTGAGGTACTCGATCACTTAACATCATTTTGGATTTGCTGAAACTGATCTCTAGTCAATATTCCAAACTTCCGTTCTTTATACTTGCATTCATTTTCACTGCTGGAGAGTAGTCTAGTCAGCAAAGTGCAGCTTATTAATAATTTTCTTCACCAACAGAGATTCCAGCGCCTCAACCATCGATAGCTTTCCTTGTGATATAGTCCCTGTTTATGTTGAAAAGTAGATGTTACAGGAAGCCTCTGTGTTTATCACCTTTGAACACAGTGAAAAATTCCGATGTCAACATTTATCTTAAATGCCGCATTGTGATGGTCAACGAGGTTTTTCTTTGGTATAATCACATGCTGTGGAGATCAAAATCATCAAGCACCTGCCATATCATATTCGGCACAACACAGACGAAACGTATCATAGTTTTATGGAGCATGTGCAAAGGCTATAACACCATTTCGGCTTCTTTGTACTTTCGTAGGTTAATTGTGATGTCATTGAAATCGCAGCGGAATGTGTTCTTTTGTTGCAGGTGCCGCAAGCTGAAGAGTGGCGACCCACACCAGGAAGTCCCACCAGACTTCCTCAACGAGGTGCACAAGTGGTCATTGGAGTGTGAGTATCAAACACTGTTTTATGTTGTTTCCATGCTTCCCTTATCCCCAAAAGGAGTTCGCAACCATTATGTTGTTGGCTGACTTGTTTTGGAAGGGTGTCGTGGCTAGGGAAGCAAGTTAGTATCAACATCGATAAATACACAGACGGAAAAAAAAATCCCAACACCAAGAAAAAATTATTGTAGAGTAATGAAATTTGGACAATGCATTTGTCAAGTTAACATGTTTAATTGATTAAATTTTCAAGATCACAGGTTAATTTAAGCTCAAGAAAATGCATTTCAAATGTGAAATACTGTTAAATTAATAGCCGGTGTAACCTCCAGAATTTTGAATGCAAGCCTGCAAACGTGAATGCATTGTGTCATACAGGTTTCGAATGTCACTTTGTGGTATGGAGTTCCATGCTTGTTGTACTTGTGCTGTCAATACTGGGACGGTCAGTGCTGGCTGTGGATGATGCTGGAGTTGTCGTCCAATGATATCCCATACGTGTTCAATTGGAGACAGATCTGGTGATCTCGCAGGCCAAGGTAACATGTCGACACTCTGTAGAGCACGTTGCGAGACAACAGCGGTATGAGGGCGAGCGTTATCCTGTTGAAAAAACTCCCCCTTGAATGCTGTTCATGAATGGCAGCACTACAGGTTGAATTACCAGACTGACGTACAAATTTTCAGTCAGTGTGTTTGGTATAACCACAAGAGTGCTCCTGCTGTCATAGGAAATTGCTCCCCAGACCATGACTCCAGGTGTAGGTCCAGTGTGTCTAGGCCGCAGACAGTTTGGTTGCAGGCGTTCCCCTGGCCTCCTTCTGACCAACACTCGGCCATCACTGGCACCAAGGCAGAACCTGCTTTCATCAGAAAACACAACAGATCTCCACTCCGTCCTCCAATGAGCTCTGGCTTGACACCACTGGAGTCGCAAACGGCGATGGCTTGTAGTCAGTGGAATGCACGCTACAGGGCGCCTGGCTCGGAGCTGTCCTTGAAGTAACCGATTTCTAACAGTTCGTTGTGTCACTGTGGTACCAACTGCAGCTCGAATTTCTGCCGCAGACGCAGTACGATGCGCCACAGCTGTACGCCGAATACGGCGGTCTTCCCTCTCAGTAGTGCCACGTGGCCTCCCGGAACCCGGTCTTCTTGAGGCAGTACCATCCCTTGACCACTGCACCCAACAATCATGCACAGTGGATACATTCCGGCCAAGTCTTTCTGCAATATCGCGAAAAGAAAATCCACCTTCTCGTAGCCCTATTACACGACCTCGTTCAAACTCGGTGAGCTGTTGATAATGGCTTCTTCGTCTTCTTAAAGGCATTCTTGGCTAACATCAACTCACTATGTCAAATCTCAGCGGTAAATAACGTTCACAAACTTTACAGCGCGTATTTAAAGCAAACCTGATTTGCAAGCTCTGAGTAGCGCTACTAGCGCCACACTTATGCGCGAAGCGCGAAATTTGAATCGATGTCATCTTTCAGATGTATAAACACGCCTACCAAATTTCGTTTATCTAACACAAGTCTTTCTTGGTGTTGGGATTTTTTTTTCCGTCTGTGTATATCGATATTTATATGGACACCAGACAGATATCGATAATATCGGCCGCGTCAAGCTGATAATTTCGATATTTTCCGATATATTATATTAGAAATTAGAAATAAGGATGTAGATCAAAATCAAATAACAAATTTGAAGTAGTTTACTGAAAAAATAGGTCTTCAAATATTCAACATCAACAGATCCTGAAAACTGATTTGTTTAACCTTTTCCCATGAAGGCTATTCTTAGTTTGAGTGACAGTGGCTCCTGCCATTGTGAAGAAGCTTGCAGAAGGTACCGACGAGGCTACTTATTGATTTAAGAAATGATTTATTGAAATTTTGAACATATCTTAATCCAACTCGTATGCCAATCACGACTGATTTTAATTCATTTTGTAGCAAGAAATTTACCGCAATTTGCAAATGGCGAGTATTACTCTAGACCAGATACGCGTAGTAATAGAAAAAACGCTTCACACTTTTAAACTCCTCATCATAAATTTTCAAACTTTTTCATATTTTTATCAATATTTGTTTTGTTAGTTCCATGAGAAGGGACTTTGAATAATGGTGCTAAGTGATTCATTAAATTCTGAAAACCTTACCCTTCAACTGCATTAAAAATTTATTATCAACACTGATAAAATAATCAATTGCATCAGTTGGACTGTCATATTTTTTACCCCCTTTAGAATATTGTAATATGTCCTGGAGGGAAAGAAGAACTACCGAACACCAGCCTAACGCAACAGAGTAAATTATAAAAATATGAATGTAAATGAATGTGGTACGAAAAACGAAGTGGAACCACAGTGTAGGAAAGGACGTATCGATTTTGTTATAAAGCTAAATTAGTGTTTAGCTTTGTCATGTTTGGTCCCTGCCACACATACATTTATTTGCAGGATGTTTTTAGTGATAAGGGGTCTGTTGTTTTCGATATTTCAGTGCATCATATCGATCTTATCGGATCGACCATGTAATATTATCGATATAAATATCGATCTTTTTGGTCAGATATACCCTATTCGTGGCGTGAGTTGTTTTCTCATCAGCAAGGCATGCTTCCCTCCATGATCCTTAGGCCGCTTTTGAAGTGATGTTACAAGGGTGTTGAGCAACCAATAGTTCTCCTGATGGGTCAGGCCGTTTAAATCTTCCAGAATATGGAGCTTTAGATGTTTGTAGTGAGTATATGAAACACATTTCAATGCCTTCTCGCTCTAGAAAAAGGGCGAAGCACGTAGGCCGAAACGTCAGCATCTCACACTAGGACGCTACATGATCCAAGAAGGAAGGAAACCATTTACTCCCGCCGCGAAAGCCTATGACTGTAACTGTTCAATGCAAGCAAGTAGTTTTGTCACAGTATGGTTTTCTGCTTAAAAATTTACTAGTAGTATATAATATCGGCTACCGCTTTGACACTCACAGAAACGATTCATTCAAATCGTAACTGTCAAGCTATTTCGGTATAAAATACTGTGTGCAGAAGAATATCGGGCAGTTTCTTTGTCTCTTAGTGCGTTTGTGATCGACAGTATACTTTTAGTCACGAAAGTCAGGTGGGGATCAAAAATATTCGGCGTGGAACCACCTGCACTAACCAATGCATAAATGGCCCAGGAAAGTCGGCGGTTAATGTTGATCAGCAAATGTGTTAGTCAGAGTCATGGATTAATAACCATAAAAATTATCATAGACAGGCAGCAATAATTAGACGAAACACAAGGATCCTGTGGGTTTTGATAAATCAGTACATTGTATAAACCGAAATTCATTTGCCTCTTCTTAAGACAATGTGCAACCAGCCTGTAAACTGCTGACTGGTTAAAGGGATTAGGTTATAAATAAACTAGATGTGTTAGGTGGAAAGGAAGGATTGGTTATAATTTATCAGAGATCATCGCCTATTGAGAACATTTTTCTGTTTTCCCCAAATGACTTGACATGGTCATTTCTACGGTACTTCTACATAGCATGACGAGCCAGCATACTTCGCTAGTCTTACATACAGTGGCTAAGGTCACTATGACAGTATTCCGAAATAAATCAAAGAGCCGGATCTTTTTGAGCGAAAAGTGACTTGGCTATCTGTAACTAAACTTTTCAACCAAATTGACAGTAGTTCGGTGTGGTGTGAATCGTAACCAGACATCATCCACCGACAGATGTATACAGAAAAAATGTAATGCCCTATCTTGACACAGTTATTTCAGAGACAATTCAATAGTGATGAAATTGAAAGCAATAATTAATGAGATCCAAAAAACATTTTTCTGTATATTGTTAAAATTCTTAAAGAAATGTTACTCATTAGAGCAAATGATTAGGTATGGGCTCAGAAAGACTTTAGAAAGAGCGGTATAAATATCAGAATTTGTTAATCGCTTGTCATTAAATACAATCTAACTTCGTAATGCGCCACACGAAGCTATAATTTTACTAGAAGTTGCGAGATTCAGAGCTCGTTATCCCCTCCAGCAACTTTAGAGCGCTGTTTCCACTTTCTACCCGTAACTGGTTTCAAAGTCTCGCAACACAGGCACATTCAGGGCCAGTTTGGAGACCAGATTGACCGTCACGTACTGCGATAAGTGCGCTCTGATCTGATCGTCTCATGGACACAAATCGACCGGAACAATATATAACAGTAGGTACTAAAAGTAAACATGACAAGAGAATGTCAAATTGATTCTTATGATCCTTCTTCCCGATTTCATCCACAACACTACACCGGCTTTCTTGGAAAAGATGAACGAAGAGAGAGGGTGAAATTCGGTGCACGCCTATTCAAGCCTACTCTTCCGAAAGATGGTTATTAGATGCGGGAGAGGGTTGCAGACGAAGAATGTCAAAGAATTCAGCCGTCGCCTTTTGACGGAATCTCCAGAATGTCAGGCCCGAGCTTTACTGGTCACCCACCTGCCTCGGTGAGTCGCCAGTTGCACGGAGGATATTGCTTGGAAATAAACGGTACAGAAATTCGATGATGTGTGTTGGAGAATCATCCGGAAATTCACCTTGAACGACTGATGGATACGGTAAAAAAAAACAGAAATTATTGTTTGAGTTCTTGTTTAATACTGTCGCCAGTGGTTTGAAGAAGTTTACGAGAAATGATAATTTTGTCAGAAAGAGGGGTGTGACCTTTTACCCGCCGAAGTGGCCGGTGATTTTAAAGTGCCTGGATAATTCACGTGAAGAAGCAAAATTGTCTTTTATTCAAGCTCGGTTAGCGTACCGGTCGTTCTTATTATGTTTTATAGGTAGTATTCGGATAGAAGTAGCTGCGAACAAGGAGAGGACCAAAGTAGAACGGGGAAGCGCTCATCCACTGCACGGCCATACACCACCAGCCCTGAGACTCAAATCCAGGAAAAGCTTCCTGAGAACATCACGGTAACTAATTGGGTCACCTGAAAAGGCAAGAGTACAGTTGTGGAAAATGAAGGTTCCCAACATCTCGGGACCACTGACAGTTGCAGAACGCTTGCCACCTGGTCATGCAGAGGACTGGAACGTCTGGCGGTCCTTAAATCGATTGAGAACAGGAGTGTGCAGGTCCATGGAAAACCTAGTGAGATGGGGTTATACTGATGCCACCAGTATTAAGTGCGAATGTGGTGAAGACCAAACTATGAATCATATGCTCGAGTGCCCTATGTGCCCATCATCCTGCAACAACGAAGACCTGTTTCAAGTAACACACAATGCAATTGAGGTTGCGAAGTACTGGGCTAAGTGTGTTTAAGGTTGTTGATTTGCACAATTTACTTAACTGTGTATTTTGATGATTTTTATACGAGAATAGTAATAGGTAGTATTCACCTAAACAGGTATTCACCTAAATAGGTGATACAGTGGCACATGGTATCAGCCTAAGAAACAAATTAGAATTCCAGAAACTTACTCGGACCGCAGACATATTAACATTACCCTTCCTGAAGTTAGTGCATCGATGGTGATCTCGACGTCGGCAGGACATAAAGTTCACCAGAAACGCCTATTATGGCATGTTTAAATGCAATCTCAATCTTTGAACTAGAAAATTTGTTCTTCGTACCATATTTGTGTAGACATTTACATCCTTTTGTTTTCTTGAGCTGCACTTCTTAATTCTCTTTATCGTTCATTTCCGGGCCTTCCGTCGACGGACCTGGAGCTAATAAGGACTACACAGGGTGTCCCCGAATGCCAAGTACAAATTTGGAGGGGGAGGTAGAGAACATCGTGAGGATCCATAACTACATCAGAAAGCGTGGGCGAAAATGTAACCCAAGAGAGACAAAGGCAGTAAGGCCACAACACAGAATGTTGTGTACAACGCTTTATTACACAAAAATAATAATAAATATAAAGTATGACAAAAAGCATCACAGGAGGTGTTAAAATTGCGGCCATTGGCATGTATGCACGCAGGACACCGATGCGACATGGATTGGCGAACATGTTCGAAAATAACTGGCGTTTCACAGATCGTACCAGCAGCAGTGGATATTCGTGCCACCAGGTCCATTCCAGAAGGGAGGGTCGTACACAAGGCTCTTCATGGCACCCCAGGGAAAAAATCTATAGAATATAAATCGGGTGATTTGAGAAGCGACTGGACCACCACGCCCAATCCACCTGTTTGGAAGTATCCGGTCCAAATGGTCACGTACCCACCTTTCCTAATGAGACAGCGCCCCGTCCTGTTGAAACCACATTAGGCACTGAACAGGTGCGGGGACATCGGTAAGCAGTTGCAGAAGTACCTTCTGTAGTTATGGCTCTTCATGATGTTCTCTACCTCCACTCCAAATTTGTACACGGCATTCGGGGACACCCTGTATAACGTAAAGGAGAGGATTTTCCCAGACTGTAAGAAAAATGTGTAAGCTTCGTTGTAAAATATGCTGTGTCAGTATATACCAATGAAATATGTGCTTCTGAGACTGAATACGTCCGTTTACGTCAACTGTGCTGTACTGGTTTCCAAATATCACATATTTGATTTAGTGGTTTGATTAACTTTTTCCATGTTCTATATTTCAGAAAACTGAAAAAAATGAATTACCATAATTGCGTTATTAAAAAAAATGTTAGCAGAATCCAAGGATTGTAGTGTTTATATGAGTGTAGTGTCATCTTTGGTGAAGCTTTGTTAATCTAAGATGCAGTTTGATCTATGGTTCGTCTCGATACGAGACAATTATCATTTCTTCCTTTATTCCCTAGTCTAGAAAAATCATAACATACACCGCAGATTTTAAGCTAGAGCATAAGCTTCTAAAATACTAAAACCCCACCTAAATTGGTTCGATAGATGCCTGGAAAAATGAACAGACAGACGCAGCCCATTTAATGGTTTATAAGAGTTTAGAGAGCGTTCTGGTAGCTCATTGGTTAAGGCGCTTGTTTTCAAAACATTCACTGCTCCGGTCCCGGGTTCGAATCCCGGCAGGCGCAGGAATTTTGAGAGTTGTGTTTGATCATATGAGTTATACCAGGATACTCCGTGGTTCGGATTCCACGTTAAGCTGTAGGTCCCAGAGGAATGGAACTGGCCGTCCTACCTCGGACACAATGGCTTAGTATGCCTCCTTCGGGAGGATCCAACCAACCTTCGGGTTGTGGACTAAGTTAAGATAATAGTTTAAAGTAGTGACGATTCCATAATTCTCCTAGGTAATTACGAGAAACCATCTAAAACGCACGTCGCGGGCAGTGTTCGAACGTGGCCCAGATGGATACCCCCCATCGAATTAGCCGCCGCTTTAAGCCTTGAGCCGAAGCTGACAGGTTCAGAGCTAAAGGTGAACTGCTATAGTCTCAACCTTTAATAGTGGAGTTTCGTCATTTATGCAGCTTTTCCCTCCGAGCCTCTGTGAAGTCATGAAACCGTGTAGAAGCGGCGGGTAAAGTGGCACACAGTGTCCAGGTCACTGACCCCGACTATCGCATTACTGTAATCTGCGGAGAAAGCTCCTTTCCCACCGGAATCTGCATTTAGTAGACGCGCTCTCCACAACACGTTTCCAAATGAGCCTCTCTCCGCAACTAACCTAGTGGCGCAACGCTAATTACAAGAGAAGTAATTAAAGGAATTATCTCGTTTGTCCAACCGGATGGTGTTGTACCACGACGTTTCGACAGCTAGCTCTGCTGTCTTCATCAGGTTTCAGGTATCTTCTAGCTGTTGCAAGCTGACTGTCACCGACTAGCTTATGCAACACCATCCGGCTGGATACCCGAGAAGATTTCATTGCATCAGTACGCCGGGAAAGTCTCCACTCACACACATTAGTTTTACTACAAAGATTACAAACCATAATTTTCTGATTTTTTTATGAGTAATCAATTTTAACCTGTCGTCAAGATTCTAATTTCAAACCGAGCGTGCTGGATGAGCGGTAACGCTTTGGCCACGCCTTCTGGACGACGCGAGTTCGAATCCCCTTCCTGCTATCCAAATTTGGGTTTTCCATGGTTCCCCCAGATCATTCATTCCAGGAGAATGCCTGGATGGTTCCTTCAAAACGCCATTACTGAATTCCTTCCGATTTCCCACTTCCATTCCTTTTCCGCCTCTAATGACATCGACGTCGACGAGGCGTAAAGCACGAAACAAAAAAAACCTAATATTACATCTGACCTGTTAAACGATAATTTAGTATGATATTGTCTCAGATTTTCGTACACGCTGTGGTAGAACTATACAGGGTGTTACAAAAAGGTACGGCCAAACATTCAGGAAACATTCCTCACACACAAACAAAGAAAATATGTTATGTGGACATGTGTCCGGAAATGCTTACTTTCCATGTTAGAGCTCATATTGTGGACGGATGTGATACAATACGCCATTCTCCAGGGCTGCATCAGCGCATCAGGGATTCCATGCGACGGAGGGTGGATGCATGTATCCTCGCTAACGGAGTACATTTTGAACATTTGCTGTAACAAAGTGTTTGAAGTCACGCTGGTACGTTCTGTTGCTGTGTGTTTCCATTCCATGTTTAATGTGATTTGAAGAGAAGTAATAAAATGAGCTCTGACATGGAAAGTAAGCGTTTCCGGACACATGTCCACATAACATACAATATTTTCTTTGTTTGTGTGTGAGAAATGTTTCCTGAAAGTTTGGCCGTACCTTTTTGTAACACCCTGTATATAGCCTTTAGCCTACATCTCTGATAGTTTGATTAAATTAAATTTGTATTGACAGATTTCTTTAATTATTTATTAATTTTATGAATATAATTTCATTTTTATATTGTTTGGTTTGAATTAGTAATAATAATAGCACTTGAGCTCATTTGAAATTTCTGTCAGAAGAAATCAATAGCCGGCCTCGGTAACGTAGGGGCTAGAGTGTTAGCTCCACGTGCCGAAGGTCGCCGGTTCGAGTCCGGCCGAGGGCATGGGTGTTTAGTGTATGTGTTGTCTCTGTGTCATGTCCATCGTGTTGTGTCCTGAACCACTTGAAAAATAATACACTGTGAAGCAATGAAGTACACTGGATGATTCAAAATACACTTGAGTTGGCTGTATGGCCTAGCAGCCAAAAGCCATAAAAAAAAAGAAAAAAAAAAAAAAAAAAAAAATCAATACTTTTTAGGTGTAGTCGAGAAACATGACTTGATTGGCTGATGGATTGCATAGCGTGGCTTAGAAGCGAGAGTAACCTTTTCGTTATAATTTATTTTCAGTTAAGGTAGCTGAGTTAGTCCTTCACCGTTAGTCTGTTGGGATATTATTTCGTTGTTCAACTTATTATATACTCTTATTTGTCTTGAGTGAAGTTGTTCGTGATTGACTACTTCGATTTGGCGAATCCCCTTCAGTTTGATTTTAGAACGCCACTTCTTTGCGACAACAGTCACTCGAAAGTGTTCAAAGTGGTAGGATATTCGAACTGACGTACATGTTCGGTCAATGCAAAGGATTATAAATAAAGTCGATTTAGTGAGGAAGTTATTTTATTCCGTCCGTGGCAGTTTCGTTAGGGAAAAGAAATATTTAGTTTCAGCTGGGTAATTTGGAATAACAATCAAACTCACCTTTCTAACAGGTTCGACTACCTATGATTGCTTGTCTGTTGTAAGTGTGAATGCTTCGTCAGAGCTGTTGAAAACTTCACTGGATTTTTGAGTCAGAGTCTCGTAAGTATCTGTTTCCTGGCGATAATTGACCAAATACTGATTAAACGTACTGCGTATACCGTACTCTAAAACTCCTTGATATGTTGGTAAATTCATTAGCGACCAAACTTATGAACTTTACAGAAACTTTTAATCTTTCTTGGTCATCAATATTAGCAAAGTAATCTGTATAGAAGGGAGAAGGTTAAATTTAAATAATAAAACAGATACACCGCAAGGTTCTCGTGTACACAGCGTTTGGATGTAACATTATGTTATGACGCGAAACTGGGCTGACAGACAGAGAATAATTTTTTATTGACTTTTCCATTTCCTGCAGTGCAGAGCAAATTTTGCAGTCATCCAACATTTTTATATACAGTAGAACTTCAATTATCCGAGCGCCAATTATCCGAATCGCTGATTATCCGAATACAGGTATGTTTTTTAATTAAAACGGAAACTTACTGCGATTCAAAAAATAATAATTCTGCCTACATACCACACGAAACTTCTCACTGTCAAGCGGATGAGCAACTTTGCTGCTAGAAAACAGATGAATATAGTCAAACAGCTTACTTTGACCGAGATGTTCAGCAAGCAATGACTTTTATTTACAGTATGGTACGTACTGTACATACTGTACTAATGTACAGCACTTGTAACTACGCTTAACATGTAAAGGTGTTGCCTTTTCATTCAATAAATTAAAAGCTCTTTTCCTTTAAATACAAATTTTTTCTCCCATTTTCAACATACATACAGTAATTAATTAAATAGATCAACTTTTGGAAAAAATCAAATTATCCGAATTTTCGATTATCCGAATTTTCGATTATCCGAATGGGGTCCGGTCCCAATTGATTCGGATAATTAGAGTTCTACTGTATATACTTTAATGGCTCATCCCTTGCTCAGTTCCCGGAAAAAGTTTAATCATCATCTGTGTGTCTATTCGTCAAAGAGATTCGCGAATGCTTTTATTTGAGAGACAAAAAGTAGACAGTTTGCTTCATTTCGCAGTAATTGTAAATCCAACGTACGTTTACCGATTCCTTCACAGGCTTGCTAATATCAAATAACTGTCCCCACAAGCAGATAAACTTTAAAATCTTGCACGAACAATGCACCTAGAAGACACCTTTCCGCATCAGTTTCTGCGTTCAATGAGTTCAATTTGTTTCTGAGGAAAGAAATTAAATGGCGTTATTTAAAAAAAAGGCATCGCAGGTGTTACTACCTCGTGATTTAAATGCGCACTATTTAGTGTTAAAGGCCCCGAAGTGTATGTCAGCCTGCAGCACCTACTGTCCGTATATTCGATTTAGGCACATGATGGATATGTCGTCGTTCATTTTCCCGCCGTCAAACAAGGTCAAATAATGCAACTAGGTTGCACACGACATTCACATGGCATTTAGATGTGAACAACAGAAGGAACACACAAAAAAAAATCCAATTTTTTTTCGTAGTGTTGAACCAGCTTGTCCATCACACTTCAGTGGCATTACGGTAGCTAAATGTTCCTTCCGAAGATAGACATGCGACACAGGTGAACTACACCGATGAGCGAAAAACATTATGACCACTGCCCACTGCGAAACTGTATACCGTCTGGTGATGTTGATAAGCCAAGCGGTAAGATTATAAGTGGAACAGAGACGCTTGGGGAGTCATTCTAGCCATGATGCGTGTGGCAAAATGGGGAAATCCACTGACATAAATGACTTTTACAAAGGACAGATTGTTACGGCTCGGCGCCTGAGAACGATCATCTCGGAAACGGCGAGGCTGGTCGGCTTGATCGCGTGCTATTGTACGAGTAGTGAGCATATGTGGGAAGTGGTTGAAAGACGGGGAAACCATGAGTAGGCGACAAGGTGGTGGACGTCCACGCCTCATCACAGAACGTGGTGGTCGGAAGCTTCACCGCTCTGTAAATCAGGATGGAGGCCGATCAGCGGCAAATCTGAAGGCATAGTACAATGCTGGTGCAGGTACAAGTGTTTTGGAGCACACCGTTCAGCGCACATTGTTGAACATGTTCCCATGTTGACCCGACGACATCGTCTATTACGATTGATTGAGAACGAGATCATCGATACTTGACCGCCGATCAATGGGAAGGTGTCTGCTGGTCGATTGAATCACGTATCTTGTTACGTCGTGTCTGGATACGCCGTCTTCCAGGCAAATGGCTGCTCGAAACATACACCATGCCACGGACGCAGTCCTGTGGGAGCAGTAGTATGCTATGGAGAACATTCGCCTGAGCTTCCGTGGGACTTGTGGCAGTGATCGAAGACACCACGGCATCTGTAATAAACTAGATCCCTTCATGCTTCATGTCTTCAGCTACAGCGATGGCATCATCCTGCTGTTTAACTGCCCAAATCACAATGCCAGAATCGTGCTACATTGGTTCTGGAACATGTCAGCGAACTCACGTCGATGTCTTGGCCACCAAATTTACCTGGTCTGCACCCAACAGATCACATTTGTGACGTTATTGGGCTCCAACTTCATTCCCACAAACCATTTAAGGGAATTGCGTGACCTTTGCGTTGACATCTGGTGTCATATACCTCTGAAAACCTACAAAGGACTTTTCGAATCCTTTTCGCTCGAAACTGTTTCAGTATTCCGTTCCAAAGGTTGACTAACAGGCTATTAAGCTGATGGTCATAATGTTTTGGATCATCAGCGTATACTGCAGCAGAGTTTTCAAGTCCTGTGTGGCAAAAATCAAGTCGTGCTAAGACAGTAGACGTTGCTCTCCACAGAACATGTCGGCTTATCACAAGTTGCCTCTGACCATCGCCTGTGGCGAAAGTGGAGACATTAGTTGGCATCGTCCCTGGAGACATATGCCGGGAAGTTGCAAGGCTTATAGTGAATGAAGACACCCGACACCCTCTACATGGCTATACACCAGCACCATCGAGACTAATGTCCCGATCAAGCTTCCTGCGGACTTCAAAGTTACTGAATTGAACACCAAGTAATGAAAGAATATTGACTTTCGAGAAGAGAGTGCAACATGATATGTAGTGGATCAAGCCAAAAGTGGGTCCACCACAACCATGGCTCATATGGAAGTCACTAAATAAGTTTTGAGTTGGAGTTAGCCGTTCCAAAGATACTCTTGCCTCATGGGGATACCTGGAAGAACAGCCAGATAACACATGTTTGTGCGGGGAGAGAGAAACCATGTACACAAATCGGAATGAATGTATCCCAATCTGAACGCCAATTAGCTACTGACAAAGCCATCACATTGGCGGAAAAACCACCTCATATTTGATGCAGTCATCGACACGAGAAGAAGAAGTGCATACTGATAGAAAATTTACCTTTAACTAATTCTCTTCTGCTTATGGAATCAGGGAATCAAACGTAAAATACTTCTAACTACATCTGTTTGTAAAAGTAATTGTTTCTTCTACGCCTTTCCAAGAAACCTGCTTCTAGCAGTTGAGTTGGAAGTTACAGTGGTGATCAATAACGGTCCTGTTCGGACGTAGAATACTGGGGGGCGAGTGGTTGGTGCCGGTAGTTCTGGTGCCGGTTCCTCATTGGGTCCCGAAATCACTGCAAGCGAACAGCGAGATCGCTTCTTCAAAAAGCCACGGCTCATTCGCTTCTCTTTCCTTGCTCGTAATACACTCCCGATCTTAATGACCGTAAAGCTCTTAAACAAAAATCATTTCTTTGAACTAAAGTGAACCGAACTTACCTCCTTCCTTTATAGGTCATTCGCTTTAAGCGCCACCTGTGCTACGGACAGAACGTAACTGCTACAGTTCGGGGGACACTTTCAAAACAAGCTTGTTTCTCGTGCAACCAAGTAAAGCAAACGGCCTTGACAGAGCAATCTAGCAGGACTCATTAACCTCATACTCTGGTCATTCGAACCACAGGCGAGTAAGAAAAATTCGTTGCGAGAGAAAGTTTCATGTCAAAAATTTTCTAATAATTTATGAACTTTTTCATAATACTTCTTTCTTCAGCAACGAGCTAAAAAATTTCATAAGAGACATTACGATGGTCTGTTATCATTCTTATTATATGTCCAAGTGCCAATTTTCATTCTCAATTTTTGCTGCTCTTTTTTTTCTGTTTGCGCTGTAATGTTCAAATCTTTCTCTAACAACGTACGAGTATTCCAGTCTTTGAAATCTTATCTTAAAAAAAAATAAAAAATTACAAAGCTCTTATGTCTGAAGTAGGTTCTTTTTTTATTATCATAGCTTTTCTTCCATTTTATATACTACTCATTCTTTAAATATCCATCAATCCTCACTGAGGTTGACCAGCATGAACCCACTAATGTCTTTACCTATCTCGTGTCTTCGAATAACTACTATCTCTCTCACTTCGTCTGGCAAATGTGCTTACTCTTTTTGGTATTTACTTTCATTCCACGCTTAAATATCTAAGTAGACAGTTTCCTTTTACCGATTCTAGCAGTATACTACCCATTCTCGTTGTAATGCTATTATACAACGTTGGTCACCCGCGAACAACGTAACTTCCAACAAAATAATCACTGATTATACTAATGGACAGCAATGATCATTATACACTACACTGTGGCATTTCAGTTTTACTTACAGATCCCCTGATACCGCAATTTCTATCCAAATCCTTTGATATATGCGCTCTACAAGTTATATGCTGATTTACATCAACATTGTGAACCTCATTTATCATCATTGTGTGGTTCACTCTGTCAACTAATTAGGAGAGATCCGCTTTATTTCCTGTTCTAAAAGTATACTACTAGCACAGTGTTCTTTAATGTCTAAATATAAATTCTTTCAAAGAGTAAAATGATTTATGAAATAGAAAATCAATTAACAGTAATAAAAATCTTTCCATGTGATTTTAATTCCCACTGATTACTCGAACTTTCATCTACTGATGTTGCTTTGGGCGACCGTGAGAGATACGGGATCTAGTTAGGTCGCCTAGATAATCAGCCGTCCTGCATCAGCAATCCGTTGTCCAGAGTACACCACGAGGAGGTTATCTGCACATCGTACCCCACGTCCTTAAAACACGGAACAACATGATAAAGAAACTAGCTGGTACTTCGTGGGGAGCTGATGCGGACTCACTACGAACAACCGCTCTCACCATGGTTTACCCTATCGCTGAGTACTGTGCTCCAGTGTGGCAACGTAGTGCTCATACTAGAAAAATCGACGGACATCTGAACGAGTGTATGAGAGTCATAACTGGCACATTAAAATCCACCCCAGTCCCCTGGTTACACCTAATCAGCAAAATAATACCTCCAGAGCTAAGATGCCAAGAAGCAACGGCACGGGAGTGGATAAAACTACAATATCCTGACCAGTCCACGACGTCCTAAATGACCAACCCCCCCCCCCACACACACACACACACTTGTCTTAAATCCAGAAACCAAGAATGGCAAGACGTGTTTGTTAAGAAAAAATGGTGACAAAGCTGGAACTCTGCATCTGCGAAACATCCAAATATTAAAGATCCCACAACTGGACTTCCGGGATTCCACCTGAAGAGAGACCAGTGGGTCAAACTAAATCGCCTAAGAACAGGTCACGCCAAATGCAATGCCATGCTGTATAAGTGTGGTCTTCAGGATTCTCCTGCCTGTGACTGCGGTGAGTGTGGAGCATGTCAACAAGGAATGCCGTTCAAGGAAGTATGATGGATCATTTCAAGACGTTTTCAGTGCTACAACTTCCTTCATAGAATGGCTGCAACAATTGCACACCAGTTTGTGAATGCTACCAACGTTCTTGTCGTTGTATATATTTATATGAATTATATTAGTTGCTGGGCCATACGAAATAAATAAATAAACTTTTTCTTTCTTATAGTACAAGAGCTATATCTTTTTAGTAGTATAAATTTATACTTAACAGGCAGTTTTATGGTTGCTAAGATCTCTCCAGATGCAGTTAAAAAATAAAATTATTTTCAGTCCATTTTAGTATATGATTAATAGATTTTCGGGGTATGCCGCGTTGTTTATTCCATAATCTGAGCTTTCGACTGGTATCCTACAACCTTCGTCAGAGATACTGTTTATGTTGACATAGCAACATCGTGAACAATCAAAGAAGTTTGAATATTATACACATACAATCACGAACAAAGTCGGCCGCGGAAGTTTTAAGAATCATTTTAGTATGCTGAAATTTTAATATGATTTAGTTCTATAATCAAAGAGCATAAAATAAATTTGACAGACAGAAATTCAGTTGCTTAAAGGAGTCAAACAAATTTAAGTCTCGGGAATAAATAGGCAAGTTTAAAGCAATGTGATTCGTTGTTTGCCTCAGAGCGATAGCTGCGACAGAAGGCATCATAAGATACAAGCAGTCACAGAAGCTACTTTTAAGATGTCTATGTTCGTTGTATTATGTCTTGTAAAATGAAAACTCAGTTTCGCAGTGATGGACGATGAAATAGAAAAATGTTTAAAAATAACAGATAATCTTTTATATATGACTCAACGTATTTACAACACAATTGTTTATGCTTTGTTAGTTCAAGACGATTTGATGACTGCACTCTTCTAGCTTACCTATTCTCCTCGAGAATTAAATTTCTCCTGCTCTTTTAAGCAACCGCTCTTCTGTCTGGCAAATCTATGTTACACTCTTTGTTTACAGAACTAAATAATATTAATATTTCAGCTATACTAAAATGGTCTGAAAATTATTTTATTTTTTAATTGCATCTGGCGATGAAACTGTCTGGCAACTATAAATTTAAACTGTTAAAAAGTCATAGAAAATTATGAAAAAAAAGAAAATTGCTCTTAAAATTATTTCAAAATGCATAATTTTTACCTGTTTGGAAGGTACCGCATCCCTACCGAACTTCAATAAGAAAAGAAATATAAAAAAACCAGGGGACCTAAAATTCTTTCTAGAAAACGTTGCTAGCTCTTATACTATTAGCTGACCAACCTACCGTGGTAATTTCAACGAGTGAATTGTTTTTATTTTTACTTATGGCTTTACTCCTCGTCGAGGTCATTAGAGGCGGGATTTGAATTGGGACTAGGACTGTTGTTAATATATCGATATATCGAAATATCGATATTATTTTTTGAAAATATCGATATTTATGAGTGATATTTTTTTGCACGATATATCGATATTTCGATACTGAAATCTGGATATCTGCTTCGATATTTTTAAAAATAAGTTATCATTTTTCGTTTACTCTGAATGACACCATGTCTCTCAAATTTCTGTTACGCATAGAGATCAGCAAGCTGTCAGATGATGACAACAGTGTAGGCAAGGCATCGCTCGCCAGCACGAATCTAACCGCGAGTCCATTGTTTGAAATGAGCGTGCGCATTGTCCAGGGTAGTCCAACTAGTGTGTTACGGTCATGGGCGCCGGGGGGGGGGGGGTGCATGGGGGTGCAGTTGCACCCCCCTGACATCCCGGGTCGCCGTCTGGGCAGTAGTAGAGCTAAAAAAAAAGTTCACCCAGCCCGGAAATTTTTGGGGCCAATAGGGGGGGGGCACCAATGCAGCCCTGGTGCACCCCCCCCCCTACATCCCGGGTCACCGTCTGGGCAGTACTAGAGCTAAAAAAAAAAAGTTGGCCAGCTCGGAAATTTTTGGGCCGATAGGGGGGGGGGCACCAATGTAGCCCTGGTGCACCCCCCTAGAAGCAATCCTGCCTGCGCCCATGGTTACGGTAGCAGGAATAGTGGGAAGTGTCAATAACAAATAGTTGCTAATTCGAGAGCAAGAAAAATGAGACATCTCAGAATAAGCTATCAACATACACAACTAAATGAAATACCACAAAAAAAAATCACATGAAAAAAAGTTATGTAACTTGGTCATAATGCATGCTATGATACCTAAAATTCTACTTAAATATATGCCTCAACTGTATTACTTATCAATCTTAAAAATACGCAAAATAAGATTTGCCTCGAACCTCTTTCGAGTTTTATAAATTTTATTAATCTTTATGAAACTTATGAGGCACATAGTAGTCAAATTTTTTAAAAAAATCAACAATCATCATCACCAACAGAAACCATTCGAAACTGAAAACCTGATTAAGAACAAAATCACACGTCTATTTATCAGTGGACAGCCTTATTTTTGCAAGGTTTGATATTATGAAATTGCATTTATGAAAGTATCGATACTTTTTCCCGATATATCGAGAGCCGATATTAATACTTTTTAAAATATCGATATATCGAATATCCGATATTTTTAAAAAAATATCAACAGCCCTAATTGGGACTAGGAACGGGAATGAATTCGGTCATGGCCTTTTGAAGGAAGCGTCTCGGCATTCGCCTGTACTGATTTGGGGAAACCACGGAAACACAAATCTGGATGCCCGGGATTCGAACCGGCGTCCTCCCGAATGCGAGGAGTAAATGAACTGAACGGAAGTAGTCTTCCACACACAAAATACTTTACCAGAGATGGAGAAAACTCTATTACTATAGCAAAGTCCTTTCGATCCGCAGGCAGACATTTAGGTAAGGAGCCACATAACCGCTTCAGATGAACCTCGAAATTGTCGAGACATATTGTTTAATATAATTTTCGATAGGGAGTTACAATACGGACTTTTAAGAGTTTAACCCCTTTTAAACAATAATAAGTAAGCGATAAAAAACCAGTTAACAAGATCTCTTAACAGATTCTCATGAGCCAAAGTTAATGTATATAACTCATGAATTGCAATTATACAACTGCGAGTGAGCTTTGTGCGTAAGTCAGAGAGTACCGGTACGGCTTTACCGTAATTGCCGCGATGGATCAGCGTTCAGCACACATCTGTTCCGTCTTCGCGGTAGTCAACAGTCACAATACACAGTTTGTGAACACTGTTTCACGGTTGTTTCGACCTACACGTGGGGTTCGGTTTACCAAGCACAAGATTGATGGTCCCTGTCTAGTTATAGTACATCTCCCACAAAACCGCTGCTTTAGTGGATTAGATTTTCTCAGAATCCTTTCGGAAGAAAGTCCGTTAGTCATAAGAATTGCCAGCCCGGGTACCGGCTTTTTTTCTCAATGTGAGAACACTGACCGTACGCTCATACCACAAAAGAAGCAGACCGTGGCAGAGAGAAAGAAGTTTTCTCCTAAGAACCTGGATGCGGAGACTGTTACATAAATTGGCCTTTTGGGTTCGGTGGAAAAAGGAGAGGAGTTTTTGGCAGGAAATGAGGAGAAGTAGACTATGCAAGTTAATGAACCATCGTAGACGTAGAAATGAGCGTGGTCTACTGGAATCCAAACCTGACTTCGCTCAAACACCAGACCAGAATCCTGGCACTCAAACAGGAATATTTGTAAGTTCTTAGCAAAAAATCATTACCACTACAGGATGCAATGGTTTTTATGCTTCCTTTTCCAGTGGTATACACAGCCAAATTGCTGTAGCCACACCTTTTTTCTACCAAAATAGGGCGTATCTAGTTTTACGGCTTCACTGGAAATATTTTAGAGGGTTAAACAATTAAAATTCGTTAAATATACGTCTGACTCACTTTTTGTGAGTGAATTATTTGTAGTATCGTCTCTCCTAATATCACAATTTCGGCCGCTATTCATGTTAACAAGGTGATCGCCTTAATTATCACATTTTTAAAGCTTCTACTGACGACCCAATTTGGATCGCAATTTGCAGGTGCAATCAGGCAAATTAGGTGGTGCTCCAGTATCGAGAGTGGCCTATCTCCCGATATCAGAAGTAGCATACAAATTGCTGGATTGCCCCTGCAGACTGCGACCGGAATTAAATTGTAATTAGGAACCTTTAAGTTTATAAAATTTCCTTAACGACTGTTGCAAGTGGTCACATAAAAACTGGTTCCGCTCTGTGCTTTCTCACTTCCGTTAACCCAGTCCCTTCCAATAAGGTTTCTAGAAGAGCAAAATTACTATAGAGAAGAACTAAGCGGAGTTTTTACGCAATACCTTTTCTATAAATGTGACTATTGTTCAAAACTTGACCTCTGAGTAGTAATCTTGAATTATCTAGTTCTGATTCCAATTGCTCTATACTGTAACAATTAAATTCTTACAGGTATCAACTCCTTTGAGGATTAGCCAGCTTATTTTGCGCTGAAAAGTAAGCAGCTTCCTTTTGTTCGATATGCTTTATATTTTGTACTTTTTTCCCGTTTAAATTTCCATTTGTTGCACCATATTGACCTTAAGTGCGTCAATAAAAAAGTAGCCCATTTCATAATGTATTGTGTTAAGTTTATTTTATCTCATCAAAATTAACCAATGGGTGAAAAATGTACAAATTTATAAGTGTTGTATAAGTGTGTGTTGGACGAAAGTTATCACTGTTGCAAACTTGGAATCTTGTCAGTTTTAATTAAAGTTTCTGTGATACAAGGTAAAAATTGCGTGTCAGTAGTAGGCATAAAGAGTTAATTCTAAGCCACATTTCCCTAAACTTCTTGTTCCATCCTTTAGCCAGTGTCCACGAACTCATGTGGTTAGTTCGTTCGCGTCCTGCTAGCCTCCAAACATTAAATGATATTTCCGGAAATTCACCGTAGTTCGAAACTGGGCTTGTCAGCCTTGGTGCATAAACCAGTTGAGTTGTGTTGCTAAACATTAAAGTCAACATGCGATCTGAACGTTCTCAGTAAACCAGCCAATTCAGGATTTTGTGTTTACGGGAGTTCACCAGAAAGTATGAGTATATTTAAAACGTAATAACTGTACAGACTAAAAAGTTAAGAGTCATCGCTCTACGGATTTAAATCTATAGCAGGCTGTGTCTATCTGTTTGTTTGAAATGGCATGACACAGAACTGCTGAACCTATTTCTATGAGATTTTAACAGTTTGAAAGCTTATGGTCCATCTTAAAATCTGCAGTATGTATTAAAACTACGTGAAAATTGGAATAAGAATGATAATCTATGCTTCACGTAAATAGATGTGCACCAAAGTTTCTTAATACAATCACGAATACAGACCACAAACACAACATGTAAGATAAAGAATCCAATGACCATAAAAATTTGTAACAACATATATATATATATTCAATGGGACAGTCGGGCAAAGTGGACAAGCTAAAGTATTTTGATGATGTTTGAAGCTGACTTACATTAAACCTATGGGGAACAAATTAGCCGTTACGTACTTCAACTATCCTAGCTCATACCAGAATTTTTAGTTGCCTTCAATTAAATTAATTATTCTTTAAAAAAAAAGTTCCCAAATGGCCACTTTGCTTTCAATTAAGATATGAGTGATTGAAAACGTTTTAAATTACAAAATAATGTACTTGATTTAAAGAAAAGCTACATAACTTGAAAATCATAGAAATTATAACAGGCATTAGATGTATTGCCATTAACTACAATTTTCGCAAGCGTAACAAAAGTTTTCTTAAATTCCAGCAGCGAATTTGTGAACACAGATGGAACATTTTTGGTATTGGGTCCATAGTTTTTGTGATATTAAAGCTGAAATACTTTCGGCGCGGTACAAGAAATGTGTGCCTTGTTGATCATCATCAAATAATTCGCATCTTGGTTTAGATTTACTGCACTTGGTGGTTTTATTTCTAGCATTGGTTTCCATCTTGTTTTTTTCTTCTTTTTTGTTAGCTTTTTACAGCTTCAGTTTCATTTTTGCACAGTATTGATGTTAATATGCGTAGAACCTTTGTTTAGGCCGTTGCTTTTGCGTTTTTGCACTGTTGTATGAGGCTATGGAACAATGTGCTTTGGGTTCCCAGAAAAGAAAATTCCAGCCATTGAAGTACGGCCACAACATCAACTTCGAAATATAACTATTGTTTCAAATAAAAATAATTTCATTGTTTATGTTTTTTATTACTATTGATATACTGACTTCAGCTTCAAATGATAACAAAACATCTATTCAAAGTGTATGCATATCGGGAAAGTTAATAATCCAAAAGGAAAAATCAGAGTTGAAGCTCAGCGTGCAAAGCGGCCACCGCCACTAGCAGCTTGGCTACTTTGCCCGGGCGGTTACACAAACATAGCTCTACCATAACAATGCGATCCCCAAGACAGCACTCTTGCAAAACTGTATCTCTCAGAAGCGGTACGTCACCTGACTTTTTAGTAGTAAATATATAAACTGAGTACTTACCAGATATCAGCATGATTAAAAACCACAAATGTTCTAATATCTTTGAGAGATGACACGCTAATCAAATCGGACATCCTAAGGCAACTAAGGGCTTTCAGTTGAACGAGTTATGATTTTTCCCGCGGGATAGTAGACCTACCATACTTTGGCCCCCAAAACCCATTTGTTAGCTTTTCACGCCATGGCCAATTTGCTCTTCCCTACTGATATTCATTTAGTGTTTCGCAAGATATGAAGTTGTTGAAATAGTGTCTGTCCCATACATGACAATTTTTTGCTATTTCGGATTTTTATTAGAGGAGTGGCATCTAACTGTAAAAAATGGTGGCTTAATCGTGTTCTGTCGTTTCATTTCTTCTCAGTTACTTATCTAAAACCTATAATTATTAAATAACAATACATATTTCTTAATTTCCTGTAACA
>JARYHS010012519.1:55056643-55117980 GCA_031002005.1 Vandiemenella viatica | reverse complement strand
CATGTCCATCGCACGAGTATCGAATCCTTCTGTTTCACTTAAAACCACTTCAAAAACAGTGGAAACGCTGTTCAGGGCCTCGTCTAAACTACTGCACTGACACTAGATTTCAGGCAAAGGCGTGTGGGAAAATTCGTAGGTGAGGGGGGGTCGTGAATTGGTATATATTAAAAAAAGAGATTATGAATAATTTAGCGAAAACGCTGAAAGAATTTGAGGTTGAAATATGTAAGTGGGAAAGGTAATTGGGTACAGTAAAGAGAAAACGGGTGTGCAGGAAAATTAACAGCGGAGCAAGCGCTCCATCGCAATTAAATTTAATTAAGGTAATAGAGCTGTTAGTGCGCTGCATCTGTTTGTCCATTTTGTCAAGGCATTAAAAAAATTGCGGAAGAATTTGCTAGGAGCGGATACTTGAAAAGAAAATCTCCGCATTGATGGGTTGGTCGCAAAGCATATCGCAGATAGGTTTATAATCACTGGCCCCAAGGAAGTACTGTTATAAGTCCCTTGCGACTAATTGGAATGGTGGTACAGTGGTATGTAAAAGATCTAGTGTTTTCTCCACTACTACCGCCGCCTAACAGTGACGCACTAAAAACGAGATTAATGACTTCAATGGTTTCCCCAAATCACTCCAGGCGAATGTCGGGATCCTTCCTTCAAATAGCAATGGCAGAATTATTTCCCGTTCCTTGTCCCCTGTCCCGTCCCACCTCTAATGATCTCGACGAGGCGTAAAGCCATATGAAAAGGGGAAAAAAACTGTAACATCGGACATGTTGCAAAGAATGTAGGAGTTGGCAGATGACTGGAGACAAGGAACGGGAAACAATTCACCACGTTCTGTTAAAAGAACAATCCCGGTATTCACCGGGAGTTACTTCAGGGAACCAAGGGAAACGGAAATATGGGTGGCCAGACCTGGATTTGAACCTCGTGTGTTCCCAAACATCACCCCAAAGCATTACCGCTACCCACCAGTCTCGGTATATCATTCGAGTTTCACATTTAATATTGTTGAACATAAGTCTGTTAGAACTTAACAGTTTATTTTTAAATTAAAAGGTCAACCAGGATTGTAACTCCTTTCGCTTTGTGTACGAGGGTTAGAACTTATATAGTGGTAACTATTTATTCACAACCGATACAAAAGCGTTACATGTTTTCACCTGTTACTGATCTTCAAAGTAGTCACCAGCGTTGTGTAGAACCCGTTGTCAGCGATGTGGAAGGCGTAGTATACAGTTAGCAGAGCCTGTTCTGTTGATGGTGCGAATGGTATGCGCCCGCGCATTGTCGAGCAAAATGATGGGTGGGTTGCGCAGAAAGTGTTGCCGCTTCTTTCGCAAAGCTGGTCGCAGGCGATGCTCCAAAAAAGAACAGTAATATTTTGCATTGACGGTTTGCCGTGGAGGAACGTAATGCGTTAGGATAACACCATCACAGTCGTACACGAGAATCACCATAACTTTCACCATACTGAGGCCCTGACGCACTTTCGACTTTCGCGGCGACCCATAATTACGCCATTCACAGGATTGGCGTTTCAGTTTTGGCTCGTACGATGTGGCCCATGTCTCATCCAGTGTTACGATACGGCGTAAGAAAGCCTCTCCTTCGCCACTAATGCGCCAACAGTATGCACTTCTTCTTCAGACACGCTAGGACGGCCTGCCACAGTTTGCCGACCTTCGTTGAAGGCTTTTACCCAACGTGCTACTATTCTGTACGCCAATGCCGATTCCCCGCACACCTCTTGAAGACCTTGATGACACTGTGGTGCTGTACGACCTCTGGCACATTCAATCTTGATCCAACTGCGTTGTTCCTGTGACACTGTTACTTTAGACCGCTCGCTCACAAGTCACTGCGTTTCCCTCGATTGTGAGCACACCGGGGACGTGGGACGGGCGAGTCCATTTACTCGGAGGTAAGATAGGTGTGTCAGCAACGTGTGCTATCAGCGGCAATAGTAGATTCCATTGCATAGTGTCTCCACAGCAGTGTTGCCACTATTTAAGTTCCAACCCTCGTATATAGTATTTCAGAGTTTGGGCATTACTTTGTAATGATTGTCCATCGCAAGTATTTGATTAACCCATCCTTACTCTGGTCCCAGCTCAAAGAAGATTAGCGTTGAGGAAGCAAGTAGGAGAACAAGGGGGATCGCTCCACAGTTTTGGTTCCCACGCTGTCAGGTAAGCATCTGATTTATGAGACCATTAATTTTTATTGCATATTTATACTAATTAGGTGACCAAGGAACCAAAACAGTGGAGCGATCCCCCTTGTTATCCTACTTGAACTGTATTAAAATAATGAAGGGGTTATTAAGTGTGTAGGGAAATTGTAATCGGAGCACCTGCTCCGTCGCAGTTAACTTAAATCAAGCATTTTTACGATCTAAGCCAGTAGCTTGAGAGCCCAACTGGGGGCAATTGAGAGCTTTTGGTTGTGTTTGCAGCATCACGTCCAAACATATTGACCGCGCGCTGCGTCGGCTGAGAGACTCTGAAGGCTGTGCCGGTTCCAGCTCCAGGGAGCCCTCACTGCTCCAGAGGGTGCTGAGCAACACGGACGCGCGCACCGCCTGCGTGCTCGCGCTGGACATGTTCCTCGTCGGCATCGACACTGTAAGTGCAGTGTCCTGATCTTACAGTAGTCAACACCATAACAAAACGGCATATTTTGACATGAGAGAGAGCAAGAACTGTGGTTTACGTTTAGGATAAGTGCGTAAAAGTAGTAATATTTAACTTTTGGAACATCATAGTAATTGTTATAGCGTATTTATGTATTTTATTGTATTTATTGTTATGGGACACTGTCGAATTCATGAAGCCAAAGTGATTAAAAGTCGTAAACTTTTTGTATTTTCTAATTTATTTGTTTTTGCTGTTGGCTTGTTTGGGTAAAGCAATGTATATTTATTTTATTTTATTAATAAATAAATTACGCCAAAGCAATTGACTTTTTTGTATTTATTGGCCTCCCGTACGCGTTTCACTTCTTTTGCAGAAGCATCTTCAGCGTGTTTTTCCCGTTAATTACGTACAAAAGTTGTAAGCAGGTTATATTGTGTTTGGTACAGTGGAATAAAGAGTACCAAACACAACATAACCTGCTTACAACTTTTTACGTAATTAACGGGAAAAAAACCCGCTGAAGATGCTTCTGCAAAAGAAGTGAAACGAGTACGGGAGACCAATAAATACAAAAAAGTCAATTGCTTTGGCGTAATTTATTTATTAATATTATCAGCAATTGAGGAAAATGATCCACAACATCCAGATATATTTCTTTGTTGAGGACTCCTTTTTACAGCAGATAGAGGTAAAGAATTTGTGAAGCTTATTCGGGACAATAACGACAGGCGTGCAGCTCTGCAGCCAAAGCATTTTTTTCAGAGAGTATGTTCCTTGGGCGTGATCAGCTCTGGAAAATTATAACAAATAAAGTTTTAACTAATATTTAATTAAGACGCAGTCACGAAACGCAATGAAATTGTTGACTGTATATACAATTCAAAAATTTCGATTCATCACATATGATAAATATTTGGAATTATTAAATTTTTTCAAAAATAATTATTAGTGCCAGATACTGGTAGAATCGCCACGAAGCGACATATGTTAATAAAACGTTTTTCTTGTACCACATGACTTAATAGTTTGTGCATATAGCAATCCACTAATTCGAAGAAGAATTTTGTTGCGGCGAACATTTTGATATAATTCTCGTGCCAACAACTATTCCCCGTGACCTTTTATGGCTTTATTGTACCTAGCGTTGCCTTACGTACAACACGCGAAGGAGTTAAGGACGCATATTGCTTTCAGCGGTAATCCATGACCAACCAAGTGACTATCCAGGCGACTGGTGCTGTTTCTTGGTGTTTACTTAGACATGTATTTAATCTGTGAAGTAAAGATAGTGCTCCTTGGTCCGTTGACCAACAGTTGTTAAGTAAGTATTGGTCTCAATAAGGTATTAATCGTCAGTTAATGCAATGTTAATACCTAACCGTGAATCAAAATGGTATTAGAAAAGAAAAATAACATTGCAGTTGAGATTAAGAAAATTGACAGTGTTCTCATGTCATAATTTTAGTGTCATCCGTTTATTACATTACATCTCCTGTTAAAACATCTTTAACATAAACAGTAATATATATATATATATATTTTTTTTAATGGTATTTGGCAACGGAGGCCATACAGCCAGCTCAATGCAATTACTAAAGCTTTCAGTGTATAAGTCGTCATCCAGTATATACATCGTATTTTTCCATTGTATGGACGCCACAGGACGGACAGGACATTCACAACACAGACACACAACACTTAAACATCCATGCCCGCGGCCGGATTCGAACCGGCGGCCTTCGGCACTCGGAGCTAGCACTCTAGCCCCTACGCTACCGAGGCCGGCAAACAGTAATCTTCTACTCAATGCCATAGCATCACTGGGACTTGACTGGGAACATATGGTTACTGGTAATAATATTCTTGGAATATCCGCCCATTTGTATACGGTCGTGTATACGGATGGTGCTGATGTGTTTTGCAGACGTCTACTGCGGTGGCGTCCATCCTGTACCAGCTGTCTCTGCACGGAGACAAGCAGGAGGAGCTGCGGAGGGAGGTGGACTCGATTCTACCTGCTGCGGGTGAGCCGGTGACTGCACAGCACCTCGACCAGCTGCAGTACCTCAAGGCCTGCGTCAAAGAGACGCTCAGGTAACATCACGCGGAAATATATAGGCTCACGTAGTGTCGCCATTCATACGGATCAGTATGAATGAAGCAGAGAAATTAAAAGCGACGTTTCTTTCGTATGTTCTACATCAGTGGTTTACAATTATTTTTTTGCGAGTACCACTAGTACCAAGGTAGAGCTTAACCTCAAGTACTCCTAATAGCTGAAATGATAGATAAAAAATGGTACTAGTTTTTCAATATTTATTACAGTAATATAATTCACACACACACCGTTATACTGTCTTAAAATATATTTTGTCGATACTAATATCTTCGTAATTGGTTATTTTTTCAATTATCTTAGTGATTACTAGAGACCGGATTATATGCAACACAAAAAGCTAGAAATATGCATGCAAATATGTATGAAAATGATTAAAATATGCATGAAAAGTATAAAAAAAAGTGTCAAAATATGCAACATAAACATAATTTTTAGATTTTTTATTTCAAAATCAGTATGCAATTAGTAAGTAGTTGAATAACATATTTACAAGTTCGATGATTAACAATTATTTAACTTATTTTTTTTTTACTTCGGTAAACGTAAACAATCTGGTACTACTACAAATATTCAATAGTAAGATTGTTTCTTCAATCCCTCTAAATATTTTTATAATGTGGATATGGACCGTTCCACATTCACTGATGTAACTGGGCAGTATTTGAAATAGAGTTCTGTATTAGCAGTCGTTGTTTCTGGAAAAATTTCACCCGTCCACATACTAAAACTGTTAATTTGACAAAAAGGTTGAAAATCTGGTTTATTGTTCAAAATATTTTCAAACTTCACCTAAAGTTTACACAGGAATATCTCTGGCATCGCGGATTTTATTCATGCACTGAATAGATTCAGTCAACGTCTAACCTTGAGTTTGACGCTTTTTAATACTCGGAAGTATGTAGGAAAAACGAATGCTAATCACAGCTACGGTTTTAATACTAGAATTGTTTAATGCTTCCTTGTGCTGACAAACTGTCATAGCATCTCCACTATCAAAGTCGTTTACAGCACCTTTAATGGCCTCGAAATGTTCACTGCAAAACACTACTACTTCAACCCACGTCGCCCATCGTGTTACCACTTGTTTTGGAGGTAAAGGCACATTTGGAAACTTTTTAATATATATGGCAAGGTTCGCAGACACATGTGAACAGTCCACTACCCTCTCCTATTTTACCTGAGAATCATTCTAAACGATTCCCGAGATATCGCTGAATTTAAAGCCTTGTAAAGTGAAAAAACAATTTTATATAAAAAAAAACTTTGCATTGTTATGGTTACATGGATGGGACCAGTGTATATGTTTTTGTAATGGTGCAAACTACAGACTACACAATGCAAAGAAACGATTCAGAAACGGATTTCGGGAGCTGTTGGGTATAAACCGTTTTTATTTCATGGATGGATAGATATGTACACATATGAAGCAGTGCAATCGCTGCTGAAAATAAAATAACAGTTATCGGTATTATAAGTGTCCGAAGCAAAGTAATATTGTAAATAATATAAAACTGTAGCTTAAATGAAACAGACTTTCCCTCTTTTTTTGAAGAATCGTGAAATACTTGCATAAAGAATTAAGCTTAAAGGAGTTTCTTCAATAGCTATGTGGAAAATTAAATGAACAAATGAGTTCATGGCGACTACGGTAACGTGTACAGGGTGTAGTGGTGAGTTTAGGGTTACGTCGAGAGCAGCCGAATTATACGTGGAGCGCTGCAAAGAACCAGCAAAGAAACAAATCCTCAATTTTGTTTAGGAAACAACTAAAATGCTCTTGGATTCATTTAAATGAAACGGAGGAAATGTAAATCAGGATTGCAAGGCTAAGAGATAAATTAAAAATCCCCCCGATGCCAATTCTATGTCTTCACCACTCTGGAACTGGTTCCGTCTTCAACTACGCTTGCGATTACTTCCCGAACAATGCAAACTTCTTTATTCCTCGCTTGGGATAATAAGCATATAAAATTTTTTGCAGTCTACTTTTGAGATGTGGATAATGCGTCGACGTTAATAAGGAGCGTTTAACAGATTCTTTTAGGGCAGGAGGAGGGGGAGGGGGGTGCCGTTGCTGCTAGGGCTAATGGACAGCAGTTCTTTTTAATTCTTCATGTGTCAACAAAGACATTATTAGAAATAATTTTTCTCCTTCGCAGACAAATTCATTCATACAATTTACTGTTAAGTACGTTGGATTCTTTGCATGTACTCACACAATATGGTCAGTTTTCCAATCCGGAGCACTACGCTGCGTTCAGTGAATACTGCTCCAAGTCACCACAACTTGTTTTTATCCTGAATTGTTTTTGTTTCCTTGCAGGATGTACCCGGTAGTGATCGGCAATGGGCGCTGTCTGACCAGAGATACTGTAATCGGTGGATATCAGATTCCGAAGGGGGTGAGTATAAAATATTACAGTTATCGTTTTTACGTATGCTAATTTTTAGATGTTGAAAGCAATAATGTCATTAAAAAAATAATCCATACGATTTCTCAAGCGGACTCGAGTTTCTGAACATATTCCACTGTTCTGGTTTCTTATTTCAGCGTGTTGATGAGTGATATCCTAGTTTATTAAACTCAAAAGAAAATGATCAAAAGTTCCTATAGACAATCATCTAATGATGTTGGGAGATAAAATGCCGAAATCGGCTTCCGCAAGATGTTGACGTTTCTGCCAGTGCTCAATATTTGAGATAGTCTTGGTGCTCTGGCAAAGTAATTACCGGAAGGTTTCGAAACGTCACCTTTACAAATTGCTTTCAATGGGTAGGTGAAGTGCGGAATGTAACTAGAACCTGTTTTTCTCATCATGTAAATGAAACCTATTTCCTTTTCTGCCCTGAGGAGCAAGGCACTTGCTATTTATTTGTAAGATTAGACTTTACAGATGATTAGTAAATACTGAATGTTTTTCGTTTATTTACTTTCCGAACGTGTTTCACTTCTTTAATGAAGGGTCTTCAGCGATTTCACCTGTTAATTGCGTACAGATGTTATAGCGTGATTAGACATTAGGCTTTACAGAATTATCAGTTGCAACCGACGCAACCTTCCATGGATGTTTTGTTAACAGCTTTAAATTCTGCCTGCTCTGAATTTCCATCCTTCGTCACCGTTTCATCCAAGACTTTGAGGTTTACTTTCCACGGCGCGTGGAAATCTTACAGTTATCTGGATATCTTAAGACTCACTCAGAGATTAGTTTCGTGTATATATTTGGCCTTCATTCGCCGATTCTGCTTGCAGTTTGTTACATGTATCTCACATGCTGCCTCTTCAATTAAAAGTCATAGCAGGAGACGAAATTGCCCATGTTGTTATCAACAGAAGTATTTACGCTATCCATACGATGCAGTATTCACGAATGCGAGCAAAATTTGATAGTGTCTTGTTGCTCGTTATAAAAGCAAATGTGACTGATATTTCAGAACGAATTTGTTTACATATTAATTTGCCTCCTTTCTACTGGACGTATTAAGGCTCTTTCACCGACTTTAATATTTGCCTGATAATTTTGTAAGAATGTTTGCTAAACCACCGAATGTCAAAACATATTGCAGAATCTTCGTTAAGATCGTTTGTTATATTTATTTTCCAATATTATTATTATTTTAATCTGTGGTTTACAGCTGTTTGATACAGTGAATTGTCAGTGTTCGGGTAGGGCCGTTTGAAAGGAATGGTTATATAAATCAGCCGTGGCCTGTATGAATGAGCGATCCCCGTATATTCTTGATTTTGGGAAATCATATGGAACTGAAATCTGAATAATTGAGCCTGGAATAGAACTCATTTTCTCCCACATGCGAGGTCCACATCTTATAACTTGGCTTTCAGTCTAGGTTCTAGTAACAATTCCCTCTGTACGTCTATAAGGTGCACCGACAAATTGTTGCTTCGGTTCAATAATTTTTTTAAGATCAGTTTTATTTCAAAAATGTCTAATTAGAAAATTCCGGAATATATCTAGAAAAATGATAGTCTAAGAATAATGAATGAAAGGATAATCCTGCAAACATAGATAGGTCACACTATTTCCTGCTACTATATGTCAAAATTTTATTTCAGTTAAAGTCTAGCCATTTTCGAGATATTGATTTTTTTAACATTTTTTCGAAACAAGCAACTTTGTTGAGTTTATTTTATTCGATTTCTACAAATTAAGACTTTTTATACCCTAAGTTTTTTAATTTACTCAGGGATATTTGAGTAATTTAAAACGATCTTATTTTTACAATAACTGGCAATTTCTTGAGAAATGATGCAAGCAGAACATGCTTTGGTTAATGAAACGGAGATTCGCAGCTGCATGCCATAAATAACCAATGTAAATATTTCGTCGCTGACGATGCCTCGATGAGAGGTGAAACGCATGCGACCCAGCAATAAACAAATTAAACAGCTGCATTGGCTTTATTCTTTCTGTTGGTAATTAACTAAGCACTGCGGAAAAATGGACTGCAGCAACACTGAAATGATGATAAAGATTTTAAAAAATATGTTTAAAAGTTTTTTTGAACTTAAAAAAGATCATTGTTCAAAAAGTCTTAATTTGTAGCAATGGCATTGAATAAACTACACACACACATGTTTCGAAAGAAAAAAAATTAAAAATCAGTATCTCGGAAATTATGAAACTATTTCTAAAATAATTTGTTTTCATATAATTGGACAAGATGTGACCTTATAGCGATTACAGGATTATGCTTTCATTCCTGGGAATCCAGCATATCAACTATAGTGCAAAAATTACGTGAAATCATAATTTTAGCGGATTACCAGTAGGGATACGGCGTGGGATGAGTTTTGGTCAATAGTTATACCTGAAAGCAATTACGATTGTTTTGATATTCTAAAAGAATCAGCTGCTTCTCTAGGATGAAAGAACACTACATTAGGTAATGTTCCATATATAAATCCATCACGACGTGACAAAAAACACAGCCCTATAGGATTCAACATTTATCGAAGCTGTTAAACACTACAGCTACATCCAGAATATAAACATAAACGTACTTCTGTAAAAACTCGAAATTAAGAGAGGGATTTATCTCGATGTCCAATCATGCCCCTTACCTTTGGCTACTAGGCGCGTAGAGTATCGAATGTCTGTTCCGGTATGAGATTTTTTATAGTAACAGACTGTCTAGGGTCTTTGCCTTCAATAGAACACAGAAAACAGCCGATCTCTCTGTCCACACTCCCATAAAACTATAAACTTTCTCTCGTGATTTTCTATTTAAGTCGCTTGTAGCTCATATTAAATAATATCCTGCTCTATTAATATTCCAAATAAACACGTATTTTCACAAGTCTTAATATTTATTTACTGATAAATACTTCCAAAAAATAATTTAAAAAAAAAACATAAAAACCGCCTTCAAAAAAAAGCATTAAAAATTTTAAAATAACTTTATACCGTGCTTAGGAAAAAGTAAATCTAAATAGACAACATTTTACATTACTTTCATTGAAATTTTGTCATTAATTAGTTACTTTTGGAGTCGGTGCCAGCTGTCACATCGTTAAGATCGAATTAGTGAACTTCTTTTGGCGTTAGAGGCGAAACTGGGAGTACGAACAAAAATTCCCAATATTTTACAGCATGTCGTGAGGCAGATAGTGTTATTGTGGGAGACAGCTTAGGGAAACAAATTAACAGTATTTTAATCTGTGGCTTGGCCTTATTGGTCATCCAGGCATATCTCTGGCGCTATAGTGTCAGTTGTAGGTTGCATCATGCAGTAAACGATTTACAGTTAGTATAATATCGGCGTATCATCTGTATGTTTCAGTTTTGTTGAAACATGTTTCTAGCATTAATTGTAGGTAAGCAGTAACATGATTTTTTTTATGTATTATTGTTATTCCTTATTGTTTTTATCTTTTTGTTTTTCATGTTTTCGCTGGCACCGACTCCAAAAATAACTAATTAATGTCAAAATTTCAATGAAAGTAATGTAAAATGTTGTCTATTTAGTTTTACTTTTTCCTAAGCAAGGTATAAAGTTATTTTAAAATTTTAGAGCTTTTTTTTTGAATGCGGTTTTTATGTGTTTTTTAAACAATTATTTTATTTTTTAAGTTTTTAGTGGTATTATAGTTCGTTTGGTATTTTAAATATGCCGCAGCAGTTCCCATTTTGCGAACTTCCTGGTAGCTCAAAGATTAAAGCGTTTGCTTACAAAGAAGAATTCTATCTTTATATACCACAACCACTTCCAGAACGGAGTGAATTGGGCGTTGTGTTAAGGAATGTCAGGCTATGTTTCGATCTTATCATAACATCTGTTAAAGCTGCTGCTCGATAACCGAAACATGTAACATCTGGGCATTAATACAAACCACATACAGAAATCTCTCTGGAATATATCTGTTTGCTCCGGCATCACACAAAAAATATAGATTTTTAACTGGTTTTCACAACGTGAAAGCTTGGGATCAAAGTTGAAATCTGAAGTACATGTTGAGACATTACGACACATTTATTTTACAAATATTATGCCATAACTTAAAAATAGCTTAACTGATTTTGACGGGATTTAAAAGTGTGGATTTTTGTAAACAACATTGGAAATTAAAAGGGGTGAGGGTAAAGAGGAAGAGGGATTGAGCTTTTGTATACCAAATGTAGACTGCCTTTTCTGATTGATTTAAAGTATACGTGTGTAAATTTCTGTTGATATCAGATAAAACTGTAGGTATGTATAAAAAAAACAATTAAGGGGTGTTGAGACGAAGAGTAATTTGGTTTTTGTAAAGCTAGTGTGGGCAGTATTTTTCTCTTTGTTTTAAAGTATACACTTGCAAATTTCCATCGAAACCAGATAAAAACTGTAGCTTTGTGTAAAGAACATTTGCCAAAATGAAATGGGGTATGGGAGTGAGTGGTAGGGTTTTGTAAACAGAATGTAGACACTATTTTTATGTTTTTTTTTTAAGTATACATGTGCAGTAGTCCATGGAAATCTGATAAAACTGTGGGTATCTATAAAGAACATTGTAGGGGTTGTTTTTTATTTATTTATTTTTTGGTCAGATTCTCCATGAAAAATTACATGCATATGCAAACTTTGATGATAATCGGTCAAACGGTGTCGAGTGTAGCTTTTTATGAAGAACATTGACAATAATTAATGGAGTGGAAGGAAGGGGGGGGGGGGTGAACTTTGGAAGACCAAATATTGACAGGATTTTTCTCTTTGTTTTAAAGTATACATGGGCAAGTTCAGTAAAAATCAGATAAGAAATGTAGGTTTCTATAAAATTAAGGGGTGTAAATGGGAGAGGGGTGGTTTTTCATTTTGATTTTTTTGGTCAGAATCCTTCTCCATGAAAAACTACATGTAATTGCCAACTTTAATGGAGATCAGTTAAATGGTATCGACTGTAGCTTTGAATAAAGAAAATTGGCAAAAATTAAGGGGGTAGATAGGGGGAGAGGGGTTCAGTTTTTTTAAACCAAAAGTTGACACTATTTTTCTCTTTATTTTTGGCTATATATGTCCAAAGTTTCATCGAGATCGAATAAAAAATGTGTATTTGTGTAAAAATTAAGGGGCGGAGGGGGGTAGAGGGGATGGTTTCTCAATTAAATTCATATGGGGCCACTTTGGAGGTATACCCTATGCACTAAAAAAAATTAATTTAAATCGATTCTAAATTGGTGAAGATATCGCTTGTCATACATACAAAAAAAAACAGACGAATTGAGAACCTTCTCCTTTTTTTCGAAGTCAGTTAAAAATAGGCATTAAATGTAGATACCCCAGCAATAATCCAATTGAAAAATGATAATTATCCATTTTCCTCTCCAGCGGACTAGGTGTAGTATGAACAAGCCTCGTCCATAATTTCAAACCACCACTTCTCCAGTATCTTCCCCGCTCTGGACTGTTTCTGCCAGAGCCTAACTTGCCATCTCGTGAGCTTCCTCAGCTTTTCCAGTTACCGCCGCACAGTGGTTCAGGATTGGAATATAGTGGACATTCGACATTACGTCATAATATCGATACAAAAAAATTGCTTTAGGTAGCATTTGCTGTGCTGATCAAAAATTGTTATGTTCAATTTTTGATAAAAATGAGTCCTTCACACTTAAAATAAAAAATAAAAAAAAAAATGTATGGGTGAAAATCTATTTTTTTTTTTCACGGCCATATATCAAAGTGTCAAAGTAAAAACTTATGCAATCATAAGTACCTATCCTACTTAATAATACAACATAAAAATTTCTTGCGTATCCTCGCCGCTTTGACAACAGGGCGGAAGTGAATTTCGGGGATAAAATATAGCGAACATTCGAAGTCATAATATCGATCCAAAAAAAATTGCTTTAGGAAGCATTTGCTATGCTGATCAAAAATTGTTATGTTCAATTTTTGATAAAAATGAGTCCTAAACACTTAAAATAAAAGAAAAATGTATGGGTGGAATTTATTATTTTTTTCACGGCCCTATATCAAAGTATCAAAGTCAAACCTTATGCAGTCGTAAGTACTTATCCTACTTAATAATACAATACAAAAATTTCTTGCGTATCCTTTTCGCTTTGACAACAGGGCGCAAGTGAATTTCGGGGATAAAACATAGCGAACATTCGAAGTCATAATATCGATCCAAAAAAAAATTCCTTAGGTAGCATTTGCTGTGCTGATCAAAAATTACTATGTTCAATTTTTTTTGGATCCATATTATGACTTCTGTTCGAATGTCCACTATTTTTTAACCATGAAATTCACTTGCGCCCTTCAGTCAAGGATACGCAAGAAATTTTTGTGTTGTAATATTAGGTAGGATAGGTACTTATGATTGCATAAGGTTTGACTTTGACACTGATATAGGGCCGTGAAAAAAAATAGATTTCGACCCATACATTTTTTTTTATTATTTTAAGTGTGAAGGACTCATTTTCATCAAAAATTGAACATAACAATTTTTTATCAGCACAGAAAATGCTATCTAAAGCATTTTTTTTTTTTTTTTTTTGTATCGATATTATGACGTATAGTTCGAATGTCCACTATATTCCAATTCTAAACTACTGTGCGCCGTGGTGGATGAGCGGCAACACTTTGGTCTCGCATTCAAATGACATGAGTTCGATTCCCCACCCGGCCATCCAGATTTCGGTTTTCCATGGTTTCCTGAAATCACTCCAGGAAAATGCAGGGATGATCCCTTCAAAAGGCCATGGACGGTTTCCTTCCCGCCTATTACGACCTTAAGTCCACAAGTTTAAAAAAAAAAAAAAAAAAAAAAAAAAAAAAAAAAAAAAAAAAAAAACAGTTACTGCTTTTCAAAATGTTCCTTAGATAGTCTATTTGGTGTCATTGTCATCATGTGACCAAAACTTTTGCATCTTGATGTTCAGAACGATTTTTATACAATCCTGGTTGAAGTTGGACTAATTTGCTTCTGACTGTTCACTGTTCCCCATTTCTACCATCCTCTCTTGCAGTCGTGTTTGAACGTGCAGCGGTTAAATAAACAATATACAGCTGCAGAATCAATGTGTGTCATCGACATTTAGCTAACTGCATACACGCTTTTTTTCAGTTAAAAGAAAGGAAAACAATTGTTTGTGCTCTTTTATCATTACCAATCTTATTGTATAGCTTACATCCTATTTACGTGTTCCAGACACAGGTGGTGTTCCAGCACTACGTAATGAGCAATCTGGAGCGCTACTTCAGAAAGCCCGACCGGTTCCAGCCGGAGCGTTGGCTCAAGCCATGTCGAGACCATCACCCATTCGCCTCGCTGCCTTTCGGATACGGCCGACGAATGTGTCTCGGACGGCGTTTTGCAGACCTAGAAATACAAATGGTCATCGCCAAGGTATTGTTGATAAATCCGATCACCACAGATAAACTAAACGTAACTGCTATGCACATTCTTCCCTGCTGAAGAAATAGTCTAGGCAATCCAACAGTTTTAATATATTTTTCTCGGGCTTCCAGCCGTGTTAATATATCATATTTGCGGGACGTTTCGAAGGCGTCCATCTCTGCCTCCATTCTCAACCAAATGTCAGTGTATAACTGTTTGTTTATTCAGCCGCTGCTACGGAAACGGTGGAAAACAAAAACCAACACAACGCGATTACGTCATCCGCTCTTCTGCTCGTTACCGGCGCGAAACTGCAGAAGAGCGGATGACGTAATCGCGTTGTGTTGGTTTTTGTTTTCCACCGTTTCCGTAGCAGCGGCTGAATAAACAAACAGTTATACACTGACATTTGGTTGAGAATGGAGGCAGAGATGGACGCCTTCGAAACGTCCCGCAAATATGATATATTAACACGGCTGGAAGCCCGAGAAAAATATATTAATATTCAACGCCGTGAAAAATTACGATCCTACAATCCAACTGTTTGTTTCAGATGGTGCAGTCATTTCGCATCGAGTACCATCACAAGCCCCTGCGGTATAGTATCCATCCAATGTACACCCCTGATGGACCTCTTCGATTCCGACTGATCGATAGACAGTGAAAGAAATAATGCTGATCAACCCTCTATGGACTACGGTGGTTTCTTCTGACTATATTCACATTTTTGGGAGTTTCTTGTTTGACTCATCTGACATCATGTATAAATCTTAGGAAAATCCGTTAGTTCAAGCGTTCATGGTCAGCAAAAATTTCGCTGTATGCTACACACTTGAATAATGCGAATATTTCTATATATAAAGGTACATTAAAATTATATATATATATATTATCGCAAATTTTTTGTGTTAAACAATTGTATTACTTGTAGTGATTCATTTACTACGTTACAGGTTCTTTCCTTCGTTTTTGGAGAATCGGATATTAAAAAACTTTCTAACTATTCCTTACGTATTCCTTGCTACGAAAACGCCCTTCCCTCTCCTCCGCTCTTCTGTGCTTTTCTGTAAACATACTGTAAAAACAAGGAGAGTCTGGCCACAAAGTACATAAGTAAAAAGTTTGCTTATAAGCATGATGTAATGCAGTTGGGCCGTTCAAAGTTCCTCATGTAAAGAGAGGGAAAGTTCATTTTACTGTGACTCCAAGTGAATATGAATCATCCTTTCGAAACACTTACCTCATTTTACACCACAATGAACACTTTCCTGAGATATCAGATGTTCTGGTTATCTGATAAGCGTATTAAAAAAATTATGTATATATTTTTGCCGTCAGTCTACGTTTTTTGTATTGAAATCTCAGCTGTCTAAATGGTCCGCTTTTAATGAACAGACGAAATCTATGGATGTGTATCATAATGTTTAAAAAAAATGATTAGTCTGAACTGTATAGTAGACGTATACTATTTCTGATCATTTGTCGTGATTGAAATCGAATTCTAATATACCTACAGATACAGTTCCGTTAACTATTAATTTTAATGATAGGGAAGACTTTGAAAACTGATTGTCGGAATGGTTCCTTCAAACGTCTATGGCCGAATTCCCTGCCGTTCCTTGCTCCCAGTCCATTCCCGATTCTAGTGACCTCTACGTCTATGAGGCGTAAAGCCATAAAGAATACTCCACGATTGCTAGCGTTAATTCCAAAATTAAAAGAGTATTGTTTGATGACCGTATCTCTATCGCCATCAAGAAAAGGTCGCTGCCGACCATTTCTCGTAGTTATTATTTATTTTTCGGGCTTTACGGCTGGTCAACGTCCAGGCCATTAGAGCCGTGAGACGATGAGAGGCAAGGAACGAGAAGGAATTCGGCCATGGCCTTTGAAGGAATCGCCCCAGCATTCACCTAGAGTAATTTTGTAAAACCGAAATTTGGATGGATCAACGGGGATTTGACTTGCGTCATCCCGAATGCCTGTCAACTTCCTGTCATTTCAATCTGAAGTGAAGTCTATTGGAAGAGTAAACTCTTAACATTACTTCGTTTACATAAAGGAAAAGTTTATTTAAAAAAAAAAAAAATATTCAAGATGTCCATCGTATGACCAATAAGTCAGTCAATGCGACTCGATACAGAAACTCATTCTGGTTCCAGATATTCCCCATACAGCTCTGCGGAAACTTTTCTGGCCTACAAGAATCGTCTTAAAGAGGTAACGTCGTGATACAAGGATTTTCACGTAAAAGCCCGACAGTCGTTTCTGCGGTTATAAAACTACAAGAATTTTTGTTGTGGTTTTCTTATGCTTAATTTATTTGTCCACATTCAGGCTCATCAAGGAAGAATAAATATAAGAAAAGGTAGTGAAGGATGCTATATGTCAGCGAAAATTGTTAATTTTTTTAAATAAGTGTAATTCTGTTGGTATGAGGCATTCAGATATGAGACTACAAAAACAACCTCTACCTTCCTCCCTCCCCCTTCTTCCTTCGCTATTGCATATCCATTATGGTGGCGCATCAAAACTCTCGACCAATCTGCTTTTAGTGTTGTTGTTGTTGTTTTTTTTTTAAATAATGATTTGGCTACTACTCGATAGATTTCATTCAAGTAGGATAGGACCAACACATACAAACGACCAGTGTCAAACACTGAATGTCAGTATTATATTCAGGTGAATGTTTGCTAGCGAGGACATCTGGAAACAGGTGCCATGACTTTGTGCTCTGGCGGGCCTGTGAAATCTGCCGTGGCAATGGCTTTGAACTGGAAGCCACTTTCTCTGACCTGCGATCGTTCACTCCCACCGCGATATCTGCTTGAGAACTTTCTCGAGTTTGAAGGGCGATTTTGATACACTGAAAAAATATTCAGTTACAAAATGCACCGTGGTATGCATATACATACGATTTTAAATTGTATTTCTGTAATAATAACAATAATCGGGAAAATGTGAAGCACAATTGAATTGTCAATGACTATAAATTCTTGGTTTTATACAAAGATGATGGTAATGGCTGAATATAATCAAATTTGTGTTAAACCTAATTGTTATATTCTGATGTACAGCACTCGGATTTTTTAAATATTCTTTGCGGTTTTCAGTATGTAATATCTTCTGTAATATTGTGTATTGAATTAGCACAGTATTATTTTATAAGACTGTAATTATTAATTATGTAATAGACAAATAAATCTCTTTATTTTTAGTAGTTTTATATTTTTTTAACCCGCTTCCTGAATCCTTGCATGGAATCATTGTTCATTGCGAAAGTCCTATAATTCCAGTGTTGCACAGTAGAACAAATATTATTGACTCAGAAAAGAAAGTGCATTGGAATTGTGGACTGGCAATATTAAGATGTCAGTAAATTATGGCTCAGTAACAGAACAAGAAAAACACACGAGAGAGGATTCTGAACAGCTACAGAGGGATCTGGACAGGATAATTAGATCGCAAGGTCCGCTTGGAACGAAGATAATACCAAAAAGATTATATTAGGTGCACTGATATGAAAATAAAGGTCTTCTTTTGGCTGAAGCAATGCGAGAAGTTGTTTAGTTAACATAATAACTTCCTCTGTGTGAAATGTAAAGTATAACAGAGTTTTATAGTTTACTTATTAGATAAATACAGTAAATCTATAGGGCAGTAACACAACGTTACTAAAATAAAGTAATGCAATGATTTTCGCTGTTTTACCTTTCACCGAGCACTGTAATATTCAATGCTAGAAATCTGTTGAATTACTGAATCATAACAGTGTAAATGTATAACAAAACAGGAATAATCAACAACGGAAATATTACCAACATAAAGTTGCATAGAAAACTAGCAACACCATAACTAGCAATATTTAACGCTACAAAAAATCACACAGATAATGTTAAATCCTCTTGCTTACATACTTTGAAATAACAAACCTCTCACCAATAGATGCACAGTACAGCCATCTTTGAACCAGTAACATGTCTCTTCCGAAATTAGAAGAAACTACACTTGAGCAACAATTAAACAGAAATAGTTACTGAATATTTAGTACAGTGATTGGGTAGTAATGCCCGTGCATCAGCTGGTCAAACTGCCTTATTGTCAAGGCGCACTTCATGCAAGTGGAATGTTGAGATACATACATTTTTAAGCCGTTCATACCACAATTAACACAGAACCAATGAGGGGGGGGGAAAAAAATGGAAGTCATTGGGGACTGCCGACAGACTATCATAAGCGCAGCACGTCATAGTTGTAGATAGCTACAAGTATACTAAATAGCAATAATTCCGTGTAAACGTAATGACCTAGTGACAGGGTTTCTACTGGCTGCGCTTCCAGACCCTGAGTTATCCGCCTTAACCTTTTCCGGTAATGCTATCAGGTACAAGGGACCTATAATTTAACGTGGAAACCTAAAAACGGAAGCATTCTACACATTACACAGCAAGCTATTCTAGATGTGGAGGTCGGTTTAATGGCCTATTAAAATACCCGCTGAGACAGAGATTCGAGCAGGTAACCTTTCGCTCGTCAGTCAGACACCTAAATCATTGAGCCACCAGACCGCAACAGATATACTATTCACTTTGGCATGTCGGTAATGCAACCCGGCTCAAGGGAGATAGGGTCACCTTCCCTATCCTCCACTTGACTAATTCTTGCCTGGTGCATCCAACTCAGTAGTCCGAAATGGTAGAATAGCGAAGTCCAGGTGGGGACCCAGTCCTGCGAGGTATAATGTAGCACCCATGCCCAGGGACACGGGTGAAGACCTTAACGGATCTACTGCAGAGAAAAATTCTTCGGTAAGGGGCACATGGCGGAGGAGGCAACCCATCTTCTCAGGGGAAATTGAGAAGGAAACCATTACCTTGTGGTGAAGAGGAGTCTTCAAAGGGTAGGGGAGTAAACCCCGACAGAAAATCCTCATCTGTGTTAGGCCTTGCAAGCTGTAATACTCCTCTATATTATTAATTTGTATTACTAATTAAAGCCCACAGGTTTTTAGACGGTTTGGCCCTTAAATACCGTCGTTCAACCCACGTACGCGGGCAGAGGAGCTACTTAGTTCCATTAAAAGGTTCATATTATACAAATAAGACGTCTTAACTTCATACAATCAATGATTTGTTATTTTATTGATTAAAGCCCGATTACTGCTCTTAACAACTTTATTTTTACACGAGACACAAAACTACAGTTGAAAATACACTCGTTCTGTATATTAAGAAACAATCACTGATTCATCTGGCATAATACAAAATATTAGATCGCCGCCACAACTTTGGCGCACGACCTCTCACTCCCGCTCACAGCCAGAGAGTCCACACCTCTGCATATCCTCAAAACCATAGATGTTAACATCACTTATACTACCCTTTTTTACATGCTTAGTATCGTCTGTGATTTCCGTGAGCATAAATACAATTGCTTACAATGCATATTCATACATTTATTTTAATATTATAATATATATACATCTAAATATATATTCGGGGATAGTGGATATGCTACAAAGCCAACAGAATAGAAAACAAAATTATTGCTTTCAAAGATAAAACGAGCCTCGGAAAGAAGATCCGGATACTGTAAAATAACTGTAAGAGCTGTGTCAATGTTGGGGATGGTCACTCTGAATGGTTTAGTGCAACCAAAGGAGTACAACAAGGAAGTTCCCTTTCATCTCTTCTGTTCATAGCGGTGATGGATAACATCTTAAAAGAACTAAAGAGAACAATCAATAGAGATCTACAGGCATTGGTGTTAGCGGATGATGAGGCAGTAAATTAAACCAAAGAGGTAATACAAAACAAACTTGAAAATGTGGAATAATAAGTCTGAAGAATATGGAATGAAATCGAATCAAAAAAAAAAAAATGTAGCACTAAAACTAAGCCGAAAGAGTACAGACTGTCTTATAAAATTACAAGACCACCAAGCTGAAGTTGTTGACCAGTTCAGTTACCTGGAGAGCATAATTACCATTAACTGTAGAAGTTAGTTAGAAATAATGAATAGAGTAGCTAAAGCAGCCAACTTCTACAGTACCATGCTGGGCTTATTATGGGATATAAAGGTTCCCAGAAGAACAAACCATATCTCATTCCTATTGTCCTATTGATGTTCCCTAGCATCAAAGGACCTTAGCAAGATCAAAGCCCGTGAAATGAAGTTTCTTAGAACAGCCCTCCAGAAAACTAGACTTGACCATATAAAGAATGATGAGATTAGATCAAACCTAGTGTTAAGGGAATCAATGGAAGAGATTTTTTTTAACTGCTTAACGTCTCTTAACAGCGAGGTCTTTGGAGACGGGAAAGGATGGGGGGCACGGAATGGGAAGGAATTCGGCCATGGCCTTTTGAAGGAAGCATCCGGGCATTTGCCTGGAGTGATTTGGGGAACCATGGAAGAGAGACTTAGGTCATCAAGACTTGAGCATGTCAAGAGAATGGTACAAGTCTACTAAAAACTTATTTGGAAAAAATTATAGTAGGCAAAAGGCCAGTGGGAAGACCAAGAAGAGGATCGACAGATCAACTGAAGGAGGACATAGAGAGAAGAGGCTGGAACTGGGAATATACTACTGACAGAGAAACATTTCTGGATAGGAGACAGTGGAAGACGATCGTCTATAACAACCAAGACAGAAACACAGGAAGGCTCGTAAACCACACCCGGGAAACTGGAGATGGTCCCCAATGATAATGATGTCGGTAATGGGAACTCGTAAGATTTTACCCATTCAAAAATCGCCCAACGCGCTTAAAGAAGTTTTCACTTCAAAAACTAAAAATCTATTATATAATCAAATACAACTTCCAAAAATACCTATTCATCACGGGATCTGAACCTGCGACCCGAAGAGAGAACGTTCGGAAGCAAGCGCCTTAACCACTGAGCTACCATACTGCCCTGTTTTGAAGTATACGTGTTCTAACTATTATCAAAATCTAATAAAAGCTTTGGGTTTGTATGAACAACAGTACAGAAGTAAAGGGAGGACTGAGGTTAGGTTTCTGTAAATCAAACGTCAACGGTGTTTTTCTATTTGTTTTAAAGCATGCGTCTGCAAAATTCCATCAAAATTGGATTAAAAACTGTATGTTTGTATAAAGTTTTTGTGAAAAGCTTCCTGCGCGCATATGATACGCGCAATAGGTCGGCGTGATAGCCTACTCATAGATTTACCCCCACCCAAACATCGCGTAGCGCAACTATACAAGATTTCACTTCAAAAATAATATATGTCTTATCTGTTGAGATTAGAATAAATATATCGACTGCCAAAAGTAAACACATAATTCCGACCAGTAGTTTTAGTGTGAACCGCGATCAACAAAAATAGATACTAATTTCTGGAAATTTTTATTTTAAATTTCATGTCAGAATGAAACATACGCTATTTACCCCCCCCGAACCATGCGCTATGCATTATTCTAAACCCCATCAAAATCCGAGTGATAGTTTTTCAGTGAACCCCGTTCATCTAAAGTAAAAACAGACAAAATCTTGGTCAATGAAACTTATTCTCCTTCTCGCAGTCAAAATTTTTATGTCTTGCTATTTATAAGATATCTCTTAACCACTATATTGTGATAGTTATTTATAAGTGTGTTAAGTAAAATATGTCGACAAAGCAGTGATACAAGAAATAAGTTTACTATAATCATCTTCATTTGATAGAAGAGTATCAGGGTTATTCAAAGGTACGGTGTACACATCAGACTCGTGTTACTGTCAAAAAATTAAGTCTTAATGATAGTCTAATTTACCGTTATATACATTATGAACAACGAAAACCGGATAACGTGAATCGTCTGAATTGTGTACAATTTTTGTTGAACGTATAATATTAACAACACCGGAAGTAACGACTAAGTTAAATTTACGTCAACACAAATACACGTTTCAGTTCTCGGTGCTGACTGCTCGGGAATCCGTAATAAATTTATCTTAATTTTAATTATCTTAAGATTCTACAGCTTTTTACAGCATTCGTTGGTGTCCTCGTAACAATACTGTCAAACTATAAGCTTGCTTCCAACAGTTCACATTCTGTTGAAACTCATATATCTATATATTAATACGCTAAGCGAAAACTTCGGATCCCTTTTCAAGAATATTGCGCGCACGGAGTAGTTAAAGTTTATATGGATAAGAAGTGCAGAATGCTAAAATCTATATATAATATGTGTTACAAATACATTAAATTAAATATTTTTTTTTTTTTTTTTTTTTTTTTTTAGTGGCAACGGCACTTAGCGATTCTGCCAATGTCTTTGGTCTTTGGTAAACAGTAAATATATATACATATATATAATAACAATAGTTCGTACATGTTACAAATACATTGCTAAGTAAAAAATAAATTCGCGAACGTATGTGTGGGTGAAATCGGATCGGACGTGTATTCCCAGCGCTGAGATACTCTGTGATCTTTAGTGAAACAAAAGAGTCGCGTAAAGTAGAGATTAATCGTTGAAGTTATAAAAGGAACATTTCGAAAAGGAATGTAGCGATTCTGGCAGACACTATGTGGTATTTTTATTATTTAAAAGGTTAAACTTTGGTTAAGGGTCTTTTCATTTTTGAATATCGGTAATTTCATTACCGATTTTTTTTTATTCAGGTATTTGCACCTACTTCCATTAAGCCTCGATATAGAACATTGACAGGTCAGAGAGAGAGACAAAAAAGAAGGAATACCTATTTGCGTGAAATTCAAAATGATAATAGACCAAATTTAAATAGTGAACACACAAAATGATGACATTATTTTGATAGATACATTTAAATGCGCACTAAATGTCATCGCAAGAAATTTTGATAGTTTCGAATTTACAATGCAGGTTTTGAAATGCAAAGCATTTCGAATCAGAAGTCACTTCAAGTGAAAGGACTGCACTCACTTCATTTTGTCATAAGGTTAAAGCAGTTTTACCGGCCTTAATTCAAAATGAATATTTTAAATCATTGTGTGATGGACTAAATTCAAATGAACCATCGATACATAGAGAGTCTAAAATTATTTTGAAATATTCCTAAATACATTTCAACATTTGCTATGGTTAGTTCAGAAGCTAAAATTTCGGATACAGTCACGCGTGGAGTGTATCATTTTAATTTTATAGGTAGTGCAGGGAATTATGGCAAACAACACAAGCTAATAACGTATTAGTAGTGGTACACGCTCGCAGCCAACGACGTCAATGTATACAGTATATACATAATATATGTATGCTCGCAGCAAACACACTAGAACAAATAATGATTATTACTCTTTCACGAAAGAAACTAAATAACTTAATGAATTACGGTCGGATTTCGACGCCTGGGCGATCACTAGTATATATAATTACCAGTGTGCCGAAAACGTCATACAAACATAATTCATCTTAAAATTATTATATCACATATGCATGACCATTACAACAATATAAGATTGTTACCGTCGAATTAAAAGTGGATGCGGAATACTCCACTCCGATAAACCAATGCTTATACCTCACATTAACCTCACACCTTCTGATCCAACCATGCCTTTCCAAATGGTAAATTCAAATCCTGTTGAATATTATTCCCAGTAAAACTAAGCTTCGCTTTAACAATAAATAAATCACAAGGTCAGACGCTTCAAAGCGCATGATTGTATTTACCAGAACCCAATTTTTAATTCGACAGTAACAATCTTATATCTTTAAAAGAGCAACTGTTGTATTTGGAAACCACAGGTGGGCACAGTTAATCCAAACGTTAACTTCGTTAATCATTATTCCGCTACTTTAAAAGTTAACTTCGATAATCGTTAAAGCGTTAAATGTTTATAAATTCAACGCAAGTTAAAGTTATCCGTTAAAAGTTAACCAGTCAAACGTTGTACTGGTGTATTAGTATTATAGTACGGTAGGTATAACTGCTCTCCATCTCAAGGTGTTATGTACCATGATGCAAGTGTGGATTTATTTTTAAAAATTAACAAATTGTGGTTACGCTATCGCCACAACAACGAAGTGGTATTCCTGTCTGTTTTTATCTTATGTTGATCACAGTCTCAACAAACACTTGCAAATTGTCTTACGAGAGACAATTAAGGTACTCGTGACTTTATAAAAAAAAAAAGTAAAAAAAATAAAAAAACATAAATGCAGAATGAAAAGCAACAATATTATAGAAAACAAATTGGACTGGGACACCTGAATATGTGAAAACTGCGACCAGTGAAATTTGCGGCCAACCTAAAATCTACGACCAATGCCTGTTACGGTTACCCTTGTGCCATGCCTACCTGTGACCTAAAGGCCCCTTTAGACGATCCGGCCTGGTTTCACTAAATCATGGCCTGCATGTTTTTACGTGAACAAATAGAACGGAAGTTAGTCAGCGACATCATTTTACATTACACGGCCGAAACTGCCAAACTAGCTTCTACTTTTTAAAAAAAAAAAAAAAAAAAAAAAAAAAAAAAAAAAAAAAAAAACCACACACATTTGTCAATAAGATAGGTTTTGAAGCTTTTTAGTTTATTTACGTTTGCAGAATTCACAATATAAAATAGTCACGCCGCCGCCGGCTGAAAATGCTCGGCGCGCCGCCGCCAAGATTTTAGCAGGCGCGCCCACTACTACACCGAACATACGAGCAGCGTTGCCAGTACAGCCAACTTATATTATACCGCTGTATCTTTGAAATTATACAGAATGAAACCCAATTATACAAAGGGGTCATCCAATGATTACATACGTGAGTGAAAGTGCTGGGAGCAAAAAAGTCCACGAAAAGTAAACAATGTACACATTGATAAATTTTGAATAACAAAAAGGAAATAGATATGCAGGAAGGGTTGCCAACACAATGAAACAAAGGGCAAACACTTTCAAAAAGGTGCTGGAATGTACTTTACTTTTAAGTGCTCGTTTTTGTATACAATTATACAAGGCAATCTCTTATACAAACAGGATACAAGAGGTAACCAAATTATACAAGTTTTGTATCCAACTATACAATCTGGCAGCCCTGCATACGAGTGGTGGCGCGGCGCACAGTTCAAACAAACGAAAAGACGCCAACAACCTATGTAACGGACTAAAGTTAACGGAAGTCCAATTTAACGGAAGTTAAGAAGGCCGTTAATGATTTTTTAGGTTAACTTAAAAGTTAAATTTTCGCAATTTTTTTAACTTCGTTAATTAACGATTAACGGATTAACTGTTTTGTGCCCAGCTGTGTTGGAAACGGATCTAATGATTTGGATGAAATTTGATATTTAAGTAAAGTTTTGCGTTTCTAGTTGATCTAAATAGATGTATTTCCTGCAAAATAGTGATTTTACAAAAAACGAATGATTCTTGTATTTGGAATCTCGGAAACGAGAAGTTTCAGGTAGCAGTACGCCTATTGATGTTAGTTAAGCATCTCTTTGGTTAGAGCAAGGAACTCTTATATGCATCTGACCGTGCGAATATTTCGTGGTCAGTCACCCAGTAATAATATAATAATGTGGAAATAAGTAAATACAAGTATATTTATTAGTGAAAGGTGTTTTATTTTGAATAAATATAACTTTTATTGCATCATTGAATACTACATGTTTAATTGTAAAACATTTAAAAAGAAGATATTCAAAAAATAGTTATTTGCTTTGTTAGATATAATTTTTTCAAACTTCTTTACTTGATAAAACTTTTTTATTAGCAGTTACAAGAATGCTTCTATTTGGTTTACGTTTTGACCGCATGTGTCTTTAGCGCAAACATAAAGATTACTGAATCTACGAACTCACGAAAAAGCTACTTACAGGTGTCCAAACGAAAAAATAGGTTCTGGTAAATACAATCCTGCGCTTTGAAACGTTTGTCCTTGTGATTTAGTAATGGTTAAAACGAAGATTACTTTCACTGGGAATTAATTTCTCAGCATTTGTAAAGGCACGGTTGGATCAGAAGGTGTGAGGTTAATGCAGGGTATGATCATAGATTTCAGTTCGGTGCTAGCAGCCGGCGGGTACGGACGTATAAACGGACAACTGCCGCGAAGCTCCGAGTTACAGTATTAAAGTGTTAAAGTGTTCCAAGTAATATTCAAGAGAGTTAAGTGATATTGTAAGAAGTTGAAGATTTACAGTCATCAGGCAGGTCATCGGCCAAAGAAACAGAAGAGGTAAGCAATGGCGCAAGATACGTTAACAAGAAAGAATACAGTGAAATTTGCGTTTGACCGAGCGTATGTTGGACCAACGGTCTTTGAGATTCACGAGTGGCTATACGACACGGTCAAACAGAATGACGAAAAAATTGTAGAGATTCAGTTAGATTCTTTTCAGAATAGTGTTTTTGTGAAAATGACAAACGAAAAATTTTGTGAAAAAATAATTGAGTCGTACTCCGGAAATTTGAAATTCAATCACTCAGACGGAAACGTTAGCAGTGTTAAAGTATCCAATGCAGGAATGGGAATTAGACATGTGAGAATACTGAATCTTCCCTTTGAAGTAAGCAGTGAAGCAATACTATACGCAGTTAAACCATTCGGAACAGTAATAGAGATAATGGAAGATAAGTGGAGTGGGAACATCAGATACAAAAAGTCTAACGGAGTGAGAACAGCAAAAATGGAAGGATCTAGGCATGTCCCATCTTATATCAATGTGTGTGGTTTCCGTGCTTTGGTAGTGTATGATGTCCAGCCAAGAACTTGCGCTGTATCACGTAAGAGCAAACTGTCCAAGAATACAAACATCAACATTGCCTTTAACGTATGTGAAGCGGACAGCTGTTCAGGAAAACAACAACGAAAGCCATCGACCGGAATACGCACAGCAATTTCCTCCACTACAGGAAGACGACAGTATAGAGGAAACAACAGAAATTCCGTCAACAACACTGCCAATCACATATGTGAACCGGACAGCTGTTCAGGAAAACAACGGAACCATCCATCCGTAAATGCACAGCAATTCCCTCCACTGCAGGAAGCTGACGGTAAAACGAAAACGACAGAAATAACACCACAGGAAAAAGACATAGCAGGGAAAATCGTTGAAACAAGACAAACAGAAGAAGGTAAACTTCAAACAAAGGAGACGGAGAATCCAAACTGTAAAGATCAGGGAAATCCAATAACAGAAACAATAAAACGGAAAGACTTAGAAGAAATACTTATATATCCAAATGAAATCGAGGAAGCAATGGAATCAGAAAACGAAAGAAGTGATCTCACGAAGACGAATGATACTCAGTCGACGGCTGATGAAATGGAGTGGACACGACTCGATAAGGCCGGAAGAAAAATACGCGCAAAGAGGAGACCCGAGACATACACTATACAAACAAGGATAAAGTCAAAAGAAGAGGAAAGTAATGAAAACACCAGGGCAAAAGGGAAGAAAATAAGAACACAAGCATACGAAAAAATCCAACCAATGTCAACAGAAGAACTACTCTCTGATACCAATATGCTATTAGAAGGAGATAGAGAAAAAGCAAACACCTATCAAAGCTGGGCAGACGACAAGGGAAACCAACAGAGCGTACTCAAACAGTCTGAAACCTCAGAGCATCCGTAAAGAACTAAAACGAAGATACAGCAATAATGACAAAAAGAACCTAACAATAAAACTGTATCAAGAAATTGACAGCACGGTAAAAAGGAAACAGCAAGTACCGATAGAGATGCAAACATATTGTATAGCAACGATAAACCTGAACAGAATAACAAGCAAAACAAAAACAGAATGTCTAAAGGACTTCCTACATGCCGATAATGTAGATATAGCCCTCCTTCTGGAAGTTTGTAATACCAATGCCCTTGACCTACCAGGATATGAATATGTATATAATCAAGGCAACGAAGCTGGAACTGCGATTTTAATAAAAGATGGGATTGATCACAACAATCTTATCACTATAGAAAATGGCAGAGGAATATCCGTCACGATTAAAACAGTGACAATATGTAATATTTACGCTCCGTCCGGAACACACAAAAGAAACGAAAGATCGAAATTTTTCAAAGAAGATATGCTACCCCTGCTACCAACAAATACCAACAGTTTGATAATAGGAGGCGACTTTAACTGCGTGCTACACCCTAAAGATCAATTCCCAAATGTTAACGCCTGCAACGATCTTAAATTAATAGTCCAAGTACTCAGACTAAAAGACACTTGGGAAACAAAACATGGGACTGAAAAATCCTATACATACGTCACCAAGGATGCAGCAAGCAGAATTGACAGGATATACGTAAGCGAAGATATTAATTCCGATGTTACCAGTACAGAGGTATGGCCAGTGAGCTTTTCAGACCACAGCGCCTTCATCACCCACATAAATATGAGCAGACAAGAAATTCACCGAGGAAGAGGCTACTGGAAATTTAATACTATTTTTCTAAAAGATCGTGAACTTAACGAAATGCTCCAAGAAACATGGCAAATTTCTATGAGGCAATATCAGAGATACAATAATAAACTAGATTGGTGGTTACAATGCGCAAAACCAAAATTGCGCCGTACGCTGATAGAATACGGAAAAGTAAAGAAGCAAGAACATAAGCAAACAGCGGAATTTTACTATGCCTGTCTAAGAGATGCTTACCGGAATACTGACAGATTAACTCAAGAAATTATAAAAATAAAAAGAATAAAAGCGAAACTAGTAGCAATAAAACGTTCCGAACTGGAGCAAATGATGATCAGATCGAAAACCAAATATGCTGTACCAGAGGAAAAGACTTCAATATACCACTTTATGCGGGAAAAGAAAAGAGCAAGGATCAAAATTCTTAAAAACTTGAGAATCGCTGAAGACACTGTTCTAACAAACCAACAGGAAATTATAAACGAAGTTCATAAGCACTTTCAGGAACTATACCATGAGGAAAGTATTGACGAGGAAGATTCCAGTGACTTACTCAGTGTGGTGTGCAACGGACTCGACGCAAATGACAACATACAACTGGAAAAAAGAATAACAGAAGAAGAACTAAAAGAAATTATAAAAACAAACCCAAGGGACAAATCACCTGGCCCTGACGGCATTCCAGTAGAAGTATACCTACACTTCTGGCCAACCATCCAACAACTGACGGAAGTACTTAATGATGTGCTTACAATACCTAATGTGCCCAAAAGCTTCAAAGAAGGAATAATAGTTCTGATACCAAAAAACCACAACAACAAAACCCTAGACGGAATGAGACCTATATCATTACTAAATTCAGACTATAAGTTGTTCACTAGAATACTGACAAAAAGAATGATGCCTCTGATGAATAAAATAATTGCGGAACACCAGGTTTGGGCAGTACCTGGCAGAACAATCATGGGGACGTTAAGCGAGTATAGAGACATCATCGCGGCCGCAGCAGTAACAGGGATAAATGCAGAGCTATTGTCTATCGACTTTAATAAAGCCTTCGACAGGGTCAGTCACGAGCACATACGAAAGACATTGGGAAGAATGGGATTCAGTAACGCTTTTATAAAAATTATACAGAAACTGCTACATAAAGCAGAATCAAAAGTTCTAGTCAATGGCTTCAGAACAAAAGCAGTGCAAATAAAAAGGTCTGTAGGTATCAATGGCGCTTTTCTCAATTGCTCTGGAACCTCTATTGCGATACATAAACGCCACAATATCTGGGATAAAACATGCAAACAGAAAAATTACTTGCAGAGCTTATGCCGATGACGTATGTGTAGTGGCCAGGAACGCCGAAGAAATAAAAATCATCAGGGAAAACATATTAAAATATTGCCGTGCAACGGGGGCAAAAATAAACTTAATTAAGTGCAAGATGCTGAAACTAGGTAACGGCATTCCATATCAACAGCCTCATTGGATACAAGAAAGAGAAACAATGCAAGTTTTGAAGTAGAACTGCACACGTGCCCACTAAAAATGATAGCCAGAAACTGGAGGACAAAGCTAAATGTGATAAGAGGAGCAGTAAGGGAACATTACACCAGGAACCTAAATATGTACGAGAAAGTGGATCTGGTCAATGAATACATCGTTTCAAAACTATTGTACTTAGGCAGCATATTTTCAATTCCAGCTTCAATCGCCAAGAGAATAACTTCGTGCCTTTGTAACTTTATACTAAGAGGAAATATCTTTAAGATAAAATATACAACAGTGACTCTTCCTAAAATGGAAGGAGGTTTAGGACTAATCGACATAGAGCTGAAGCGCAGAGCATTATTTATTACAACAATGCTGAAGATCTTAAACAACCTACCACAAAGTATAACCAGCGTACTGGCAAATGAATTACAGCCAATCAGCAAAACACCACCGGTGAATGTAGGAGGAATCCACTACAAATTGAGTCATATAAAGCAATACCATCTAGAAATCAGCTACCTATCACAGAAACAAATCCCCAAGATCAAAACAAGACACCTCCTAGAAGAAATGAATTGTCAAAACCAAAGGAACAGACAAGAAGATAAATACAAACATTGCAGCTGGCAGCAAATTTGGAAAAATGTCAACAATAAAACTTTAAACCTGGCGGTTAAATCCACGTGGTACAAAGTGGTCAATGATATGATAAGCACTAAAGAGAAACTACATTCAATACATCTCATCAACACAAACAAGTGCAGCCAATGCCAACAAATCGATACCCTAGTCCACAGATTTGAGTGTGAAGAAATGAAAGATATATAGGAATGGACTAAGGAAAAAGTCGCGATAATAAACAGGACAGCAAAAAATCAGATCAGAACCGAAGAATTAATAAGACCACAGAGGTGAGCGTATCCCGACACAAAACATAATGCCACAAGTTGGCTACTAGGACACGCCGTCTACTACACATTCTCAAATAAGGGCAAAACAAAACTAGAATACTGGTTTTACCTAACATAAGAATACAACAAATTGACACCCGCTCAAAATAATAGCTCCTTTGCAAATTATTTAACTGTTATAAACGAATAAAGTAAGAAAACACCAAAACTAGAAAAAATGAATGGTAAACCCATCATGAAAAAGGAGAACAGAACACCCCATGAAATAATAAACAAAGGTATAGAGCCAGGCAAAGAGCCTACTTAATGGTGAGCGAAAGGTAGGGCTAAAGGGGAGGAGAAGGCCCCAAAAAAAAAAAAAAAAAAAAAAATATAAAAAAAATAATTTTTTTTTGGAGTAAATGAATTTAGCACTGATGATGTATTCGTCTAAGTGAATTACCAACAATCTTGCACCATTACTTAATCCCTGTTAGCATTAAGATTTCTATTTAACATAATAGTAGCATTTTTATTTAAAATAAATTTATGAGGTGGTAAGCCGAACGATCTTGGAAACGGCTCTAGCGATTTGGATGAAATTTTATATGCAAATAACTATTCCTTTTTAAGCTTGTAACATGATTTTACAATAACAAAAAAAGCAATTCTTTATCTAATATCTCGGCAAAGGCCTAACCTTGTCTCGTAGAAGTTTCACGAACCAGTAAACCTACTGGTGTTAGTTATACTTCGTTTTAGTCAGAACCGAATATTGAATGTGGTTACGTTGTATCTTCTCTTTCAGTGCAATAAACGTGCACATGTGAATTATTAATAGCTCAGTGGTTAAGGCGCTTGGTTTCAAAAACTTTCGCTGCACCATCTCTGGTTTCGAACCTCGGTAGGTACAGGAATTTTTTATCATCTGAGCTACGCCAGGAAGTTCCGTGGTGCGGATTCTACGTTAAACTGTGAGTCCCTACTAGGTCTAACACAACTAGTTATAACGCGATGTGTACACATCCACAGCAAAATTAAAGCTAAACGAGGATTTAACGTGGAACTAGCTGGCCAAAACGAACATACATACAAAACTGCACAGCCACACTGGTGCGTTTAATGAACTAATTCGACAGATGTTCTAAATGTTTGTTTTTTTACGACCGCTCCAGAATAAACAGACGCTGCAGCTTTCCCCACAAGAATTCCGCATTAATGGACCATTGTGTGGTGTTAGCCCACGCTTGGCGGCCTACAGACACAATGTCGGAAATCTGACGTTTGCTGAGTCACTGCTTCGGAACAACGAATTTCACCGGGCGAGCCATCTGCGTGGCACACTTAACCGGCTCCATGAGCGAACAGAGATGTTAAACAAGTTTCAGTCTAAGACAGATAAGTCGATTCAAAATAAAAAGCTGTGTTTTGTGCCATGAACTGTCTCTCAGGAGCAGGTGCTCAATATGTACTGTGTTACCAGACCAACTCATCGGGAAGCTTTTATTGTGATGGTTTCCCATCGTCTTGTCACTATAACAAATGGTATCTGCAAGTTTTAAGGTACAGAGTCGTTACTTTGAACTAAGACGGTTATTTTGAACATATTTGCGTAAACATAGAATAGTGCAATATTAACATTAGTTAAAAGGGCCAAAGATGTCACCAGAGGCGTGAAGCAGTATCTTGGTGGAAGAACGATATATGGAAGAAATTAGTATTGATAGAAGCCATTAATATGAAAAAATAAAGGCAACAAGAAGAGTTTTCAAGAAGGGGAAGCCTAAAAGAAATTTGAATCAATCCTCATAGAGTGGTAGAGCTCTTTAAAGCTGGTATACGATATGTAAATAGCATGAAGGCAAAGAGAAATGTTTCTAATATTTGATCTGTGTATGTTGAATGTCATCTGAATTTTACACATTCTGAAACGTAATAGAGATAATTACTAACTGTTAATCTTAATAGTGTTGTAAGACTGTAAATAAACTGTAACGTGAATGTGTCAAAGAAAGCATCAATGAGTTATTTAAGAGAAGTATTCCAGATAGTTAGTTAACAGTGTTGAGATCGAGGTATTAAAGCGTTGCTCATACACCAGATATCGAATACCAAATAGAAAGAATTAAATTAACTGGTTAACATCTGGGAAGTGAAAAAAAAAAAGAGGTAAAGATAAAACCAAAGAATATTACGTAATCATGTATATGGACAGCAGTCACATGTGCTAAATTCGTTGTTGCCATATTTCACTGGTGGCGATATAAAACGTAGGGATAAAAACGAACTCTTACAGTGTGTGGATGGCCGCTATAAATGTATGCAGCTTTAGTGCGATGTTTCCATTCTACATGAAAGATGGGAAAGGTTGAAAAACAGTGCAGTACTTCTGTCCTTCACTTCTGACATAAAAATCCGACTGAAAAATCACCAGCAACAGTGTTGTTTGCCCGAACTTAATACACCCTACATTGAGATATGGAATTTAATACAGACTTTTGGAATAAAATCTAGTTGTTAGAAGAATTGGTTCGATCCAAGGTTTTGTGAAATCACTCCACTCAAATGGCTGCATTGGGACAGCTTCAGCCTTTGTTATGGTAGTCTATGCTATCCTTCTAAACTTACCTGCCGTTTTACGATACATCCTAACGACTAGAAAGTTTTAGCGTACTGCACATATATAACACAAGCATTAACAGAGGTAAAGACCTTCAAGAATCCCATCAGAATGGATTCTCTCATTTGGACAAACGTTACCAATCATTGCAGCAGTGTACTGAATTCCTCGCGCTTCCTTCTACGGGGTTTTCTGCGATGCATCGAATACTTTTCTGAGAAGTGAGATAAGTGCGCTTTTGAGCAATCTCACCACAGTCACATATTCCTGCCTTGTTTACTTCGAGGAAGCCTTACAATTTGTGCCTTGGAGGGAGAAATATGCTTTTGATTTCTTTCGAATAGACAGGCTGTTCCCACTCAGATTCAACCATTCCACAAGGGTCTTAGTTGCTTCACTGAGATAATCATCTTTGACGTCAAAGTGTACGATTCTTGTATAATGCTAGCAACTTCATTCATGCCAACATTTGGACTGGTACTAGTGAAGGAATTACGAACTCTCCCTTCCCATTAAAGGATGGACATAACATGGCAAGCACCACGTAATGAACAACACCAGAACAGCAACAGGCCTAGTTGATCTAGGGAGATGCCGAGAAACATTTCTGGAGTGCAGCTTCGAGTAAAATTTCTAGATACTTTCAAAATTTTAGCCCTGTTTACCCTATTTCCAGTATAATTCCACTGGATTGAGTTTTTGCCATGTAACATGTAATTAAAAATTAATGTTTCCGTTTTCAAGATCGCGTTCATTTCCAGGAATTAGTAAGTGGTATTGAATCAAAAAAAAAAAAATGGTACGAAAATCATATTCAGTTCTAGCGACTGATTTATTTATTTAGCAAGAAATATTCCTGAGCTGTTCTCCTGTAAACGTATATTGTGTCTACAGACTACGAACCAAATCCATACATCCTTACAGGTGCGCTTACCAGAAATGTGTCACAACGTACCTGAAGCTGGCCAAAAATTTGAAAAGACATGATTGCTGGCATTAAACGAAAAAATATGGAACTTGTGAGGTCCACCTCATCACATATTTAAATAATAATAATACTAGTAATACTTTTACAACTTAAGCAACATATAAATGTATTTTTTTTAAAAAAAATACAAGGCCGTACAGTATAGTAGTCTGTGTAAAAATGGGTAAATTTAAGTTTTATATGCTTTGTTATGTTGGAGTTGGCAGGCTGTAAGTGTGTTGTTTTGTTTTAGCCAAGGAGAAGTAGATTGTTATATGGGATTTATGTATGTATCAACGAGAAGTGCAATTATTTGATTTTATTATGATGTGTTAATAAATAGTAGTTGTTATAAAAAAACAAATACTTTGATTTTATAGAGAAGAGTATATAATTAAATTTTTTTCTCTGAGGTGATAGCAAAAAAAAGTGTGAGACGATATCCTGGGGCCACACATGTCGTCCGGAACGTGCTATCGATTATAGATCAGATTGCAAAAGAACCTGGAAGGATTGGTAAGGCCAACCAACATTTATTTAATTATCGACTAAAAGAAGATACCCCACAAACTGAAAAAGGAGACTGATAAACATTTTAGTAAACTGTGCGTCGGATTCGAGTGCCGACTAGTTGAACTTACACTGTTTCGTCATGTTAAGTGCGAATCCCGTGTAAGTAAATTTACATTGTTTTATAATATAAAATATTTTGTTATATATACCACATAAATTTGGAGACTCTGCAAATATTGTTGAATGGATGTTACAAAATAGTGAGAAAGAGATATAAACTAAAGATGAGGAAGGAAAACAAAAGAGATGGATTACAGCAGAAATGACAAAGAAATCAAGTAATAACATTTCAAAATGGCTCCCGATGATGCAAAAGTAGAAATATTCGAATGTTCAAAGAAGTTTCGGCAAAAGGATACTCTGAGACTTCTTTAAGGGAGGTAGGTACAGTTTTCAGCTTTCAAAAAAACGATTTTTTTTCTTTCGATTCACAAAAATAGTATTTACTTTTGACTTCATGTTGGTGAAAAAAAATATTTTAATATCTTTGACAGTGTGGGGATTATGCTTGATTAAGCGACGTCCTGCACGATTGACAGCCATTTACAGTAAATCTTACTGCACTTGAAGGTAAACCAAATCTTTAACCTTAAATATCTCAAAACAGCAATTCATCAATTGATTTTAAAGATAACTTTTTTCCACATGCATATATCTATTTCAAATCTGCAGGACATGTTTTACTTACTAATTACTACAGTCTCTACCATTACTGTTTATCCAGCTTTTCACAAATGGAAAATATGCCTATATTTTTAAACAAAAAGAAGCAAAAAGTTATAATTTCTTGAATTTTTCTTATTAAAAACAAATATAAAGTTAAATGTATTATATCATTGGTATAACTAATTGTATGAATATTAGTTTACAAGATTAAAAAAAGATTTCTGTAAAAATTCAAATATTATGCTTTCTATCATTAAAGACCTTAATGATGACTTATCTTTAACTGTCAGTTTGGATGATAGATTAACATATTGTTAAATAATATTTTTATTTTAAAAATCAATTTTTATATATAATTATGACAGTTCTATGGATCTAAAAAATTTGAACCCTCAAATTTAAATAGATTTTGAGGTAATGAAATTTCAGTTTCTACGAATATTTGTATGTGTTAGCTGTTCCTACCCCCTTAAACGAAGATGCCATTCAGTACTAATATTTGACTTAAGACGTAGGAAATGCCTTTCCAGCCAAAACCTACCACGCCAACGCCGGCACCACACCTGTGTGGGAAATGGCTCTACGTCAACGCAGAACAACACTCCATAAACCAAGATGAAAATACCAACGGCGGAGACGACCAACCAGCAAGCAGCGAGGAAGCAATGGAACAAGACGGTCAGATCGACGCAGAGGCCGAGCAGGCTACGGCACAAGGCCCAGTGCTGCCTGTCACCGCCCTATACGAAGGCAACTTCATGGAGCTGGTGGCAGCCTTCTGGGAGGAGACAGCAACACACATCATGAGCTTCCCAGTACATGGTGGCCTCCGCTTCCTACCGCAACATCCGGACCAGCTGCAGACATTGCAGAAATTTCTGGAGGGAAATGGCATCCGCCACTCCTTCCAGACTCCAAGACGTCCAAACAAGCTGGTAATCCGTGGGCTACCTGCGGAGACCAAGGAGGAAGAAATCACAAAGGAGCTAGCAAATGACGGCATCGTCGTCACAAGCCTACACCAAATGCGACGCCCGGGAACAGAGGAACGCCTCCCACTCTACGCCTTCCAGCCGGACAGGCCAATGAGGTGGGGGAGGAGCGGCCTCGACAACTACTTGGGCACCGAGTCCGCGTCGAACTGAAGAGGAGGCCTCCACTAGTACTCGCCCAGTGCTTCAGATGCCAGCGGTTTGGCGGGCACCTGGCCCGCGACTGCACAGAGGACGAGCGCTGCCTGAGGTGCGGAGGCAATCATGGACTTCCTGATTGCCCCGTTCCCCGCGATGCAGAACCCACTTGCTGCAACTGTGGCGGAGCCCACGTGGCCTCATACAGTGGCTGCATCGCTAGGAAGAATCTCCGCAAGACGCTGCAGACCCAGAAGCTGACACTGCACGCGACAAAAATACAACAGCACCAACACACAAGAGGGACAACAGGCCGCGCAAGGAGGCCCCGACAACAGCACCCAGACAAGCGGCAGGCACCAGGACAAGTTGACGGGGCAGCAGGCGCCCTCCCTCCAAGCCGGACACAGCCGCTGACCTGAAAAATCTGATGAAATCAATGGCAGACGCAATCACCAAACTGCCGCAAATTGTAGCCGAAGCGACTGCGAAAGCAGTTGCGGCGGCTATGTCAGCACGATAGCCGGCAAAACACATCATGCCAGCAAAAAAAAAAAAAAAAAAAAAAAAAAAAAAAAAAAAAAAAAGCTCAACAGTAATGATAATATTAAAAAGTGAGGATGATAAAAAAGGCAATGCCAAAAAGGCAAAAACTTCAACAAATGAATTCCCTAGCCCAAGGGCTATGGAAGAACGATGGAGCTCTGGCAAGACGTAGGAAAAACTTCGTAAGTTTCGATTTTTTCCCCATATTGTACATCTAAAGCTGTTCACAGGTCACTCAGCCTTGAACCAATGAAATCCAGATCTATTTAATCAATTTAACGATTTGACAAGATCGTACAAAGTGATACAACTAAGCTAAATAAAGCTAGTGATTCGTTGTATTGATAACCCACATTCACAATAGTGCGGAGATGATAAAAACAATGTGGCATTCTACCATTGTCAACGCCATTACATACCACATAGGGCCTAGATGTGATAGGTATCCCCTTCCTATTCTGAGACGATCACAACTCTTTTATGAAGTGGTTTTTTATTCTAAAATTTCGTTCGAGTAGACTGTGTACTTTATGAATGTACTGAAAACAATGATCTTCAGCACTACTCTTGTGGCGTAGATAATGAGCTCGGTGACATGGTGAAAATAATAGCAAAAACCGTTATGTGCTAAAATATCTTAGAAAATTTCAGTTTAGAGAAATATTTCTCTGTGATAACTGATAGGACATGGATTAAAAAAAAAGGTCCCACTTACTATAAACGATACTGTATGAGAAAATCCAATATGTTATGCTAGCTGGGTTACCAGTTCAAGTGCAGTCAAGGGGATTCTTTGATATTTCTTTTCTGCTGCTGCATAATGTAATAACAATAAGGAAGAAAATTTAAATCAAACATCACAGTATCAAAATACTTTCATTAGTTGAAATATCGTGCATTAAATTGGTAAAATGGATAAAATCTTTAATTTTTTTAAAAAAATCTAACCAGTTTAATGAATCTTGTACAACCTTTTCCAACTTTAAATACGGACTAGAAATTAAGAAATAAATTCCCATCAGGTTAAGTTACTATTAACTACAAGAAGTTAATCTGAGGTTTTCTTTCTTTGCGTATACTCGCACAATGTGTTAGTTTGTGCTATAGAATTCAGTCTAGGTCCTTAGACTGTGAATGTTTTCAGACCTGAGTAAATGAACTAGACTTTAAAAACAATAACTAAACATTTGACTAAAAAGAAAATAACCTCAGTCTCCGCCATCAGCTGACCTATAAAATTTTATGATCATTATTTCATATAAAGGATTAAGGTTGATCAGAACTCGGGTTCAGTCACTCCATATATCGTTTTTTGTCTGATACGTGAGTCTGAACGTTTGGAACTTAACACACACGAATGTGAATGATAAACATCCAGGATGTTTTTGATTTTGTTTAATGGCATTTGGCAACTGAGGCCATAAAGCCAGCTCAATGTAATTATTATATCTTCCAGTGAATCAATCATCCAGTATATAAGAGTGTTACAAAAAAATGTATACACACTTTTAAAGGTCATAGAGAGTTCGTTTTCACGCTTGAGAGGATGAAATTTGGTACAAACGTAGTGTGATGTTTGCTCAATAGGTGGCAGCAAGCTAGGGCCGTGAAGCGGGCAGCGGTGCTTAACTGATATCAACATGGCGGAAGTACGGTTAAACTTTGAAGAGCGTCAGCAATTGTTGAAGTGGTACTGGAAATTTGAGAATGTGGCTGCTGTCCAGAGACAGTGGAGACGTGAGTTTGGTACAGATCCATCTACACGGTTAACAATTACCCGTATACTTGACAAATTCGAGCTGCATGGAACAGTGTGTGATGTACACAAAGGCCGATCAGGGCGACCTCGCACAGCTACGAGTGACGAGTCCTCGGCTGCGGTGCTGGAACGCTTTCAGCAGTCGCCACAAAAAACTACAAGGCAATGTGCGCGTGAGAGTGGTGTAAGTCATGTCAGCGTGCTACGCATTCTGAAAAAGGCAAGTTTAAAGTGTACATTCCCAGACTGGTGCAACAGTTAAACGACGACGACTCAGATCGTAGGTTACAATTTTGTGAATGGTTTCGGGACATGGTTAACAATGTTCCGGGATTTGTGGGGAATGTGGTTTGGTCAGATGAAGCACAGTTCAAGCTCAATGGAACTGTCAACAGACACAATTGTGTGTACTGGGCTGACAATAATCCCCACATCACAGTGGAAACGGCTGTGAATTTGCCTGGTGTAAATGTGTGGTGCGGATTGACTCGTAGGGGACTCATTGGTCCTTTCCGTTATGAAGGTACTTTAACCGGTGAACTTTATCTGAGAATGCTTAACGATTCAATTTTACCTGCCATTCATGAACTGTACGGTAATGAGAGGATTTATTATCAACAAGATGGCGCCCCTGCGCACTACCATAGGGATGTAAGAGCATACCTTGATCTACATTTTCCAGAGAATTGGATAGGACGCAGGGGTCCAATCGAGTTTCCTGCGCGTTCTCCAGATCTAACACCGTTGGACTTTTACTTATGGGGATCAGTGAAAGAACAGGTGTACAGAAGAAAACCAGATAACCTGAACGAACTTTGGGATGAGATTAGAACAGTGTGCGCAGATATCCCACTGGAAACTTTAGCGGTAGTTACCGAATCAGTCGCAACCCGTGTTCAGAAATGCGTTAATGCAGAAGGCCACTTAACATAAACATTTACCCCAGAAAGTGTATTAAACAGACTTATAATCTTACTTTCAAGCTAATAAACATTTTGTATGAAAACGTTTCCATATGTTTTTTCTTCTCCTGAAGTGTGTATACATTTTTCTGTAACACTCGGTATATTGTAGCTTCTAACTATGGACACCACAGGACGGACAGTACATTCACACAGACACACAACGCTTATACACCTATGCCCTCGGCCGGACTCGAACCGGCGACCTTCGGCACGCGAGGCCAGTAGTCTAACCCCTACGCTAGCGAGGCCCACATTTGGTAAGTTACGTACATACCTGCGTCGCTTTGACTTGGAAAGCGATGTCCCCTGCTCGGCATATTACGTAATATGTATCGCGGGCCTGCCTGCAACAGGAGGATCTGTTGGGTCCAACAGCGAAATTCCTTCAAACACGTTTTCAAAAGTAAGACGCCGAAAGCACTTGAAAGAGGTCTGAGCTTCCATCAGTGACGAAACTCAGCGAAAGCGAACGCGTGTTTAAATTGTGTACACTAAGCACGACCCGGAACCGTCTTCCAAAAAGTCAAGATGGTTACATCAAGCGAAATTTTCTGACATATCACTAAAAAAAAAGTTTATTCTCTTTCTACAAAACAATTTAAAAGATTTAGATCGTGACTCTTGCATTTCGTTGGATTTGCTATATACATGCTCTGCAATAAACTATTAGTTTCGATACTTGTTAGAACTGATTTGTTTCATCCTTCTAATACCATCATTAAAATATATCCACTTCACGTATAGGCATATACATATATACAAATTGAATCTGATCTTCAATTTGTTGTTGTTCTGGGTGTTGACTGAGCCTCTCCATATTTATCTGTGTCACTACCTCCTTCCAGTATTCGTCTCTGCTTTCAATTTTTTTTTTTTTTAAATTTTTACTTTAGCGGAAGTGCTATATACAGTCATAAGATAACAGGATAAAATACATATAGTTGAAGTCCCCTTAGTCTAATAAATTCATCTCAGTATACAAAAATTAAGAGTTCATATAATAACTGGGAAATATTAGCAAAGTAAGAAAAAAACAAAATAAAGACAAATTTAAGTGATTGCAAGATTTTAACAACACTACTTAGAGCAAAAAATACTATAGAGATAAAGTAGAAATTAATCTTTGGTTCATTTTTATATAACAATAAAATGCTACACTAGAGACAAAACTTGTTTCTTTAAGTATTTGTATACAGACATACAGGGTGATTCAGGAGGAATGGCAAATATTGAGTAAAGGAGTTTATATAAACATTCCAATTCCAATTCATTTTGGAGATACAGGTGCTGGAATCTTATGAACAAAATAAACCTTAGAAAATGCTCAAGGTTACACAAATAACTTATTGAAGTACTTTATTCATGCAGAAACACACACATATTTTTTTTAAATATATTAAATGTCAGAAAATGCCACCATCGACTTCAATACACAAATTGAAGCACTTTATTTATGCTTGAAGTCAACACGTACACTTCCGCTGCGCTCGCGAGCTGTAAAGTGTATTGAAGTCATATAAATAATGTTATCGGGTGACTAGCCGAGTTATAGGAGTGTTATAATTACACAATATTTCGGCGCTCTCAAACGATTAGTGTGTAATTATAACACTCCTATAATTTAAACTTTTGTAAAAAATAAAAAAAAATAAAAAAAATAAATGGAAAGCACACACATGTTTATATGATCTATATTACTCAGTATTGTTGTTCATATCACCACCTCCTTCAATATTCAACATTCCTCCTGTATTGTTACCGGAGCTTGAATTGGAAAGAAAAAATCTTTTGACGTTGATATTTATAAAACAATTTTACAAAGCCAAAAGACACGCACATAAGATACAAATACATTTATGTAACACAGTTCTAATGAGTTGAAAATTAAGTGAATAAATACTTCTACGAAATGAACATATTCTGGCTTTCTGGGTGTGGGGGATAAAGAAAGTAGTTGGGAGAAGAGTCTCACGGAAATAAGAGACAAAATGATTAGTCATATTTTAAGACTGGTTAATTTGATAGTGGATTGAATAGTAAAACTTAAGAACTGTAGAGGAAGTCAACTGAGAATGTAGGTTACAATGGGTGTCTTCAGGTTAGGAAGAGACGAAGGTTTACACCAAACAAGACGACAGAATGCTGATACAAACTTCCTTAATTCTTCAGCTTACGCCCTTTTCCAGCCCATTGTTATAGTCTCGGTTGCGTATAGTGTAAATTATATGTTGCATTACATCAACAACTGGTTGCTTCGGCCGTCAACTCTCGTAATAGATTGCTAACACTAGTCGATAGTTTCAGAATCAAACGAAGAGCGCCCCAGTCTTCCCACCTAACATTAAGGTCCTTAGAAATGTAAGCAGAAGGAGGGCTGGAGTGTGGTTAACCGTGGCGACATCCGCATGGGAGGAGCAGCGGACACGTGTCGCTCATTACAAAGCGTTTCTCTCGTGTCAACAGAACAACGCCTCGCCCATAATCTTTGTGCGAGATATTATCTTACTTGTGTGGTATTATAATACAATGTAAAAGGGTCAAGTGAATGCTGCCAGTGCTCCACCGCCAGTTCTATAGCGTTAGAAAACTTTACCCAGCCACACATTTAATAGAATGTATCAATCACTTGGAATATTAATCCCGTGGTCGATGTGGTTAAAGTGCTGCACTCTGATGCACTCCACACCACGTTAGCTAGTTTAACCACGGTTCTGGATAGACATTTTACCATTCGTTTTGGCCATTCGTTTTGGTCATTCGTAATCAAGAGGTCTAGATTGTTTAGGAAAGGCACGGCTTAAATTTCAGATCTCTACTATTATATATTTTTTTTATTTTTTTACTTATGGCTTTACGCCTCGTCAACGTTGAGGTCATTAGAGGCGGGATGGGAATGGGGACAAGGAACGGGAAGGTTTTCGGCCATGGCCTTTTGGAGTAATCATCTCGGCATTCACCTGGAGTGATTTCGGAAAACCATGGAAAACCCAAATCAGGATACCCCGACGGGGATTCAAACCGGCATCCTCCAGAATGCGAGGCCAGAGCGTTAAAAGCTCACCAACCACGCTTGGTTTTTATATTCCGTTTTTCTTTATAAAACAGAGTAGCCTTCCTCTCTTCCCTTTATTGTCATCTTTTTGTATCTACATATCAGTCTTGTTGGCTTTATTTCCCAAACAATTTTTTTTCGGTGGCTTATGTCATGATTTTAACATGACGTCATTTAAATAGTCAAAAATTATACAACGTATGTAACGTTTCTACTATTTTATTAATATTAATTGCAATGGAGCTTAAGTCCAAGTGACAATTTCCCTTCGTATCTACTTTTGCATTACACATATTTGTTTTCTTTAAATTCTTTCCTGTTTCACGTTAACTGTTCAACAATACTCTTGATAATTTAATATACATCGCCCCCAACGATCCAAATTCAGACCTGTTGCTTGCTGGTACACTGGAAATTCTCAGGCTATCGGATTAATTGTAATGAGAACCAGTAATACTTTGGGCATCCACGGTCAATCGTCTTCAGATACTTGTTTCATACTGTTTATGGACATAAGTAGCGAACTTCGTCTTAACTGTATCCAAATTTTTGGACTCGCGTATCTTCCCTTGCACTTTGTTCAAACGTCTTTTCAAAAAATAAGTGGTATATGTGTGGTTGCAACTAAGGACTCAGTGGGAAGCATGTGGGAGCATGGTTATAAAGTGCAAACCTTGTTCAAACATTTTATTACAAGAATCATGGTCAACGATTAAACTTATACAGTATATCACAAATAATATAATACAATATAATACATAAGAAAGCTTCGATATTGCAGATTATGATCTTAATAAATCCTGTACCAATACATATATATGTTAATGCGATGACAACCTTGTTAAGCCATGAGAATATCCCTAATCACAATATCTTCACTTGTATTAAACATGCAAACAGGAAATCCTTACGTGCTTAGAAACGTAATATAACAGGGCAGGCTCTTACCAATTTACCATCATATAACAAATTTACAGCTAGTACTACAAATTTGTTCACAGGAGGCAAAATACAGAAATTATTTTAAACAAACAGGAATCAGTTTACCTTAGCGTCCTTCAGTTTAACCTTAAGAATCAAGTTCTTACCAAAAGGTTCTGACACACTATAGTGTGTACACGCCGGCGCATAAGTCGTTACCACCGACACACACTGATAACGTAGCGGGAACGATTAGCACCATATGTCGAGGAATTTCGTCCATTCCCGTAACAAAATTATTAAGCACAATTAACAAGAATGCAGTAAGCGACGCACTTTGTAGTTGGGATCATCAGGTATACTACCTAAAATACCCGACAGTGCTAAAAGATGACAATTTATCACCTCGAAGCCCCGCCCGCTGCCGTGCTCCCCAATCGGCGGAAAACCGCTCACGAACATAGAGCGCAGCGGAGGAATTCCCTCGATTAATGCGAGGGAGGAACGGTCTCGGTCGGGTCACAAATCCACATCATGCGGTACTTCCATGCCGCCGGGTCAAATTACAAGTCCTCGCTTATACCAGCAGACCTCTAACGTCGCAGTCAATTAGGGAAAATATTAGACCCAACGAACCAATCCGCTGCTGCCGACCGACTGACTTCCCAGTTTCGTGTCCCCGAAAATCAACTCCATCAGCCGGTAGAGGGCACACCAGAGCCACAGCGCGCTCTCACGGGCGAAACTAGCACGCGGGCCCTGCAGGAACCAGCATCAGAAGCCAATCGAGGGCGGGGAAAATAAACAATGCGAGCCGAGCACGGCTCAATATGAAAATAAGAACTTTTTCTTGGAAGTTGAGGTATTTCCAATGGCGAACGGTAAGGTCATTTAACAAACAATGCCCTAAGATTTTTTGGTGATATGTCTTACATTTTCCTGCTCATGAAACTTCTATTTATGAGGCGAAAGTTTAGAAATATCCCAACATTCGTATGGATGATTAAGAAAAAAGAATTAAAAATATAATAGAAAGGGTATACTGTTGCATAATCACGGTGCGTTTTGAACTGCCTCTTCTCCTAGCGAGTGCAGCACTTCCACACCTTAAAGCAATGGAGGATACTGGTCACTATCGCCACTCCGTTAGTTAGAAGTTCTTCCGTAAAAACTGTTGTTGCAGTTTGAACCATGCTATTTTTACAAACTTACCAAACTTCTATTCATTCGAGAATAAAGTGGCATAAGGTTCGAATACCAGAAGCAGCAACATTAAGAAAATTTTCTGATGTCTTTGATTTGATTTTACGAGACCACAAACGAAGTACAGAACGAGACCAAATACTGCTTTCTGCATATAATACCTTACAATTTGCATCATAGAAATAAAAAATAAACATACAAAAAAATCTGTGCAAGGACTATAAGATGCGAAATAAATAGTTATTGTATAGGGTGTAATGACTCTTTCGTTTGTATATAGCTTGGTTATAGCTGGTGAATGTTGTTATCAGTTGAAGTGTCACAGGTGACGACATTCGTTATCTATGAGCTCGATAGGTGAAGTGCAGAAATATTTGAACATGCAAGTGTTATTAAGTTAATTACTATTAACTTTCAAAACTTAGTGTTTCTGTTAACACAGTTTTATCGGCATGAAAAATTTTTCGATTACCGGAAATATTCACAATTTGCTAATCTTGCATAAAAATAACATGTTTTAACGGATCAATAAATTCAAGTGTGATTTACCATCTTAAAGACAGAAATCCTGTACGTGACGAACAATTCAAGATAGTGGACGTTCATTGTGACAGCCAGGACAGTAAACAAGTTTACGACAGGAGTCGGAAAGAAACAACTGGTACCATTCTGGCATCGCATTCGAGAGGACGCGGGTTCGAATCCCCGTCCGGGCATCCAGATTTGGGTTTTCCATGGTTTCCCCAAGCCACTCCAGGCGAATGCCGGGATGTTTCTTTCAAAAAGGCCATGACCAAATTCCTTCCCGTTCCTTGCCCCAGTCCCATCCAGCCTCTAATGACCTTGCTGTTGACGAGGCGTAAAGCCCAAGCAAAAAAAGAAAAGAAACAGCTGTTCGCGAGGTTTATTTTACAGGGCAATGTAAAAGGGACTTCCTCCTAAATCCGACTGTGAACTCTGTGGAAGAAAAAGCAGACGCGGAGTCTTGTCCTTTGATACACGAAATCAAAGACACAATTAGTCGTAGAAGGTCCATAGACATACTATAAAAGTTTAGAAGTATGGCCAGCTTTTAGCGGCAGTTCCTCGGTGTTGGTAATCTGATTCCAGACATGTGTTCTCAGGCGCCTAGCAGCTGTAAACGGGATGCCAGTCGCAGACCAATCAATGAAGCTTTCTGCGCTAAGCAATTAAACTTTTATTAATATTTGCACGCCAGCCAACCAGTAGCATGTGGACATCACGTTTTCTGGGGACAAACTCTGTTTCTGTAATTCAAAGAAACTGAAAATTGGTGCAATTCCTCTCTAGCCAAATAAATTCGAGGCCCATTGGAAGGACAATTCTACTCTCTCCAGGAAGGAAGGAACAAGGAGAGTAGAGCTTAGATATCACAGCTGCATTGGAGAAAATTCTATTATGGAACATCGCCGACGGCGTGGGATTACATGCTGAGACAAAAGTGAGACATGACGTACAATCTGGGACAACGCTGCACGAAGCCGTAACGATATGCAAGAAGGTCTAGCTGATGCATCGTTAAACCTACCGGACACCGAGTGCAACCTCTAGGTCATTCTGACGTCACAACATGCGTTCGTCTCGTCTACTGCTGCCATCATTGTGCTAGTACACTACGTCTACGTGTCTACAAAATGACTGACAAGCTTCTGTTTTCAAAAATTCATTTAATGGTCTGTTAAAAAAAAAAAAAAAAAAAAAAAAAAAAAAAAAAAAAAAAAAAATCTAGTTTGTGAATCAAATAAAGTACTTGAGATTTTTTAAAATCATGATTTATTACATTTTTCCAAATCTTTTACACTGTGTGATATCAGTACGAATGAAGAATTGTACTCAGAGTTAATATTAATTATAAATAATTATTTCTGCTTATTTTATGAGACACTTTATTTCACGATCAATAGCGTGACACTTTGCAGTTTAGCTACCAGTTACCGTTGTATTGTGGCGTGAATGTCCATCGTAAATACGTGAATTACGGGTGGAGACTTTGCATTGCTATTTTGCAAATATTACTATGATGAAGTTACCTAAAAAACACATCAAATTTATTTTTTATCCAAGAGAGTTTCCTGCAGCTCATATGGCCGTCCTCTCGCACCATAAACGCCTCATTTATCAACCTTTGCACCAATTTTCTTCTAATCCTCCGCTATGGATATCTGTGTTTATTTGTCTCCACCTCTCCTCTCTAGGTCTAATTATCTTCCATCTTTTCATTCGGTAATTTATTTATTTATTTTGGATTTTCGCCTCGTCGACCTTGAGGTCATTAGAAGCGGGAAAGGACTGGGGCAAAGATGGGAAAGAATTCGGCCATGACCTTTTGAGTATCCCCGCAATAGCATTGAGTGATTTGGAAAAACCATGAAAAACCTGTATGTGGATGGTCGGACAGGGATTCGAAACTGCATCCTACAGAATGCGGTTCCAGAACGTTATCGCTCATTCTCCACGCTCGGTTTTCATTTGTTGCCATTCCATCCATTTCCGAGACATCTCTCTTGTGACATACGTCTGTCATTTCCATAACATTCATTTTTTATTTCCTACTTAGATATATGTTGCGGTCTTATATTTTTGAAATTGATAGTAAGAAATCTACAAGGCGTATATTGGTGATGAGGCATGGAAAGATATTGATGTAAGAATTGAAAGTAATGCATGGAAGGGAAAAGATGACCATGATCACTAGCTGGCACTCGATTTCAGGCACAAGGGCGTGGGAAGATTCTCTTTTTTAGGTAAGGTTGTTAGGGATTGGTACAAGTTACCAAGGTAAATGATGAATAATTTGCCAAAAACTTTGAAAGAATTTAAAGTTAAAATTTGTAAAGGGTAAATGTAGGTGGATACAGAAAAAGGGGAAGATGGGTGTTAAGGGAAATTGCCACCGAAGCATGCGCTCCATTGCAATTTAATTTAATTTAATTAATTTAATCTTTTTCGAAAAGCTTCGGTATATATATATATATATATATATATATATATATATATATAAACCTTTCTCCTATTTTACAGTATACTTCCAATGATACTATAACATATCCTTCTTTTATTCTTCTTATTGTTTGATGACCAAAATAAATAGTTCAGTTCCTTATCTTTCTTATGTAATTCCTGATATTTTTTTTTTGTTACTTTTGTGAAAGATTACTATTAACGCTTAGCATTTATTCCTGCTGGTAAATTAGTGAGATTATTGAACCATAAAGCCAAGTTCCATAAGATTAACAAATTTTAGCACGACAATTTTTTCTAAAAAAACAAAATTTTATTTATTATTACTCGGGTTACTTCGTTCACAAACTACAGAATGTCTTTGATATGCTTCCATGCATGTGTGCCGTGGATGAGCGATTCTACCTTAACGTCAATATTTGTAACAATAACAATTTTGTTGACTATCATAGTTTTCCACCTTTGTGTTAACTTTTATTAGAGATTAAATGAATGATACATCTCATCTGTAAACAAAGCCTTACTCTAGTACTTTGTGTGCAGAAAACAATCTTTTCGGAAATATAATTTATGGTTAAAGGAAATTCGCACATTTTGGTAGTGTCGCGATTTAAGACAGCGACATTTTGTTTCCAACATAAAATCTTACTTCTGAATCACCATATTCGCACCATTACAAAAGACAAGAAAGTTAAATAATTGAAAAACAAGGAATTTGTTCAAAATTTTCTGAGACTAAAAAACCTCAACTGGCGTGGATTTAGCGGTGGCAGGAAATTGTGTATGATCAACTGGAAACGAAAAAAATCATTTTGTACTTCCATTATAACGCAGCACATTTTTTTTTCACATTTGCTGTTATTTTTGTTACATTATAATTCTGATATTCAGTATTGAATTTAGAATATTAACTTTCTAGAAGCAATAAGGGATATTCTTATTCCGACGAATTTTCATAGCACACTGTTTCTTGGAAACTCTAATATACTGTCAGTTTTTGGAGTGTACGTCCACTGCACTCTATATTCATCCAAGTGTAAGCGCCAAGATGCTTGTAACCTCAGTACGCAACATGATACACTTGTCTGCCTGGTAAGCGAGCTGAATCACATTCAAACACTCAAGTCTGGCACGACTTGACCTCTCGAGTGTGTTGGTTCCTGTGAAAGTAAACTGGCTGACAAATGCTGACTCGTCAAAACTGCTCCGCAGGACCAATATGTCTCAAAGACGTTTCATTGCCACTTAGTGGTAAAGCGATAAACGAAATGGAGGCCATAGTATCCATCTTCAGCTCAAATTTGGAGGTAGTGGAAGACCAACGTGAGTGGTTATTTATAATTCCTGTGAAAACATCTAAACCAAAGAGCATAAATTAAATTTCTAACGTTACCACCTTTACAGTTGAAAGACTTTCCAATTTTAGCAACAATAACCTATGGAGGTAAGGGTCACCACCCGCTTACTAATCATGTACTCTTATTAAAACCAAAATCATGTTGCCGAAAAGTTAGTGGCATTGTTTCGGGAAATACAGCAGCAAATCATGATGAACCTCTCAGTTAACTAATTGAAATTTTTTGAAGTTAATGTTTTCTCGATTCTTAGTTATCTAATTTCATTGTAGCAGGCCTCTTAAACAAATAAAAAAGAGTTGCATTGACGTTCATTATTAAAAATTAATATTAATCAATTGTAACAGTAATTGCATAAAGATATGAAATTGCGTTCATTGAATCGCATATACTTTTCTAACGAGTCATCACTCCACAAAATAGTTTCGCGTGTACCGATACTTAATGTCTCCTATTAAAAATTTCCTTCTTCGATCAGAATCGACTTACAACAATTTTAATCTCGATTTTTAAATACCTTTAATAACTTTAAGCTGTCATCTGATTCGACAGAAATGAAGAAAGTTCAACATAGCAGAACTCAGAGTATCTGGATTGGAATTATCTATTGATATAATAAGCAAGCTGTCATGTATGACGTCACCGGTCACGGCATGACGTCAATCTATGACGTCGCTCAATGACGTCACCCTTTATGTCATTATTCTTGGTTATGGACGTTATTTAATAACATTTCCAAGCATCCGCGAATAAATTAACTGACAGAACACTGAATAAAAGTATGTATTGCGTTAAAATCGACATATCAATCATTGGATGCTTATATTTGCGTAATATTCTTTTGATATACAGAAGTATTCCTTAAATTCTTTGTCCATAGATATGTAAGATAAAAGCTTCGTGTTTCGAGCATCAATGTAGCGAATGTTTTTGTTAGATTGTCACTTAGCATGGGTCAGAATTACAACTGGCACTTGACGTTACGACAGAGGGCATGAATAATTTATTTTTTTAAAAAAAATTTAAACTGTGTCCTATTATTGAAATTATTAATTCTTTTAAAGGAAATAGTTGCACACTGATCCCGATCTGTGAATCCTACACTACACTAGAAACAAATATTACGTGGCATATCAAAGTTTATAAGATTTATTTAAATTCCTTTGCTTCCACTGTGTAATATTACTGAGTCTATTATTTCAGCAACTGTGTCAGCCATTCAAACAGTTTTAATATTGGTCTGAATCACGGATAATAAAAAAGAAATGTGTAAAAACCATTGAAGATTTTTGATCAAATTTATATCGCTACTAAAACGCGATACTGTTCATGTATTAATATGGGTGATATAGAAGTATTGTTCTCTTGGAAACAAGTTTATCGTAGTATGTGGTTAGGTTAAAATGCAACCTGGACCTGGATGGAAACTGAAACCTTTTCTACATCTACATCCATACTCTGCAAATCACAAACATTGTGGGTGGCAGAGGGTGCTAAGCACCAATCCTAAACCCGCCCATTCCAATCCCGAATAGTGCGAGGAAAGAAGGAATACATATAAGTATCAGTACGGCATCTTATTTCTCTAATCTTATCCCTCCGGTCATTGCGACCTAAATAGGTTGGCGGAAGAAGTATTTCATTGCACTCGAAATTTAAATTTTTTCGCATATTCTCCAATAAATTCGAACGCAAGCTACGTCGTCTGTCTTCCAAACTAACGCAGCCCAATCTATGTATCAATTCTGTGACGCTTTCATAAGGGCTGTAACAACAAGTCACGAATCTAGCGGCTCTCCTCTGCACCCGCTCAACTGAGTCAATCAGAACCTTGCGATACGGATCCCAAACCCCACAACAGTAATCCAGATGCGGACGCACTAGTGTTTTATACGCTATCTCCTTTGTTTGAGCACTACAATTCCTCAAAATACGACCTATGAATCGTAATTTAGAATTTGCCTTGCCTACGACGGATGTTATGTGCATGTCCCATTTCATGTTGCTTTGTACTATCACCCCCAGATACTTCACGGAATCAACCGTTTCAACAGGTGAATTGTTTATTTTGTACTCGTGAACAACCTGATTCTTCTTGTTACTTATCCGCATTGCCTTGCACTTTTTGCAATTAAGTGTAAGCTGCCATTTACGGCACCAATCGAAAATAGCATCCAAATCACGCTGAATTTCTAAGCAGTCGTCGGAGCACCTTATTTCCCTATAGATAACCGCATCGTCGGCAAACAATCGCAACCAGCATTTGACGTTGTCACCTAGATCGTTTATAAATATTAAGAAAAGAAGTGGACCTATTACACTTCCCTGAGGAACGCCCGAAGTAACATTTATCTTAGATGAGGCTTCCCCGTCAACAACGACATATTGTGATCGACCAGTTAGAAAATCACGTATCCACTCGCAAATCTAAGCCGAAATACCGTAAGCTCGAATCTTCGCTAAAAGTCGGTTGTGTGGCACAGAATCAAAAGCTTTCTGAAAATCCAAAAAAACCGCATCAACTTGCGAACCTGCATCGATAACTTTCATTATGTCGTGGGAAAATAGGGCCAATTGTGTTTCACACGATCGCTTCTGCCGAAATCCGTGTTGGCATGGTGTAAGTAACTCGTTCTCATCTAGAAACTTCATTATGTTCGAGCATATGACATGTTCCAGAATTCTGCTGCAGACCGATGTTAGAGATATGGGTCGATAATTCCTAGGATCACTCCGATCTCCTTTCTTAAAAATGGGAATTACCTGGGCTATTTTCCAGCTAGAAGGTACTTTTCTCTCTTCTAGTGATTTACGGAATATATCTGACAGAAATGGTTCAATATCCTCCGCGTATTCAGAAAATACTCTTACCGGTATACCATCGGGACCCGGCGCTTTACCCCACTTCAGGAGTTTTAGTTGCTTTACAATTCCTACGCTATCAATTTCTATCGGATCCATCTCTAATTCCACACGATGTGGTAAAGTGGGGATGTTTTCCAAGTTTTCTTGCGTGAATGAATTTTTGAATTCGGTGTTAAATAAGGTAGCCTTGTCGCGGCTGTCTTCAACCTCCCGTCCGTCTTTTATTAGAACTGACTTATTGTTCCCACTACAACTAACTTTTTTTACACACGACCAAAATTTCTTAGGGTTTTCAGTGAGGCTCTTAGAGAGAGAATTTTCACGAAAGTTATTAAATGCCTCACGCATCGCAATCTTAACACGTCCCCTTATCTCCTCTAACTTATCTAAATCAGTCCGATGCATCGTCCTTTTTGATCGTGCATGTATCTTCCTTTGCTTCTTGAGTAACCTTTTAACCTCCCGTGTGTACCATGGGGGATCGTTCTCTTCCTTATTGTCCGTTGGGGTATATGCAAGTTCATACCTTCCCCGAGTATATGTAGGAATCGATGCCACTTCTATTCAACGGTGCCTCCTGCTACCAAGAAGGTGTGGTAATTATGCCTCAAATACGCTCTAAAACACTCTTTTGAAGCCTTTTCGAATCTGTAAACGATCCTCTCTTTTCTCTTTCTGCGCGTGGTTGTTAGTTTTACTGTAGCAATTACAGCTTTGTGATCACTTATTCCTGCGGTGGTAGAAATATCCGTGAATAGTTCGGGCCTATTTGTAACAACTATATCTAAAATATTTTCATTACCGTTGAGGCATCGCGTTGGTTCAGTTACGAGCTGTTCAAGATGGTGATCTGAGAAGAGGTCTAGAATGATTTCGCAAGCTGCTTTATCCCTGCCCCCAGTAACGTGAACGTAATTAGTCCAGTCGATATCAGGCAAGTTAAAGTCACCTCCTAGCATTATTGTATGGTCCGGAAATTGCCGTGCTATATTATTTACATTATTTCTCAAGGCCTCGGCAATATTTACGCTTGCATCGGGTGGACGATAGAACGAGCCTATCACAAGTTTTGTCCTAGCTACGTTGAGCATGATCCATATGATTTCGCAGACAGTATGGACATCTATTTCGCTACATGGGAGGTACTTACTAACAGCTATAAATACACCACCTCCTTGGGAATGCAACCTATCCTTACGGAAAATGTTCATGTTACTATTAAAAAATTTTCCGGAACTTATATCCGGTTTTAACCAACTTTCTGTGCCCAATACGATATCAGCATCTGCACTACGAATAAAGTTTTCGAGTTCAGGCTGTTTATTACAAACACTTCTGCAGTTAACTACTAGAACTTTTAATGTTCGGGATTCTTTTAACCTATCCCTAACACGCGGTGCTGAATTTATCTTCGCTTTCCGCAACTGAATTTCCTCCTCAGGGTCATCTTCCCTCAGCCTAAAAAACCCCCCAATTCACTCCACACGGCCCCTGCCACCCGTGTAGCCGATTCCCGTGTGTAGTGCACCCCTTATCTATCCAAGGGATTCCTACAAGACTCAACCATAGGGCGAAGATCAAGGAATCTGCAGCCATGACTATCACAGAAGCGCCGTAATCTCTGGTTCAGCCCCTCAACACGGCTCTGAACCAGAGGTCCACAGTCAGTCCTATCGACAATGCTGCAGATGGATAGCTCAGCCGAAATCTTGCGGCCAATGGCCACAGAGTTCACTCTTTCTGCAAGTCGCCCAAAGGACGAGAGGATAACCTCCGACCCTAGGCGGCAAGCATCATTGGTGCCGACATGAGCTACAATCCGCAGCTGGCTGCACCCCGTCCGTTCAATGGCATCCGGTATGGCCTTTTCCACATCTCGGATCAGACCCCCCGGAATACACAATGAATGGATACAGGAATTCATCCCCGACCTCTTCGCCATTTCCCTAAGGGGTTCAATAAATCGCCTAACGTTGGAGCTACCGACCACTAAAACCCCCTTCTGCAATTGCCCAGACTTAGCGGGCTGTGGGGCTGCCAACTCACAGGTCGACGATTGCAGGACTGAATCAGATCTAGACAATGCGTCAAACCGATTGGACAGATGTACAAGCTCGCCTTCTTGGGTATCAAGCTTGCCCGACTGCCCCCGCATGAGCCGTCGACGTCCAGACACCACACGCCAGCCACCACTAGGCGACGGCCGCATAGATTCCGACATCTCGGCCTGGACTGCAGGTTCGATGACTGGTATGGGAGAACCTGCGAGCCGATCAGCGTCTACAGGGTCACCAATACCGCATCTACTGCACTCACTTGCGGCAGCTTCCAGCTGTGTAACTCTTGTTACCAAAGCTGCAAGCTGGGTGCGCAGGTCAGTCACCTCAGCCTGCGTCTGCACACAACAACCACAGTCCCTACACATACTACCTTACAGAAAGCAAAACTAAGGAGTACACAAGAAAAACGGACTCACTATGCGTTCTCAGTAGGAGGCCTTTTGTCAATAACCAAATGTACAAAGACGAAGCTTACGCTAACTACGCACTTTAAATTAAATTTGCACTGGAGGTACTACTTCACGTAACGATTCCGACCAACGACTGCAGCTGCTGCTACTGACAAACTAATATGCAAGGACGAAGCTACAACTAACTACACACTTTCAAGTGAATTATCACTAGAGGTACTACGTCACGTAACGGTTCCGACGATGGCTGCTGCTACTGACTAACAACTATACAGAGACGAAGCTAACCACACTCTTTGAATTAAAACTATCACAGAAGGCACTATTCCCCGTAACGGCTGCCGAAAAACGTCTGACTACTGGGGCTGCTAAACAAATACGCAAAGATGAAACAAAAGAAAACTAAACATTTTAAATTATATCAGCACAGAAAGCACTGCCTCACGTAACGGCTGCCGAAGAACGACTGACTACTGGGGCTGCTAAACAAATATTCAAAGATGAAACAAAAGAAGACTAAACACTTTAAATTATATCACCGCAGAAAGCACTACCTCACGTAACGGCTGCCGAAGAACGACTGAACTGCTGGGGCTGCTAAACAAATATTCAAAGATGAAACAAAAGAAAACTAAACACTTTAAATTATTTCAACACAGAAAGCACTGCCTCACGTAACGGCTGCCGAAGAACGACTGAACTGCTGGGGCTGCTAAACAAATATTCAAAGATGAAACAAAAGAAAACTAAACACTTTAAATTATTTCAACACAGAAAGCACTGCTTCACGTGACGGCAGCCGCAAGACACGAGGAATCACACTGAATTTTATTTTATGACAATTCTATTTAGTTAAGCAATTGCTAAGATGTGAATTGTCATAACACTGAAAGAAAAGTATGTATTGCATTTAAATTGGCATATAAATTATTAGGTTTTGTTTACTAAAATAATTACATGGTTCGAATGAAAGAAGTTCCAAATTGATCGCGATATATGTGGCCTAAACCACAATTAAATATTACGTGGCATAGCGTAAGTTGTTAAGATTTATTTTTAGCATCCTTCGTTCTCACTGAGGTCATTATTACAGCCGATGTAAGCTGTCTCAGCCGTTAAAATATCAATCTTCATCACAGGTATTAAGAAAGAAAGGTGTCAGAGCCTGTGAAGATTTTGGATCAAGTTTATTTCACGATGCATGATGACACTGATATGCGATACAGGGAATGTATTAATTCGCGCGTGATTAAGCTTTGCTTTTCTATCAGCAATATTAGTGGAGATTGTGGTTAGGCTGAAATGCAGCATGGACCAAGTTGACAACTGAAGACTTTTTGCTACAGCACAATGGACGATAAATTACTATGAGCTTTATTTTATAACAACTCTAATTAGTTAAGCAACTGTAGATAAATGAATTACCATGACACCAAGTTAAAACCCGTCATTTTTGACGGGTTTTGGGGTTAGTTTTACAACAACCATACTTTTATTTTTTTTAGATCAGAAGGTTATGTGTAAAAAAAAAAAAAAGTAGGGAGTTAAAAAGACGTTTGCACGTTGCCGTTTCCGTTCTTCATTTCCTTACTATTCAGTGGAGAATGCTTGAAAACATTTGATTGACTATCAGTTTAATTTATGATGTCACATTAATCGTTTATACATTTATACCTCTAAAAAATACCAGTAGACCATAAATTATCCAAGGCTTAACACGGCACACCACTGTATAATCAACTTTTTTGCCATGCAGACCCGTAACACAAAAAAATAAAACTACTGACTAACACAATTTTCATACCACTTCAGAACACAGCTGACAAGAAGTAAAATAATTATAAGAAGCGGGATTTGTACTTTTAATCGAGGTCAGACATATACGTTGACGATTTTTTTAAAGTGATTTCTAACTATGAACCTATGCTACAGAACAGGAAGAAAGTAGTTTATAGTTGGAGACACTGACAAAGAGAGACAAATACCAAAACCATCTAATAAAATAATAAAAGACTTGAAAAGTTTTCCCAGTCCCAGTAATTTTAGGTGAAAATACGTAAGGGAGATCGGGACAAAGTGGCCATTGCGGGAAAAGTGGCCATGGCGGGCAAAGTGACCATGGCAGGCAAAGTGGCCATGAAGGTTTTTTGAGCCAAGAGATAATGCCATCAGGCGGAAAAAATCATTAATAGTGCATCTTAATGCCTTCTGTTACCTTGAGAAGCCCGATCCGGTTAGCGAATCATCTCTCGAAGTTATCAGAATATTTGTGGTCTTTTATAAGTCTGATGTTTGGTAAGTGGTCAGTTTATGAATTTATTACTGAGAAAAGATGAATGTATTACTACAAAAGATGTAAAAAGGAAGAATGATATAAAATGAAGTATTGCACAAACAAAAATAGCATTCAACAAAAAAAATGATTTTATACAACAAATAACATCAACTGGACAACGAGGAAAAGACTTTTAAAAGCTTATGCCTGGAGTATTGCCCTGTATGGATCTGAAACCAGGACAGCTGGCTCAGAAGAGAAAAGAAGAATAATTTCATTTGAGCATTGGTGCTACAGAAGGATGCTAAAGATTAGCTGGAGGGACAAGATTACTAATGAGAAAATTTTTGAGAAGCAGGAGAATATAACTCTGTATGGAAGAGCATAAAAACGCGGAAGACAATATTAATTGGACATATCTTAAGACGTGAGAGATTAGTAAAAACAATAATTGAGGGAATGGTAGAAGGAAAGAGATATCGAGGAAGACCACGTTTAAAATACATCCAACAGATAATGGAAAATGTTGGCTGCGATACGTAGATATAAAGAGGAGGACAGGGAGTAGAGCTGAATAAAAGACCGCCGGAGACCAATCCCAGGACTGACTAGCATAGAAGAAGGGACTAAGAAATCAGATGACTTACCACTTCTGAACGAAATCTTTTGCAAGATTGATGGTTTGTTGTAAGTTCCTGATTTGCTGATCATGATTGTTTCTTTGCATTTCTAAAATAGAATGACGTCTCTATAACGGCGCCAAACCGGGCAAAGTGACAACCTGGTAGTGGTCGTGGCTTCTGTCTGCTGCGCGGGTTCTGTTTGTTCCTTGCAGATTATTAACATGCTTTGAATAAATGCTTTATCATCATATGAAGCTGAACGAGTAATATTTATAATAATAACAAAAGTAATTAAATTATTTCAATTTTGTGGTAGTATTTCAATGACAGGAAACTTCTTTTTCTTTGAGTCCAATAGATATTATCGTGCATCAATAGCAGGAGAAAGCAAATGCAAAAGCCGAAACAAAGGTTCTTTGCAGATGTTCGCATCAAATTTGACGCTACAAAAGCTAGCAAATAGAAGAAGGAAACCAGTTCTAGATACAAAACCACCAACCGCAAGAAATCTAACCCAAAAGCAGTGTTATTTGATGATGATGATCATCATTAATATACCCAGTGCCAGTACTGCAACGAAAGATTTTCAGCAAAAGATCACAAAAACGATGGATCCATTGCCAAATGTGTTACTTTTGGGCTCACAAACTCTATGATGGAGTTGAACGAAACAGTTATTTCTTCGTTTGCGAAAATTGCAATTTAAGTGCCTTTTGCCCGTCATAATTTATATTATTTACAAGTTATATGACTTTAAAAAAAAATAAAGTAGCATTCCCTGTTTTGCAAATTTAGAGTGTTTTAAATCACTCATTTCTAATTTTGAAGTTAAGTGGCCACTTTACCCGGCCACGTCGTGCAAAGTGGCCAGTTGGGTACTTTTTGAAAAATTAGTTGTTTGCGATTAGAACCTTAATGCAAAGGTAACCTAAAAAATTCTGGCCTGTACTAGAACATTTGAACTTTGTAGCACAGGTATATTGTAAGCTACCTTAAAACATACTCAAGCCTTAGCCTGGCCACTTTGCCCGGCCTTCTCCCACACACAACTGCGTCAAATATAATAGAGCCTCAATGCACAGCAGTACAGGTAAGAAATAAAAATAATTCAAAATGAATTAACAAAACTAAAATTGACAACTGTCAGTAAATAATTAAAATTTAGTAGAATACGACAATAATTCGCAGCATATGAACACAGAAATAGGAATAATAAATAATAATAAAAAAGCTTGACGGTTAAATCATTACAATACGTAAAATTTCGTAGCACAGATTTCATCTCGTTGCGGCTCATCATGGTTACGTATCAGCTGCTCCACCTTGGATGCTGTGTGGTGACTCGGCAGGCACTGCGTCTGTTGTCGCAGCAGCTGATGTAGGGTAAGGTCGGGGCTGTTAGCAGCCATCCGCGACCGACCTTGCGCACCTCACTTATAACCTGCCGGCTGTGTCCGCATTGACTAGTAGCTGCTCCGACAAGTACAGGTAAGGTCCACTTCTTCCTCCTACCACTTATTCTGTTCCCGAAAGGAAAATATCAACATTTCGGGTTGCTATTATGTTTTCGTCGTCATTCTATAGACCTATGAAATGCTCCATTTCTTCTCATCCTCATTCTGTGAGTACACAAAAATTACAACATACATCCTAACTTTACTGTATTCTTAGTCTTCGCCTACAGTTTTTCGTGTCCATTGTTAATTATAAACAAATTAATCAATTTAATTTCGCTTCTCCAGTAACTGATTGTGTTCTGTGATACTTTCTGCAAGCAAATCTAACAGCCATCCTTTTGATCATTTCAACTCCTTCATTTTACCCCAATATATATAACAACTTTCTGCACAATATTGCTGTCTTTGAAATAGTCGTTTCATTTTGATGAAATTAACAACGGATTTTGTACGCGAAAGATATAACGAACTACTCGTTTCCTCTGGAGACGAAACGGAAAGAAAAATGTTATAACCCAAACTTTATTAAAGCTAAGCATAATGATGATATGAAGATCTGACTTATTATATATCATATGTAATTTTACTTGCGGTGCTAATTAAATTACATGCAATCGGCTCTGATTCGGAAAAACAAAAACATCCAAGAAGACGCGCGTGTGTTACTTCACGTGTCTTCTTCTGGCTGAATAAAATTTTTGAGTTACTTAGCATCATAGCGAAGTTATTTATGCTTTCTTAAAATCAGCATGGTAATAGAAAGAATCGGTTATGTAAAATCTAACTCGCTTCATTCACTCACAACGTGTTTGAGTGTAGTATGCGAAATAACAGGTTTAATTTTTTTTTTTTTTTTTTTTTTTTTTTTTTTTTTTTTTTTTTTTTTTTTTTGTTAGAATTCAACATAGTCATCTCCAGCTGAAGATACGAAAATGTAGAATACTATATCAGACCTGTGAACTAATACGCAATTGTGTTGATTGATAGCAATTAGTCATCGTGTATGGTGAAGTCTAACGTAAATACACTTGTTACCCAAGAAAATTCATACGAAAGTTTTGTTCAAAACTTTCTTAAACAATTTTTGAAATAGCCTCTGCAGATAGATTATTCGTAGGTGATGCAGGGAACGAAATAAAACATCAGAAGTTAAATTAACAATCATCATAGAGGCTTTATCTTATTTCAGGAACAAGACAGCAATTCAAGTTAAGCGTGGAGAAGAATAAGATTTAAGATCAAAAGACTGCACCAGGATTTAGCAGAATTGTACGATATTTTTATCACTAAGTAATTACTGAGTATACTGATCATTTTCTTGATTTCTGATGTAGCTCGTTGATTAGTGGGTAAAAAAAAATTCAAATTACAACACGAAATTTGCAACCAGTTAAAGTAATTAAAATAAGATTCTCCTAAATTCAATCTTCATCGCAATAAGACAGTTCTGCTTGCTTTTTATCTTACGGTAAAAGACGAATTATAAAAGACGCTCATTCATTTAATATTGTACACAATTGTATTCAGCGCCTTCACTACCACACCGCACACAAAATTCTGAA
>JARYHS010012519.1:55029644-55055643 GCA_031002005.1 Vandiemenella viatica | reverse complement strand
ATATTGGCACAACTAGTTGAAAATTCACGTATTCATTAACAAACAATCTCACAGATCTCCACGTGTATAATGCAATGGAATCTGCAGTTTTTATAATAGTTAAGATATTAGATTACATAAGCATAAAGTGTATTAAAACAGTTACGTCAATTAATGTATATTCCTTTTTATACCAATGGTGTTTGTTCTAACACACTATTATCTATACCGCAAAATATTGAGTTTATTAAAAACACGTCAGATATATAATGATTTTATCACGTACTTAAGCATTTTAATATTTGTAACCCTCATAGTAATTTTTAGCTAACACTTCTAAGCGAAGCTATGATTTGAATGTATCTTTCTTATAGACCGATATCAGTGTTATTTGAAATGAATCACAATGTATCAATCGAATCACTTTCCCCATGTAAGCAGTGATGTCTTGAATAATTCGACAATGTCATCCTGATTTTTTTTAAAATACTTATTATAATTTCGAAATTATTGCAGCATAACATTCCAGATGAATTTTCGATGTCAATTTGATATACCACTATAGTACCATTTGCGTTGCACTGCTGGATACAAGTTACTGGAACTAATGACAATTTTGTCCAAGCATCCTAAATCCCTATCAACAACCACTACAACAACAAAAAAGGACCACAATAACATTCCTTTAGAGTCCGAAAGCTGGGTACTGCGCCATAGCCGAATTATTAACACTGAAAATTTTTCATACAAAATTGTGTTTCGTAAACATCGAAAAAAAAATGAGGCATGCTGAGGTTTGTACAGAATAATATTTAGACCCAGATAAAATATTTTTTGGAAAGACAGATCATTTTGGTGAAACTTTTTACCTGCTATGCCATCGGCGATGTTATACCTGAGCGAAAATGAGTAATATATCGGCTGCCTGTCTTTTCAAAAATATTTTCTCTAGATGTAAATATTATTCTGTGAAAACCTCAGCACGGCTCAAACCGATGTTTATGAAACACAATTTGAAAGGAAAAAATTTTTCTCAATGTTTAATAAATCGGCTATGCCCCTCTACCGATCAGTCAGGTCCTCAATTTTCGAATTAGACATTACAAAAGAAGTGTTATAAAAATTTTAATGGTGCCTGAAATACCTGCCCCAAAAATTTTACCAGCTCGTACTATTATTATTGTTTCCATGCACGTAGCTGAATTCAGTTTTTAGTATACCATGTAATTGGTTTTAGTTTTTTTCACATCCAGGTCTATTAAAACATTCTTACGTAAAAAATGTTTTCATCTGAGTAAGACTTTAGAATTATTCTCCTCATGTTACTCGTACTTTGTAAGCTCAGAATTCGGAACATGAGAGTATTTGCCTACATGACGATAGATAATCGCGGAAAATCTGTTAGGCTATACTGGAAAAGCCGGTATTGTAAAGCACTGATTTGAAACCTTCCTAGCGTCTTGGAGAGGGGTGCTTTGCTACTTAATTTATCTAAAAAGATACATTCTTTCATGTTTCAGATGATTTTACACATCGAGTTGTTTGCAGCTCTTGTTTTCTGTAATTGTGATTCTGATTCAACAGTTGCAACTGTATTAGTCATTGCTCACAGTAGATATTTCGTCGTCATTGGAAGCAGGTTAGATCCTACATTCTTACCAGGTGTTTCGGTATTCGCTGATAAGAACATTGTAGTTTACCGCGGTACTGTTTCGTCGGAAAGGACTTAAAGGAGAACCTCCACTAGCTGTTGGTCATGTTGAGATGTTCTTTAAAAACAAAGCCTCTACTTAAACCTACATGGGTTCACAGCATGTTACAAAATTTCTTAGAAACACTCACTAATTTGTTGATACAATGAACACAATAAATATTTGAGATAGTAAAAATATTAATTAAACTTGGTCTGGAATATTTTGTATTATCAACATCAAACTATATAAGGATAAATTAGTTAAAAACTAATAAAATTAATTATTCAGTGACAAGTTTTTAATTATATTCAGTCCAATTTTCTGTGTTTGACTGCAAATTTTTGAATAAAGAACAGAACAGCGGGTGGCGAATTAAGAACGGACGCGGTGATTCATTCGTCTCTAGAAACATTCTTTACTCTGTACATATCTGCGGAATAAATGCTGCTAATCAGTATATATAACATATACAGGGCGTTCGCCGGAAAACGCTACCCTTCCAGTCTGTTGCCGTCGGCAACTTGCTCGGTCAGTCGTGCCAGCAGTTTCCGCCACACGGCACCGTGAATCACCGCACTGTTTAACACCTCCGCTGCCCTAACAGTGCAGTGCAGTGACCCTTACATTGTTAAGAACGGTTTCTTTGCATTGTAGATAGTTTGTGACTTCAGTCTCTTATTAATCAGTGTTGTGAATAAACGTTTCTTTGCGGTTTGGCTGGTTTGGGGCTTCATACTCTTATTAATCTGTACCGTGTTTGAGTGTGAGTAAAATTATGGTACGTTACAGTTTGCAACAAAGAATATTTCTCTACGATACATATGTGAAGAAGAAGTCGTTTAAAAAGTGTCACAGTAAATTTCGTCGCGAATTTCCTGGCGCTTTACTGCCAGCTAAATCAACAATTCTGCGTCTGGTTAAAAAAGTAAGAGAAACGGGTTCATTTTTTAACAAAAAGAGACTGTCGGTCAACCGTATTCTCACAGAGGAGAAAATTGACGATATCGCTTTTCGACTAGAACAGTCACCCAAAAATCATTAAGTCAGTTAGGGCAGCGTGTGTCTCGAAATATGTTCAGAAGATGTGAAATGTGCATTACACAAGAGGGTCAACACTTCCAGCATCTTTTATAAGGTAAGCTAATGAATTACGTCACATTTAAATGCTTAGCACACAAGTTTATGAAGTTTATGAAGCGTAATTATTATGAAATAGTCCGCGGCCGACGGTCGAACAATGCCGGAAACTGAGCGTTCGCTCGCCGGGAGCAGTTTCTTCCTTGTAGCGCTAACAGTGGGTTGCGTTTCCCGGCGAACGCCCTGTATAAGCATGGTTTTATAAATGCGCGTCGCTTAAAAGACCTCAAACACACCCGCAGCCTCATGAGGGTCATATAGGATGGTAGCCGTCCATCTTCCATTTATGAAGAAGCTTTCAGTTTGGAACTGCAGGGGTTTGGTTCGTAAATATGGGTATCAAAAGAGGGCATCGCACCAATGGACTTATCGGAAGTCGGTGAGGCAGCTGGGAATAGGGGCCAGCTTTTGGTCATATTCATCCATTCTCTTACATGCAACAAACGTAATTCGTCCAACAATATCATTCTACTTCAAACCGCCAATAGTTTATACGTCTTGTACACTTCCAACACTCTCTTCACCCTCCTCCTGTTTAAAAATTTCTAAGATTTGTCAGCCTACCGAGATGCTTTTGAAGCTTGGAACGTAGGCGCAGTCCACAATGTAAACATACTTCTAAATTACAGCACAGAATCTAGGCAAAGTCCTCTTACAACTGCCCATACTTTTCGCTACCAATTTTCACTTTTATTATTTGTTAAAAACCTCACCTACCAGTGTTGCTGCATGTTTAAGACGCCATCACCTTGGATTGAGGAGGTACAGTATACTGGAACGAGGATGGAGTCTTGATCTCCGCGTACTTGCCGTACTTATTACAGTTTCTAGGCGTTTTCCCGCAATCGTCAAGGTGAATTCTGAAACGGTCTCTAATCTTGTTCTAATAAAATATACATTTCAAAAATAAAAATGCACTTATAACATACAGAATATAGATCAACATTTCGTAAACAGATGGCAACACAACATTTCTCCGGATCTGACAAATCCGGTCCTATCATGGGTACGGCACATGTCCTCCCTCTTATACGAGGGGCGTATTGTTTTTTTTAAAAAAAAAAAACTTTCGATTGCACAGCATAGAGACTAGACGAGTGGCAGGTGAGCGGTGTGCATCTCCCCTACCACACTCTATGTTGTTGCCGCGTTCGTGACTTGATTCTGTGCCGAGCTGCTGTCACAGAAACATGACCGCATTGATCAATTTTCCCGCCAAGTGTGAGTTACTAAGTTTTATTCGTTTTCTGCAAGCATAAGGGAACAGTGCAGCAGAAATCCATCGAAGAATGGGTCAAGTGTATGGAAAGAGCTTTATGAGTGAAGGAATCAAGGGCCGCATTGGGCCCCTAGACTATACATGTAGTGTGGGGCCCCCTTCCGGCAGTGGACCGTCTGACCGGGGGCTGCCTCTGGCTACCTTATTGATGCTTAAATTCGAAATTCGGACCAAGATTTATAGGCGACCTTAATTTTTTTTTTTTAAATTTGGCTCTACTGATGGCCCGGTTGTGGTGCGAGCCCCCTCTTTGTGGTGCGGGTCCCCCTTTGTGGCGGGGGCCCCTAGGCTACAGCCTATGTAGCCTACGCTTAAATGCGGCTCTGAAGGAGTCATGCGTGAATGGTGCAGAAAATTTAAAAAAGGCCGAACTGTGTGCACGATGCAGGAGGTCAAGAAGGACGCAATTTTGTCGCTACAGATGACCTTCTTCAACGAGTTGACAAAGTGGTAAGAGAAAACCGCAGGTTCACGACAAGTGATTTATCAATGAAATTTACAGAAGTGTCAAGGCTTTCTCTGTACTCTACCGTAACAGACAATTTGCGCTACAAAAAAAAAAAATTGTGCTCGCTGGGTCCCTAAAATGTTGACCTTCAACCCACAAATCTCACGGAATGGCGTCAGCTTTGAAGTTCCTTAACCGTTATCACGCAGATGGAGACGATTTTTTTGAAATCAGTTGTGACTGGAGATGAGATGTGGATTCGGTATGACTCACCCAAAACGAAACAACAATCCCAACAATGGATGCACACAAATTCACCGAACAAACCAAAAAAATTAAAAAAGAGACCTTCAACAGCCGAAATGTTATGGCTACCGCTTTTTGGGCCCTAAAAGGTGTATTGCTAGTGGAGATTATGCTGCCGGGGACCACGATTAATACAGCTCTTTACTGTGAAACTTTAAAAACGTTTACGGAGGTCCATTCAGAACAAAAGAAGAGGCATGCTGACTTCTGGCATTGTCCTGCTCCACAACAACGCTCGCCCCCACAGTGCTGGTGTCACCCAGCAACTTCTTGAACAATTTCAATGGGAGTTTTTGATCACCCGCCATACAGTACCGACCTAGAACCAAGTGACTTTCATATTTTTGCTGAACTGAAGAAGTGTTTAGGAGGGCAGCGATTCCGAACCAACGAGGAGCTTCAAGACAGTGTGATGACTTATTTAAAGTCATTGGCGGCAGCATATTTATGAAAAGGTTATTGGACAGCTTGTCCACAGGTATGACAAATGCCTTAATCTTGAAGATGATTATGTTGAAAAGTAACCATAAGTGTAAATAACAATATAATAAAATATTTTTCCTAGTCCATGTTTCTTTTATTTATGGCTTATCGGAGGTTAAATAAAAACTGCCCTCGTAATTATACACATGACTCCTTTACATGTACCTGTGTCTTTTGGTCCGCAATGGTAGACACGGCCAAAAAAGAGACTTCTGGGCATTCTCACCTGCTCAGTTTCCACAGATGGTGCATAACACAGAAATCATATACAAACTGTTTTTGTATTTAATGAGAATAATAATTCTTTTAAGTTCATATTTATTTCAAATTTATAAATATTATACTATCAGACATTATCGTATTTAAAAAATAAAAACAGACAGTATCTTCACTATATTTCAACAAAAAAAATTACAATAAGTAATCATATTTATCTTTTGACTATAGATGTATCTCGTTTCTGATAGGCCCAAACCGATTTTGTAAAGTTATTACGAAAACAAATTATGATCATTTCGATTTTGATTACCATTTCATTTCTACTATCATACACTTCACTAATGTCGAATATGTGTGCTGATTGGAAACTTGCCTGATTATTCATCCATTACCATCAGAATGCATTACATTGAGCATTCTGAATATTGCTCTAATCATTCGCCCCACAAATTTGTATTTTCTGTTGTTGCATTAAACGCAGAATTCGAACACACTGGTTGTCATTAAAGTCTTGTCGCCCCGTAAATTTTTTAGTTTCTGTTGTATTTCTTCTGCGTACTTTCATTTCACATCAATCACCATGATACCAATATACTGTTGAAAAATTTGAAGTACTCATATAATTTGTAATCAAACCAATGGATGAATCTAGGAATTTTCTGGTGTCATATTAATTATTTACTTCTGCTGTAACAGTTTAAAGGAACTGTAAGCACCACATCACTATCTCGTAGGCGTTGGGTTATCTATAAAGCCATATTAACAATTTATATACTACCTTAAATGCCTTTGGATCAATGTCGTTGTTCTTTGCGATAGCGAAAAGCAGTGCAAAAATTTACTAATGCGAACATCTTTTTTATATAAATCCGATTACTTGTGGGACTTTACGCTGGATAAGGATTTTAGGATATTTAAAACTTTTAAGCCATTTCTGACAGTCATTCATATATACCATGGCCACAAGATGGCATTTGAGTTCAGGTATAATTTCATTTCGTAAGGAAGAAGGTGAGGGGATGGAATAAATTACCAAGGCAAATGATAACTAATTCACCAAAATTTTAAAATTAATATTCGTAGAGGGCTAAAGCAGGCGGTTATAAGAAAGGGGGAAAATGTATGTATAGGTATATTGCCACCGTGGTGAGAGCTCCATTAGAATCAAATAAATTAAATTATTGTTCATCAATAATGTATGTCATAGAAATATTTGAGCTATTTAATCGATTTTAAGGTATGTTTTAAAACTGTTGCCTAATTTGCTGCTCAAGACGATTATCTGCGGTCTCTAAGCCAAATATTCCGAACACAGCCAAGCATCGTGCTCTCATAGGATGTACAGCGGAATTTTACATACTAAAAATAACATTCTGACTACTTCGTCTGCAAATTCGGAAGGCTGCTGCTGAGGAATCGATGTGTTCAATAAGTAAATTTCAGATGTTTGCCCTTTAATATTTCTATTAAATTACATACCGGGAATGTTTCCGTTCTAACAAATCCGGACCTGACACAACACTATTACAACCTCGGCTCTGTTTAAATTCAGTGTTTAGTTAATAAACTTAATTTAATTCTTACTCTATTCTCTTTCACTAACTTTTCCTTTCATACTTTTCTCTGTAGCTGAATATCAGTAAATATTATATTGCTGTCGTATTAACCGCTCATAGTGTGAACACTCGCGGTTAAAAGATATAATTGAAACGTAATACTCTTGAAATTTGCTACAGACTGTGAACCACATGCCCCGCGCCTAGTTGGTGAGGAATAACTGTGGATTCTACATCTACATCTACATATATACTCTGCAAATCACAAAACTGTGGGTGGCAGAGGGTGCTCAGCACCGAACCTATTCTCTTTGTTGTGCATTCCAATCCCTAATGATACGAGGGAAAAAAGAATTCATATAAGAATCAGTGCGGCACCTTATTTCTCTAATTTTATCTTTCCTGTCATTCCGGCCCAAATAGGTTGGTGGACGAAGTATTTCACTACACTTTTTTTCTTTTTTCTTCAAAAGATCTTTATTTTTTACTATTTTAAATTTTACATTTTACCATTTTACATATTTTACAGTGAAAAACTGTCAAATTAATCTCTACAGATACTTCCTTACTGCCAAAGAGTCTATTACAATCAGAGATCTTCACTCAGCTTGCCTCATTATAACCGCGCCAAAACTCAACAAAGGAAGAACGGAACTGCGAATTCAGCCAAAGGCTTTTACCATGTTATAATGAGGTTTTAGTAGAAGTTTGGTTCAAAGCCGCGATTTCCGAAACAGTTTTGCATTTTACTTGGTCGCAGTCATATTTCATCAAACAGTTCATGGTGCTCCACATTTACAGTGCTTTAATGTTAAACGAGAGCATACAAATATGGGCCATAATATTTATCTATGTAGTTTCCAGTTTTCAATCTCCATCTGTCGATTCTGAGGGTATTTTTAAATTTTTCGAGTGTGTGATTCTGCTCCAGGAGGACGTTGGAACAAATCTTCTGCCGGCCATCTAGATTTCATTTATCCGCGGTGTCTTGAAATTATACCATGCGAAAGCCAGAACGGTTCCTTCAAAATGCCACAGTCGAATTATTACATATTCCTTATAGCGATCTGTTTCCGGGTCTAATGATCCCGACGTCGACGAACCCTAAGACCTTTAAAAATACAGATGCTTATCTTGTTTTGTTTATAAATGTGAAAGTTTGGATAGATAGATGATTGTCTGTAGCTCAATCACAACGTAATGGGTCAGCAGATTTGAGTGAAATTTTGTACGAAATTAGAATATAGTTTTGATTATCACGTAGGATAGTTTTCACAAAAATGAATAATTCTTTCGTAAACTGTCGTTGTCAGAACGCATAGTGCACTGCCACCTTCACTCTTCGCTCCTATCGAATATTGCATACACTGCTTTTGCACTTGACACAGGACCCCAATGTAATGGATAAACTAACTCAAGAAGCAATGGCATTACAATAGAGATTATGACGCGCCAGGTCTTTCCAGACCTTCACTGTAATCCGGCCATAGATCAAAGATAACATGTTATTAAATTATTCACCGCAAGAACATTTTGACATAAAAAGTGCGAAACCAGATGCACGACATAAAAATGAATTTTTTTTCGTAGTGTGATATGTTTTATGCGTACGGTGGAGCGGCAGATACGTGGGGTAGCAATTTTTGCATAGAAATTCAATTACGTTGACAGATTGCGGAACTAAAAATAATTAAATTGTTTTATGTTTAACTGGAACCTCTTAAAATTCGAAATTAATAAAAATACAGAATCCGAAACCGAAAATTTAGAATTTTTTTATCGAAAGTCCGCATATCACGCAGAAACTATGAATGGTTTCAAGGAAACTTCACGTAGTAATAACTTATGTCACCGGTTAGGTTAGAGGAATACAACATACTTGGTCATAAAACAGATGCCAAATTTGTAAATTTTTAAATATTTGTTTATCAGTGAGTCATATTTCGAGGAAATTTAGAATAGTGGTAGCTCATGTTATCTGTTAAAATGTAGGACTCTTTTTATTCTGATTATTACCATATTTCAACCAAGATAGAGAGGACAAAATGTTAAGGTTTGGAATTTTTGTGAATCTATTATATATACACATATCCGTTGAGAACAACTAAGACCACGTTAAGCCTTCTTGCAATTTGTTTTGAATGTGCCTGTTTGCGCTCTTCTGTCCAAGGGGTATCGCGTCTTCTTTTAGATCGTTCGTCTTGGTTTATTCAGTGTGTCACTAACTTCTTCCGAAATGCATCATCTTGTTTTGATCCAAATAAATGAAGGTCTTCTTTGATATTAACAAACCAGGGGATTATAATTTTTTTTATTATTATTATTTTTCTATATTTTTGGGTTTCTTTTGATGAAAGCCATTCTTGAAGTTGGAACCCAGAAATCCTTTCATAATTCTTCGCTCTTTTTCCTAAAATTCTCCCAGGAGTTCTTCACTAGCATTCAGGAACAAGGTTTCGGCTGTATTCAAAAATTCTGGTTTCATAATGAAGTATCTTGGTATTTTGTGAAAGACATTATCTGTTGTAAATCTCTAGCGAAATTTGGTAGGCTATTTCCACTTTGTGTATTCTTTCCCGAATATGTTCTTTCCAGAAACCATTTTCCATGATCATTTCACCCAGATACTTAAATGTTTCCTCTCGATTGATTTTTGACTATTTGGTTTAAGTTTTGTGAAGCATCTTGGATGTTAGTCATTACATTCGTTTTCTTTTCAAAAGATACCAGTAGACCGGTTTGATCGGTGATTTCTTTGAGCAAATCAATTTGGATTCTAGCATTTCTTAAGTCGTTTACAGCATAGCGATGTTCTCGACAAAAGCTGGTGTGTCTATTGTGATCCCTTTAGATTTGTACGTAGTTCCATTATACAATTACCGTATAATCTGGTACACCTCTCTCGCAGTCAAAATGCCTTCCACCACAAATATATATATATGGTAATAAGGTTTATTCATGCATTAGTCATCATTAAATTAAAAGTTTAAAAATGAGAAGAAGAAATATTAATGTGCTTAATTGAGCTCTTAGACGTGAATTTCCTTTCATACCAGGCATAATCCTAAAATTATTTGCTGATGACACAGCGACAGTTCAGAACGACGAATTAGATCAATAATTAACAGGATCCAATGACAACTACGAGTGGTGGAAAAATGGTGTATCCAAAACAAGGTGTGCATAAATGCACAGCAGTGTTTTTCATCAAGAAAAGTAAGAATCCAGAGAATCAATTACAACTAGCGGGCCATGGAATTGCTTGGAAGGAAAAACATTAACACGTATGAGTAACACTAGACTCGAAACTCCTATACATCTACATATATACTCTGCAATTCACAAAATTGTGGGTGGCAGAGGATGCTCAGCACCAAAGCTAATCTCTTTGCTGTGCATTCCAATCCCTAATGGTACGAGGGAAAAAAGAATTCATATAAGAATCAGTACGGTACCTTCTTTCTCTAATTTTATCTCTCCTGTCCTTAAGACTCAAATAGGTTGGTGGAAGAAGTATTTCACTACACTCAAAAGTGAAAGTGGGAGTACGGATGTTTACCAATAATTTTAACGTAAACGTGTGTCGTCTATCTACCAGAGACTCCCAGCCTAGTCTACTAATCAGTTCTGTGACGCTTTCATAAGGACTGTGGCAAGCGGTGGCGAATCGAGCGGCTCTTCTCTGTACTTTCTCTATACTTTCGATCAATCCCTTACGAAACGGGTCCCAAATGGCACAACAATAATCCAAATGTGAACGCACAAGAGATTTGTACACCATCTCCTTTATTTGTTCATTATAATTTTTCAAGATTCGACCTATGAATCGCAGCCTAGAATTTGCTCTACCTACTAACGAATTAATGTGTATGTCCCATTTCATGTTCCTTTGTACTGTTACTCCCAAATATTTCATAGAATCGACCATATCAATAACTGTATTGTTTAAATCGTTTTTCTGAACAATTGGATATTTTTTGTTAGTTATGCTCATTGTCTTGCACTTTTTACAATTTAGAGTAAGTTACCACTCAGCGCACCATGCCAAAATAACATCCAGATCGCGCTGAATTTCTAAGCAATCACAGAAATTTCTTACTTCCCTATAAATAACCGCATCATCAGCAAACAATCTAAAAAAGCTTTTCACTTTGTCTCCAAGATCGTTTATAAAAATTAAGAAAAGAAGTGGTCCTATTACACTTCCTTGAGGTACACCCGATGTAACATCTAGATTAGAAGAACTTTCTCCTTCAACGACAACATACTGCGACCGACCAGTTAGAAAATCCTTTATCCATTCACAAAGCTGATCCGATATACCGTACGCTCGAAGCTTCGCTAAAAGGCGGTTGTGTGGCACAGAGTCAAAGGCTTTCTGGAAATCTAAAAAAATTGCATCTACTTGTGAACCTGCATCTATAACTTTCATTACGTCGTGTGTAAATAGGGCCAGCTGTGTTTCCTCCGAAATCCGTGTTGATTTGTTGTAAGCAAATTATTATCATCTAGAAAATTCATAATGTTCGAGCATATAATATGCTCCATAACTCTACTACAAACAGATGTTATAGATATGGGACGATTGTTTCCAGGATCACTTCGATCACTTTTATTGAAAATCGGAGTTACTTGCGCGATTTTCCAGTCTGAAGATACTTTTCGCTCTCCTAATGATTTACTGAATATATCAGACAGAAATGGCCCGATTTCCGCCGCATACTCTGAAAGTACTCTTACTGGAATTCCATCCGGACCCGGTGCTTTCCCCCACTTCAGGAGCTCTAATTGTGTTATGAGTACCTGCAGTATCTATTCGTAATGATACCATCAACGACTCGCCACGGCGTGGGAAAACGGGAATACTATCCTTATGTTCATTTGTAAATGTATTTTTGAATACAGTATTTAGTACGTTAGCTTTATCGCGGCTTTCATTAACCTCGGAACCTTCACGAATTAGTGCTGGAATATTGCTGTGGGTACAATTAACTTTTCGTACATACGACCAAAATTTCTTTGGGTTTTCTGTGAGACTCTAAGAGAGAGAGTTGGGGTGAAAATAGTTAAAGGTCTCGCGCATTACATTCTTAATACGTCCTCTTAAATCAGCTAAGGTTTCTAAATCGCTGCGACACCCCTTCCTTCTTGAGCGTGCGTGTATTTTCCTTTGTTATTTCAGTAATCTTTTGACTTCGCCTGTGTACCACCGTGGATCATTCTCCCCCTTTATTGTCCGCTTTGGTATATGTATTTCGGTTCCTTCCCTGTCTATATGTATAAAACGTTGCCACATCTCTTTAACGGTGTCCTTTGTTGACTTGAAGTTATGGTAATTATTCCTCAGGTAGGTTGTAAAACACTCCTTTGAGGCCTTACTGAATCTGTATACAATCCACCCTTTTTTTCCTTTTTCGCTTGGTCATTAATTTGATAGTCGCACTTAACGCTTTGTGATCGCTTATTCCTGTGGTCGTTGAAATCTCAATGAATAATTCTGGCCTATTGGTAAACAGCAAGTCTAAAATGTTTTCGCTACCATTATGACACCGCGAAGGTTCATTAACTAGCTTCTCGAACAACAACTCGAGAATTACTTCAGAAGCTGCCTTATCCCTGCTACCTGTGATGTGAACGTAATTACGCCAGTCAATATAAGGCAGATTGAAGTCACCTCCTAGAATCATAGCATGATCCTTAAAACGGCTAGCTATACTATTTACATTATTTCTTAACTCCTCGACGATAGTTATGTCGGTACCGGGTGGACGGTAGAAGGCGCCTATGATGAGTTTTGACCCAGCAACGTTGAGTTTAATCGATTTGATTTCACAGATCGTATCGACGTCTATTTCATTACATGGGAGAAATTTACTCACAGCTATAAATACCCCACCTCCATGAGAATGTAATCTGTCTTTACGAAAAACGTTCATGCTATCATTAAAAGTTTCGGCAGAACTTATTTCCAGTTTCAACCAACTTTCTGTAGCGATAACGATATCCGCTTCTGTACTACAAATAACGCTTTCAAGTTCCAGTTGTTTATTACAAACGCTTCTACAGTTAATTACGAGAACTATTAACTGTCGAGATTCTTTTACGTTGCTCCTGCATTCCGGTGTAGCATCTGATTGGGTTGCCCATAACTGAATTACGTGTTTCGGGTCTTCCTCCTTCAGCCTAAAAAACCACCCAGTGCATTCCACACGGCCCCTGCCACCCGTCTAGCCGATTCAGGTGTGTAGTGCACACCTGATCTATTAAGGGGAACCCTACAAGACTCGACCCTATGGCGAAGATCGAGAGATCTGCAGCCAATGTCATCACAATCAACTCTGTCTACGATGCTACATATGGTTAGCTCTGCCGATATCTTGCGGTCACTGGCCACAGAGTTCACCCTTTCAGCCAGCCGCGGGAAGGAAGAGAGCATAATCTCCGACCCAAAGCGACAAGCATCATTGGTGCCGACATGAGCCACAATCTGTAGTTGGCTACACCCCGTCCCTTCTATGGCATCCAGGATGACCTGTTCCACATCTCGAATCAGGCCACCCGGAATACACACTGAATGGACGTTGGATTTCTTCTCCGAGGAATCCGCCATTTCTCTAAGGGGCTCTAATAACCGCCAAAAATTAGAGCTCCCAACTACCAGAATGCCCTTCTGCGTTTGCTCAGACCTGGCGGGCTGGGGGGCTGTCAACTCGTAGGATGATAATTGTGGGATTGAGTCAGCCTCCGACAATACATCAAACGTGTTGGACAGACGAACAAGTTCAGCGTCTTGGCCTTTAAGCCTGTTCGACTGCCCCCGTGTGCGGCTTCGAAGTCTAGAAGCCACACACCAGTCACCGACAGGCGACCGCGGCACATCATCCAACACTTTAGCCTTGGTTGCTGGTACGACGGTCGATATGGGAGAATCTGTGATAGGCATGGCTACATCAGTTTCCCCAACATCACATCTGCTGCAGCCTTTTACGGCAGCTCCCAGCTGTGTAACTTTCGCTAACACAGCTGCAAGCTGTGCGCGCAGATCAGCCACCTCAGCTTGCGTCTGCACACAGCAATCACATTCCCTAGACATACTGCTTTTGAAAAACGCAAAAAAGAAAGGAAATAAAGGACAGAAAAAAGGAACAGAAACTCGAAATAACGTGTACTTCCTACAAAATATAAACACTCGGAGATTGCACTAGCCTAATCTGCCCCCACTACAGATAAAATATAAAAAACAAAATACGCTAATGCACTCGCCGACTGTTCAAACGCTACTAACGAGCACTGTCTACAAAATGTAAACACTCAGAGGTTACACTAATCAAATCCCCACAGCACTATAGATAAAATATAACAACAAAATACGCTACTGCACTCGGCGACTGTTCAAACGCTACTAACGACCACTGTTTACAAAATGTAAACACTCAGAGATTACACTAATCAAATCCCCACACCACTATAGATAAATACAACAACAAAATACGCTACTGCACTCGGCGACTGTTCAAACGCTACTAACGACCACTGTTTGCAACCACCATATTGTTGACAAATGCCACAAAACCCTCGGAATATTAATGAACCTGTTTCAGATTTTGTATTGTAAAGATTTATCAATAGACACCAAATTACGGCTGTATGAAACCATAATTCGGCCCACATTACTATATGGATGTGAGGTTTGGGGTACAGCAAGTCACATCCATATCCAAAAAATTCAAAAAATCCAAAACAGAAGTTTATGTATGATTTTACCAGCGAACAGATATACCAGAACAGAAGACCTAATGAATGGACGAATGTACCAAAATATACACAGCGATGTTCCAGCAAACTGAGAGGTTCTACGCGAAAATTAACAAAAATGGAGATAATGTAGAAACGTTGGTAATTATATGCCAAAAACATGGTACCGATATAAAGTCCCATTAAGCATAGTGTTACAACCTGAATTAAATAAAGCTTACAACCTAATCCCGTTATCCTGTATACACACCTAGGAGGTTTTCCCCTATTGTGGGTTTTCTCCTCCAAAGAGCACAAAGAAAGAGAACAAACAAACAAACTAACACACAGAAGTAAAGCTACCAAAGGTAGCGGGTCTTGTAAGAACAAACATGAGACACAATAAAAAAGTATATTCGTGCACAAATCATCACTACGTAAAAGGAATTCAAGCAGAAGAAGAAATGTTGATGTCCTCAAATGAATTCTTAGACGTGATTAAATTTGTGCATGCATTATAAATTCAAAGAGAGAGGTTGATGTCCAAAAAACCAGACTGCTTACACCTAAGTAGTCACCATTTCTTTGACATTTTATATGTAAATGAACAGCACAAATCTCAAATCCCGCGTGACTAAATCACTGACGCAGGTACCACTAGATAAAATTAGTCATTAGTACGCTGCAGATCATACGTAAATTTCAACTTTTCGCGGATTTTTTAATGCGTATTCAGCACTGCGTGCGTGTTTGCGGTCAGCTTCCCATCGCACGGACTAGAGACTAACACGAGACAACTAGGGCGTGGCTCACACGCCTTGTGTCAACCACCAACAGTTGAATATTCCAGGCAGAAGGTTAACGCTAACAAGTAGCTAATTACATTATCCTATCAAAGAGCTCACATTGTAATCTAATAATGTTCTGAATCGCACTTTCAATTAATTAGTTTTATTTGTTTAAGTCAGTTATAGTACCAAATTATGCATGAACTGACTGGAATGTAAAATGTAAACAGATAATAATTGCGTTTATTTAAGAATATTTAATTCAAAAGTATTCATTGCGGATGCCAGAAGCAGCTTCCATATTTCTATGTGTTTTCAGTCATTGCGAACAGTTTGTTGTTATCACAGAAATATTTGAAGTTATCTGTGCTGTAATGACACTCTGCGACCCGTGCTTACGAGATGAATACGAGGTGATACAGACAACGAGTGTTGAGCAAAGTCGAAAGATTCACGTGTACGACAGCTAACGGTTGGTAAGCCCACTAATAGAAACCCATGTTTGGCATGGAGCTGTAAGGGGATTTGGCATTCGCGTCACACATCGGTAATAATTCTCTGCGGTCGTAATGACCTGGTAACAGGATTTTTATTGGCTGCGCATTCCAATGTTGCCACCTTAACGATTTTATCGCTAGATTTAGTGAATTTTGAAGTTCGACAGCGATATTCACAAAAATGTTATCGCTAAAAAAATATTTGATTATTTTTAGTGATAATAAACCTTGCAGAGTTTCGAAAAATTAACTACATTATTTGGGAGAAAATGTGTCTTCTGAGTGTGGAAAATACTCTTCGCTAGGGCAAAGACAACAAAATAGTAGATCTTGCCTCAGAATTCGGATTTGATGACGAAAAAAATGACTAACCCCTACAGCAATGGCATGGTATTAATTATGTTCAATGGAACGTTACAAACAATATCATTGAATTTTGGGCTGAAGTTCGGAAATACAAGAATGCTTCTGGAATAAATACCTTTTCGGAATTATCTGATTCAGCCATATTCGCTTTATCACTTCCTCAATCGAATGCCGCAGTATAGAGGATTTTCAGTACAATGAACAATGTTAAAACGTTCGTTCGCTAGTCGCCGAAGTGATAACTTCCGGGTAGCTCGGAGCAGTGAACGTGTGCTTGTGTCTTCCTGTTTACAGCGAAGCTCAATACTTAGGTGTTGAAATAATTTTTGCAAGTGTAACGAAAACTTGCTGTATCTACAAGTGTAGCCTGTGCAGCGAGAACTCAACAACCACCCGAGGTCCTCCCCCTGCTGGGCGAGGATGTTTGGCGGCCACTACGGAGAAGGCGGAGGAGCGTCCTCATCCCCGACGGTCGCCGATGCATCAGCAGGAGTAGCTGCGGTTGGAGCAGCGTTAGTACAAGCTGTGAGTACAATAAGTGGAAGTGATGAGGCGGAGGTGGATATGGAATATAACTTGGAACCGGAAAGTGATGATGCAGAACGTGTGTATGCTAGAAAGCGTCCTATAGAATCAAATGTAGAGGTTATGGCAGAGAAAAAGAAAATTGTTAGTGCTAGTGTATGCTACGAACCACCCCAAATAGAGAAAAACTCAGAGTTAGGACGGGAACAATTGGTACAAAATGAAAAGTCGAGTGATATGCAGACACAACCTGAGAACAACAGACCCCAGCGATTTTATAGACGGTCGGACACTGGCCCATTCATAGTATTTATTGAGAGCAGGGATAACAAAATAGGGAAATTACACCCAATGTCTATAGGGAAAATTCTCCACTCGTCAATCCCGGAAACTAAAGGAAAAATCCTAAACATTAGCTACAGTGGTAGGAATAGACTAAAAGTTGAAGTTGGTGACGCAAATGCTGCCAATAATATTGTTAGATCATCAGGGAAAATATCCAAAGACTTAGAAATATATATCCTCGCTCATTTAGTATATAAACAGGGGGTAATAAGAGGAGTCCACCAGAGTATCACGATGGAGGAGTTACTAGCGGAAATTCAATCACCGGTAAAGGTAGTTAGTGCAAGAAGAATTAGCAAAACAGTAATTCAAAATAATGAAAAACTAGTAATCAATCTTCAAACATGTGTTTTAACATTCGACAGTCAGTCTATCCCACATCACATAAATATTCACGGGACTAGATGCGAAGTAACACCATTTTTCCCGTCAGTAAAAATATGCCATCAGTGTTATAGATATGGGCACCTTAAAAAACAATGTCGTGGCCAAGCTCGTTGTATCAAGTGTGGTGGGGCACACCCTAACAGCCAATGCACAAGTCAATCTATTACCTGTTTCCAGTGCGGGGGAACTCACTACGTTATGGACCGAATGTGCCCAGAATATAATAGGCGGAAAAATATCCAGGAAATTGCTACCCGAAACAATATATCGTTAAGGGAAGCGGAATCCGCTCTTAAAAACAGATCATATGCACAATTCACTAAAATATATGAACAAAGAAAAAATCATTTTAACCCTTCTGTAGCGCCGGATATAGAGAACTACAGCCAATTTCCACCTATTAAATTAGACTATTGGGGAACTCCCCTGTCAATGCCTGGAACAAGCAATGAACCATAGAATCTACGAAAATACCCAATCCAATATCTTAGTGGGGACGCTACTCAGGTCCAGGAAAATCAACCGACCGGCCCAACTAGACCCTTGCCGATGCCCGCAACTAGAAGACATCAACCCATTTTAACAGAGGTTCCCCTGACCAAAGCACAACACATCAGCAATTGTGGGCCACCGGAGAATAGGGCGAAACATAGAACACAACAGCACTTTAACAGATATGAATATCAGCAGCTTTGGTACCAACCCAGAAATTTACCGGCAACACCCATTGGCCAAAATCCATATCCTCCCAAAGTACAGAACCCAAGTAACCATCCTCAGTTCAGAAATGAGAAAAGTAAATTAGTGGAAGGAATCTTCAACCTAATTTTGACAATAACAAGACACGTAAAAGATGAAGGGATAGAGGCCCTACAGCTGGAGGAAATTCGAAAATCGATAGAGACATTAATACAACCTAATTATCCATAATGTCAAACACTCAGAATAAAGATAATTCAAGGAGGAAACTGCATGTAATTCAATGGAACGTGAGGAGCCTCAGTCCCAAATGGAATGACTTTATCAACCTAATGAATAAAAGCAAGGCAGCTGTAGAAATAATTACTGAAACGTGGTTAAAGCAAGATAGCAAAATTAGAGAAAGACAATATAAAACCTTTAGAAAAGATAGGAACGATGGGTATGGTGGGGTAGCGATCATGATTGCAAAAAACATAATAGCAGTGACTAAAAATATACAATACAATAACAGTAATATAGAAATTATATCAGTAGACATATTAAATTTAGAGCCTGTGAAGAATGTAACAGCTATTTACGTTCCCCCCCCATGTCACAATCAATGAAACAGAATGGAACCACATTTTCTCTCAACTTCCGAATGGAAGTATTGTGGCAGGAGACTTTAATGCCCATGCCAAAATGTGGTACGATGAAATAACAGACCATAGTTGCCAGGAGCTAGCAAAAGCAATAAGTCAATCCGACCTAGTGGTGCTAAACACCAAGACACATACTCGCATTGGTACACCATATCATAGACCCTCCTCGCCGGATTTATCTTTAGTATCGTCAAGGATGGCCATTAAATGCTCGTGGGTGGCAATGAACGATACATTAGGCAGTGACCACAGGGTTATAAAAATTTCCATTGAAACACATACTACCCATACGACCCAAAACAGGATATTCAGTCACAGCCAGATAATAAATCATAAACATATGGACTGGCACAAATATCAACAAGAAGTAAATAGAAGATTGCTAGAATGCCCGATTATAAGAGACCCACAGGAAACCTACAACTGGTTTGTAGGAAATATTTTAGAGGCTGCGAAAGAGAGTGCACCTGCTGCGAAATATAGAAAGGGCTGCACATACCGAAGGAAGCCCTGGTGAACGCCAGAATGCTCTAAAGCGGTAGCAAGAAGAAGACTAGCTCTCAGAACATATCGCAAAGAGGCGAACTACCAAAACTTCATTACGCTTCGGAAAATAACAGCACAAACTAGCAAGATCATCAAGAAAGCGAAGAAGCAAGGATGGGAAAAGTACTGCCTCGGAATTAAGTGGAGATCTCTCGACACAAAAATTATGGGAAAAGATTAGGTGGTACAAGGAACAAAAACAAAGCTCAGAAAGCATAAGAGTAAATACGGAAATCGCGGAACGTTTTAGGAATAAAATAGCTCCCGCTACGGTAGAAGCTGCACCACTGGAAGTCACTGATAACAATGAACACGTAACATGTCCTAACTGCAACCTAGACCGACCCTTCACCTTGGTGGAAATGGAAAATAGCCTAAAAGAAAAAGATACAACCCCAGGACTAGACCAGATATCATATTCAATGTTGCTACTGACAAAACTTAACATTCTGTTTAAACAAAATATTGTACCCCATCAGTGGAGGAGAATAGGAATAACTCCGGTGATCAAAAACGGAAAAGATTCCAATCTATACTCATCGTATAGACCCATATCACTTATATCATGCATATGTAAACTTATGAACCTAATGATTAAACAACGGGTAGAATGGTATATGGAACATCATGAACTATAGATGCAATTTCAACGTTAATAACAGACATACAAATAAACAACAGTTATAATTCGTATCTCATAGCCGCCTTCCTGGACATACAAGATGCATATGGACAAGTGTATATACCAGAGCTAGCAAATGTGATGATAGACTGTGGCATCCCAAAAACAATAGTCAAATGGTGTGCAAACTATCTCTCATTAAGAATACTGGAGCTAGGGATTTATGGAAAAGAACCAATAGTACGTTATGTTTACTCTGGCCTACCGCAAGGGGATCCCCTTAGCCCACTACTGTTCAATATCTACCTATACAACGTGTTTAATAGACTGAGTGAATCGATCATGTACAGTCTTTGACTTTACTTCTGACCGCCGGTGAAAAATTCTATCACTCTTATTTTGCACAATCTGGCATCAATGTCATCCCAGGCAACAGTAACGCAATACTGGCTCCGCCTCATCGCAATTTCATTGGTGGATATTTTATTCAGAGCCATCTATACTGCAGATTTTTCATTTCCTTAAGTCAATGCAGGAAACAATTGGCCAACAGGTAGGAATTAAGCTCCTCCCACTGACGATTCTTATTGGCTGAACAGTTCATCATCCTACCATTATATTTCTATAATACTTTACCAAAATTCAGATCTTGAAACGTTTGCCAAAAGTTCTAATTAACGGGATTGCATTAAAGTGCGGCAGGAAACAGGCTCAATGCTGTATATTACTACGGTTGATTAGCATAAAACTATAACGATAAGATTGTTATACTCATTTTGATAATTCCTTCGGATAATATTTCACTCATATATCTGGTCAGTCCACAAACCAAGGGATAATCATGTTCCATGAGGTAAAATTTTTAGTACTACGAAACTACAGAAACAAGAAATTATTTCGGAAGTGTCTCTCTCCAAGATGGATTGAATGAAACAGTCTTCCTACGCTGCGTTGTATACGCCTATTCGAGGAAATTAGCACCGAGCTTGCAGTGGTCCTATGGTTAGGGTTCTGGGTTGCTGAGCTAGCGGTTCCGAGTTCAAATCCAAGTAGTTCTTATTATTATTTTTTTTTTAATTTAGAAATCTATCTTTACTTGTATTTTATTTTTAAGTGTACCGAAACTGCACATTGCTTATTAGTATAAGGTATCCATGATTCTTTCCTAACTGCGTCAGGAAATAAGATAAACGTCTGCGAAACTACCCAATGTTTCGTACCTAATAGCCGACGTAAGCATGAAAGATTTGCGGCAGCAGAACTGACGGAAATCTACACGGGTTTCAAGCCACGCCGAAATCATATCATCTGTCCCTTTTCAAACGACACACATGTTTCCAATATATTTATTTCACAGTAGAACGATCATCGCGTTTTAGAAAGTAATAATTTACAATAGGAATTATTGCTCTCTTTGTAGGTGGACGATAATGATTATGCACTATATAAATAAATGAGAGTTAATCGCGCAGAACTAAATATTAGCACCGCAACAAATTAAACGACCATTGTCACTAAAAAAATTTACAACCAGATTATTATCGTAGGACAAAAATAAATTCTTTTATAACTGGTGTAAGTAATTAAAGTTAATTGAGAATCGGGCTTAAAGACAGGGAGTTCTTAAATGACCGTTTTTCCCGTTTTCTACAATGCTGTTAGTTGTTGACACTATTACTTCATGATCTTTACAGCATTGGGATTTATTAAATACTGAGTCTAAATGCTCATTACTTAACAAGGCGTGAAATTACCTGCGTTATTCTTTATTTGGAATAACATAAATAAATACAAGCATTTGGCGAATGAGGATGTCGCCGTTCGCGTGATTGTTCTTTAGTCTCCGGTATAAAGTGGAACGCTCAAGTTTTGTCACCCGTCATAATCGACTCCATAATCGCCTAGGTCTCAAGGATTCAAACAAACACAGTCTACCGGTAAAGTAAGGTTGATGATGTCTAAAGACCGGAAGACCGAGCGTGGCGTGTGAGCGGTAACGTTCTGGCTCCAGGCAAATGCTGGGACGATTCTTATAGAAGGTCATGGCCGTTCCCTACTGTAATAACTTCAACATCGATGAAACGTAAAGCAATAAACAAAAAAATAAGGATAGGGAGAAGGTATTGTTAATCGATTTCAAGCCAGCTGCGACCTCCTCAATAAATTTAAAAATTCTTATGATTTTACGCCTCGTCGACATAGAGGTGATTATTGGCTGGAAATTATGAACGTCCTTCTTCTATAAATAACCTGTGTTTCACTTTCCTGATACTCTGCTATCAAGCATTAAGATACACTTTATTTCACTCCAATATTCAACTATATTCTTAAATGAGAAACAAGTGCTGTAATGCTCTCACTCGTAGATTTTTTAAGACTGTCGTCTACATTATTATAAAATTCCTGCATTCATTCTATACGAACATTTATTGTGTTTGAGAAAATAGGAATTTACCCAAATTACTTTTAATCTAGACGCGTCAATTCTGCTGTGAATCCGAGCGAACGATGGACTGATAAAAGCTATAGCAGTTTAGCCGAACCGTCAGAATTTAATTATTCGAAGCGTTAAAGATCCTTGTAATTATTAGTTTACAGTGATATGGGTGGGCCGCGATCTCCAGCCAATGAAGTTCAAACAAATCCGGAGGATCTACCAAATAACGAGTCTTCTGAAGTGGTGAGGTTGAAAATACAGTGTTTCAGAAAAAAAACAATTGATGTCCAAGTTGATGGTGCAACATCACTTTACGCCCATATTTTAGCGAAATACAATAAAAAAAATTAGAATATTTCACAATACAAATATACATATATACGTCTGTAAAAGATTATAACACATTACTGACTTAGTTTCTTGTTATATTTATGCTGACGCTTTAATAACTAAAGCAATCGCTTCTTTTCCGTTACTTAACTTTTCACTTCTCCGAAGTAAGCTACTGCGGATTTTATTCGAGCTCTGGGTGTTTTAATTTTGATGTTACTGTCAACAGTTATATAATAACAAAACGTACGAGTATTGATAGAAGTTAAATCATTATGAATTCTTAAAGCAGTCGGAATATCTTGGGAATGGATATTCCGTACAATCCGGTCAAGGAAATGCTGCGCGCTTAACACTGTGTGTAAACAGCCCAACTTCCTCGTGATTATCCTACTACACATCACTTGCAGAGTGTAACAGAGATAAAGTATAAATCCTTATAATTAATAACAGTGTGGCTCTAGATAGTGCTAACTTCATCTATCAGCTGACACGCAATTTTTACTTAACAACATAGTAGTTTATCTGTTACCAAAACGTTACGCAAAATAAGTTGCACTATTTCTATCTGCTGTTTTATGATTTTTAACTTGGGACAAAATCTTTCAGAAATTTAGAAACTGATAGCTTAGAATAACTGAAACGTAGGATATTTATAAAAACCACTCCTCTTCCTCGTGGATGTTACGACGTCCATATCCTGACTATCGTTCTTCTACAACTATGAGGAAAACAAACTACTTGCTTGAAACTTTGGCTAAATGAATTTACATCCAGTATCCTGATTTGTACTGTAAGACTGGATTCTTACTCATTTCAGTATTCTAAAACGGATTGTGTTTGACTTTAGCATCACTTTAGCGTACAACAGGTTAATATGTCCAATACATAAAGATACCATAGTTCTAAATTAAATCTTGATTGCGTTACTATTCAGCAAACGAATAGGAAATTAATCCAATAATATTTTGGTTGAATGATGGATCAGAAACTGTATTGTTTCATTGATTGAATTGTACGGATGCTTGACTGATCTATTAATAGCAAAAAATTTTGAACCTCACTTTTAAAAATGATTGTCAGTTATGTTTAGATGCAATTACAAATCATATGTTTACATTAATTCATAGCCGAACGAATTGGATGAAGGGTAAAGTTCAATCAGTGTCATTAGACAGTACTCAATTCATATTCACGATCCAGCCATCAAAATGTGGGTTTAAATAGAAAAAACCAAATCCAAAATTGCTCAAAGAATGTGGAATTGCACTTTACCGTGCCCTTTTTTTTTTTTTTTTTTTTTTTTTCGTTGCTTAAAAACTAATCTTTTCCGAGCCATTGCAATAATAATGACTTTACTAAAGAATAACAACAAAAACGAATTTGGATTGCTTAATAGATACATGCAGACATGTGTAGCTTTTGATTCTCATTAAGTGTATAATATGTTTTCACTGTCCCAGTTTACAGGCAACACAAGAAAAACACTCATAAAACCACTTTTGCCTGCGGCCTGACTCGAACCGTGGAACCGCGAGACACCGCACTAGCTTCCGGGATCAGCATGGCACCCGCGAATCTGACCCACTTACAGTAACATTCTTTCTGGTTACCAGAGGGGTAACAACAACTTATAACGAGACTGGCATTATCTTTCCTCCTTCCTCAAATTTCCTGTTTCTTTCATGCAATTTCAGATTTCGGAAACAAGGTTATCATGTCGTTATATTGAGGATATACATCAATTATATCATTACTGATCACTAGTAGGAGCAGCATTTTGTCAAATACGGAACCTCTCATTAGCATGTTATTCGTCAATGATGATTTTTTGTTTTCGTAAGAATAACTACTCACATTTTCAATTCTGGTTTGCTTGCTAATACCAGGAACGTTAGCTACAAAAACCCCGCAAAACCAAAATTAGTTTGATTTAGGTCCTTGTTTATTTTTAAACAGCCATCATTGCCCCAATTATCAATCTCCCGCCTTTGCACTAGAAAAAAATTGGTTAAGTTGAGTGGCACAAATCGTAATGGTTAAATTAAATTTATTGGAAAACTGGCTTTCAGTTCCTACTCCGCATCATGCGTTGACACTTTCTCATTTCAGCCAAACATTAATTTTATGATTCATTTCCACTGTTCCAATTGACCACGAAATATATATAAACTTACTTATATGATATGTATTTTGCAACAAGTGAAAAGGAGATAAAGAATGAAAAAAAAAATAACAGCACCTGGGCTTGAACCGAGAACCAGCACTTTGACAGCCCAGCGCGTTACCACTAGGACACCTGGACTCACAGAATCTAGTGCCTCATAAATTATATGACCAAAGAAAAAATATACATATAGATACAACAATCCGTGATTGAATAGTAATCTGTATACAGAATCGAACTGTTGCAAGAGAAGTAATCAGTTAAATGAAAATATTCTAGATGAGACTGGAACATAAATAATTTTTCATTTCGCCTATGTGTGTGTCCAGCTATGAGACACTATTTCTGGTATAGGGAAATTGCTACAGCGCTGCGACTACTAGGCAGAACATCGTGGCAACATCGCAGAAAGTAAATATGGCAACGCTTACCAGGAAAAAGTCTTAAGTTTCCTACTTCCTTCGGCAAGGAAGAATACCTTTATAACACGTAAATAATGCACGTAATAATTTAACACGAGCAGCACATTTGGCAAAAGTTTTTGTTGGTTTCAGAATTATCCAACTTACAGCTGGCAATTGAAAATACGGTGGGAATCCATGTTAACTGCATGAGGGCAATACAAAAAGTAACGTCTCCCAAGCATTCATAGATAAAGAATCAAATTAATTTATTTACAGTTTTAGAGGTTGAACAAATATCTATTTTTCTACATCATTACCATTTCGGAACACACGTTGGTCGTTGCTGTAAATGACAATGGTTCGAATCCAAGTTCGGCCATGCATATTTGTGGTTTCCAAGGTTTCCC